>WNGS01006636.1:14036145-14145429 GCA_020271785.1 Procambarus virginalis
CTGGACTGATCAACCAATCCTTAACCTGATCAATCCTTAACTGTAGCCTCTGTTCACCCAGGAATCAATAGGTTGTTAAACGAACTTAGTATTCCAGGGAAAAAATAGAATTAAGGACCTGGGCGAAATGCTATGCGTGCTTTACAAGAAGGTAAAATCTCTCGTGTATATATATATATATATATATATATATATATATATATATATATATATATATATATATATATATATATATATATATATATATATATATATATATATATATATATATATATATATATATATATATATATATATATATATATATATATATATATATATATATATATATATATATAAATGGAGATAATATATGAGCTTATAGCTTAGCTCTAGACCGTTCTATATGCTATATAGTCGCAATAATAGCTTGGTGTTTTCTCATGATAGTTCCCTTCCCTTCTTCACCTATATACTTTCTCTATATACCCTTCTTCACCTCATATACCTTTATATAACTCGCCGAGGTGACTGTAAAGAGAGAGAGAGAGAGTGGCCTTAGGTAAATTCAGGTACAGTAAATTCAGAATACTTGTGCGCGAAACGTACACAGCTGTTGAGTAACTTATAAGCAGCTGTTAGTACTAAAAAATTGTACCTTTCAAAGGTACCTTCGTGGAGCACAAAGTTACACTCACAAGCCGTGCACCAGTACCTTCCTACATCTCAAGTCTGCCTTCCACACACTGTAAGACGACCCGGCATGTTGAGTCAGCTCCTCGGAAAAGCATAGTGAAGGTCGACCTCTTCGCTGGATCATCATTGATTTGATATTGCTGCCAGCGGCGGCTACTATATAATGTACCCAATACTCATCCTATGTGCTGGTCCATGTGTGCAACCCATCCTATGAGTTGGAGTTATTGTGTACCTTATACTCATCCTGTGAGGGATAGTTTGTGCACCTAATACTCATCCTATGAGGGGGTAGTTTGTGCACCCCATACTCATCCTATGAGGGGGTAGTTTGTGCACCCCATACTCATAGTGTGATCGATAGTTTATTGCTCACCCCATACTTATATTATGAGCTGTAGGTTGTGGACCCTATACTCATCCTGTGAGCGGTAGTGCAGTGGGATTACAGAAGACACAAATTAAGATCTTACCTTAACTCCCAGGACTGAAAATAGGAGATACTTTTTCTCCCACAGGGTTATAAACCCATGGAACTGCCTACCCGCCGAAGCCATAAATGCCAAAACTGTTACATTTTAAAATTGATCTGGAATAAATCATCAGGGCCAATGGGGAGGACCCTTTAACAAGCCACCGGCTTCCTGTCCTCGTCGAGGCCACTATAGTGTGTTATTGATCCTCAGATAAACTCCAAAAAGTCATCATTACTGTTAGGTGAACAGAGGCACCCAAACATGTCTGCTTATTCATCTAAGCGTCAGTTTAGCTACATTATTTTTTAGCCTGATGTTGCTGTTTGTACAGTACATGGAAGCCTCGTCCAGCCAGCACCCGCTCTTGTTATATTGTGTTGGTTGATTGATTGATTGATAAAGATTAAGCCACCCAAGAGGTGGCACGGGCATGAATAGCCCGTAAAATGTTGTATTGTCATTGTATCGCTTCTGTTGTTACTCTCTTGTGGGTGTTGTATTGCCTTTATCGCTGCTCTTTGTTCTCCTGTAGATGTTGTTATAGAGTTATTACGTTTCGCTTTGTTATTGGAGTTATTATTGTTCTTGTTGTTGATATTATTGTTAGTTGTTATTGTTGCTATGCGAATTTCTCTTTCCCTTGCAGTTCATACCTGTTGCTGATATACATCAGTATTGCAGCGAGAGTTGCATGTGCTAAATTCACCATATTTTTGTTATTACACACTTAATAGCTTCAGCAATTACGGAATACGGTCGTTGCTAAGCCATTATACTTGATCATATTCCAAAAAGCAATATAGTTGATTAAGTCCAATATTAGCTAATGTAAATACAATTACCGTCATAATACTTATAATTCAGTCAAAACCTATCTGTGCTGCTGTCGAATTGAAAAGGATTTCCATAAATGTAATAAGTTATTTTAATAACGGGAAGCTGCTCGCTGTATTTATTTTAACGAGGGGTTTTGAAGAGTCAGTTTCACACATGCCCAAACTCTAAAATAAATAATTTGCAGCCCATTAATTGTAAAATATTAGAGGATCATACAAAAAAGCAACATTAAATTCTAATTATAATACCGAATCCCTCAAGGAGAAGGATCCCATCCCACACCTACACACTCCTTGTGTGCTTGAGTGGACATTAACTCCCCCTATATTATGTGATGTCTTGAATGTCTATTGCAAATTGTCTGTGTTCCTAATCATAAAAGTATTTGCGTGTACGTCTGGCAACGTACAACATGTATAAAGGAAGAAATGTGTATGTTTATCATTCAGAATGTTCAGTAGTATGTTGTTTGTGAGGTGTATACTGAACGTTGTACTGAACGGGGTGAGAATAGCTTGAGCTACCTCATCCCTTTGTGTGTATTAATGCCTCAATAAACTTATTGTAATTTCAATTTCAATGTGATGGCTGACAGATCGCTAACCCTGTCCACGGAAGACAAAATGTATACATACTGCTTAGCTTTGTATTAATGTATGACCACGTCTGTGGTAGAAAAAAACTTGTACCTAACAGCGAGTCAGTGTTATACATACATATGTCGTGCCTAATAGTCAGAACTGAACTACTTGGCTTAGTATGCAAGGTCGATTTGCCTAACAGGCCAAATGATTTTCGTTATTTTCAAATATTTCTTTCCAGATAGATTATTAGTTAGAAAAGAACCAATTATATTAGGAACATGAATTACTGACTTAGTTATATTAGATTAGGTAAGTTAAGTTTGATCAAATTTCTGTTAGTTTTAAATGAAACTAAAAAATAGAATTAAATCATATGTAATGGAAAGCTGTATTATTCCATCAGAAAAAATATAATAATTCAGGAAAATTCGGCTTCTTAGGCAACTTGGTTATATGATGTTAATAGCCAAGAAAGCCTGACAAACCAAATTTTGTTGAAAATTTAGTTTTTAGAATATTGTTATTTGTGAATTGAACCATATGTTAAATTTAACAAACAAGACATGAATTTTATTATATTTGAACAGAATATAACTTAACTTGGAGCCTTGGAGTAGAAATCCAGCACTCGCTGAAAGTTGTACAACAGGTAGGAGCAGCAGTCAGAAAAACTGACCAAACCCTTGGAATAATTAAGCGTACCTTTGTCTTTAAGGAAAAAAAGGTAGAAATTCAACTGTATAAATCTTTGGTGCGCTCTCATTTGGATTATTGTATCCAAGCATGACGACCTCATCTTCAGAGGAACATAGCTACTCTAGAAAAAGTGCAACACCGAACAACAAAAATCATTCCAGAGCCAAGTCATCTCTCGTATCAGAAATGGTCGAGGGCCACAGGGCTAACAACACTACAAACTAGGAATGACAGGGCGGATCTCATTGAAACTTTATAAAATACTGAACAATTTGGAGAATGTTGATCCCGACAATTTCCACCGAAGCCACCGGCTTCCTGTCCTCGTCGAGGCCACTAGTGTTAGTGGCCCTCAGGTAAATTCAGGTAAAACTATATCTCTATAACATGCCAATTATTTTGCAACTATCTAACGTGTGTAAATTAGGACTAATTAAGCAAGTAATTGGTGCAATCTCTATAACATGTAAATTGTATTAAAGGCAGAGTGATATCTAGATACATTTGAAAATATACAAAATCGCTGTGGCTGTTTGAGAATACATAACTGCTTAATTAACAATACAACTTGGCTTGGATGGTATCACTGGGAGCACCATTGGGGTCCAGAACCACTGTTGCCATACTCCAGGACAACCTCAACTGCTCGCAAGTGATGGAATATGGAAAAAATAAGTAATTACCAGAAGAAAAAAAGGTGCAGCAGGATAATCAGCAGACACAGACATGTTTATTGAAGGTGAAGATACCAGAGACTGCAGAGGGAGGTCCATTCCCTCATAAATACACTTGGCCCCCATCCTCCCGCCGTTGTTGGGACGGTTCCACACTCGTTGTCTCATATTACACGTCTCCCTTCGTCGTTACACGTCGACCACGTCCGCTCCTGCCCTGGTCATCTGGGTCTCTCCTGTGCTCCTCCCTGCTCTTCTTTATCGTTGAGTAGCGTGACAACGGACATGTAACGTACAGTGAACTGTAGCCCTCCAAGTCTTCTTTCCTGAAGAACAACATCCCTACAATTGGGTTACAAAAACTGCAACTGTACTCAATGTTTAATGTCCATGGTCTCTACTAAGAAAGACGACCATATTTTCCTGTCCCATGGGGGGATCACGCTTTTACAAATTACTATCCTTCCCATCCAAGATGCTGATTAACCCAAGAAGCTGATTGAGAACAACCCATGCTTCGACAGGAAACCAAGTACAATGCCTCAAGCCAAATTGATGCTCAAAGAACGCTTCCTCTCCCAAATTATTTACACTGGCGCCTTGCACCAGCCCTAGCTGCGGTGTAGCCGGAAGTGCAGTTGTTGTGACGGTGGGCAATGTTTCCTATTCCTGCGAGTGTGGAGCTTGTGTAAATAACTAGGCCCTACTCTCTTCAAGACATGAATATATGCAATAACATTTGCACTCAAACGCGTATATCAATCCAAATTCTACATGTTAATTGTAAGCGACTCTTCGTCATCCTTGACTGCACTCGGCTCGCCAAGTCACAACTGTGGCGTGTTTGTGTCTTAAGATTGGCACAAATAAAATAAAAGTCATTGTCTCCTATGGATGTTTCCCATACTGGTCTCCGAATGACTGGCAGAACTGATGAGTTTAACCAAAATACTTTCTCGTGAAGAGGGAGTTAATTACCATCTTGCCTTGTGTGTGAGCAGCCACAGGGCGACAATATACCGGAAACTGCAAGAAAATTTAGTAGATTTAAAGCAAAGTGAAACTCACGCCAATTACTCCATCATAATTCTATTATGCAGGAAAAATGGCACAGCTATGGATCATCCAGTAATGTTTGCATTCATTCTTGCAGGTCAGCGTTCGATCCTCGAAGGTTGAAGTAGCTGGGCACCGTTCCTTCCCTCCATCGTACCCCAGCTCCTTGTCCTTATATCCCTTCCAAGTATTGTAGTCTGACTGGCTTAGCTCTTCTCATAATTACCTTTCTTTGTCATAATCCTCGCATCACATTCTCTGCACTAGTTATATATATTCAAACGTGGGGTAAACTTAATGAACACGTATTGAAAAGTCTTTATTCCTGACAAACCATTACAAAACAAAGAATATCAATTATTGTTTATGTAAACAAGAAGGAAGAGGTTGCAACAGGTGCTGTACCTCGTCTGATCCTGGAATGGGTAAAGGGTTATCATACATGGTTGTTACAGTAGAAATGATGCATGGTTGTTGTAACAGTCATCAGAAGTGTTACATGGTTACGCGTTGATGTCTTGTGATTAATAAGCTCTGTGCTTTAACGAATACAAAATAGAGCCAGGAAGCGCGGTGCAACGGGTTAAATAAAAAGGAAGTAATTTCTTCACTTTGATATGTATTTCCTGTAACTCCCTAAACAGTAATACACAAATGGTACTACTGTCTTCTCTTACCTCATACCCTAACTGTCGCGATCAGTTCTTGCATAGCATTTACGTAACAAACGTATATAAATTTGTATATACTCTATTTATTACAATATTTGTCACATCTTCAACGAGTGTACTGTCACACTTGCACTGACCTGAGCCCAGGAGGGGTAGTGTGGTGCTGGCTACACTGGTTCATGTTGGCAGCTGATGCTCCACTCACCGCTTCTCAATTGTTTTTTTATCATCATTATTTTTGTTTAAGTCAATGACTGCTGTCAAACATGTAAATAATTTTCGAGAAACGTTTTCAAATTGTTCTCTCCGTGGCACTGGCGATTTATTTAAAGTGAACAGTTCCTCAGCTTCATGTTATTCCGTCTTCTGTCATTGTATAGACAGTCTATATATCTTGTATAGATATAACTAGAGTTGTGTCATGACTACCTCAGAATCCATCTTGGGTCTTAAGTCTCGCGCTATATCTCTTATATTTTAACAAATTACTCCAAATTTGGTTATCTCTCACTTCATGTTTATTTCTCCGGCATGGAAGTATTGCACTGAAAAAGCGTGTGAATATAATTTTGCCTCGATGGGCGAGTTTATCGGGCAGCGCCATTCATCCTGTGAGTGGACATACCGCCATAGCAGTATGTGCCCCCCAATTGGAAGAAACCCCGCTGGGTTGTTCATCCTGTCACTTGTACCCAGACACAGCTGGGACTTGTCTGTCAAGTGAACAGCTTATCAAACAAGATTAACATCTGTCAACCCCTAAAATTTACGTTATCTTGCGGGTGCAAAATGGGGGAAATCTTTTAAGAACAGTATCTATATTGGACAAATAGTGTTTTCCTAACTCAAACAATGTGGGGTTTATTATTCTATACATTTCTAATGTCTCTTAGATGTTCACATTCTCTCAGGTAGTGGTCAAGGCGGTGTCCGTCACTCTCACCACAGATTCTGCCACTGTTGTTTCCATGTGTGTCGGGCAGGAAGGGCACTGGCGCAACGTGGGTGCCACTCTACCCTCTACTTCCCTCCCTTCTCTTACAATGACCGGGTTCCTTTGAAAATCTTCTGTTTAATTATAAATTGTATGTACTGGAGGTAAACAAAAATAATCCTCACAGGCTAGCTCACTTTTTTCAACACGCTTACCAGAGGCCACGGGAGGTCACCAGAGGCCAAGGGAGGTCACCAGAAGGCAGTCACCGCTCACACGTAAGTGACGGGCACTTTTCGGGGGCTGTTAGTGGGATCAAGAGGAGTCAAGGGTCGACTCTCCCTGCCACTGTCGTCGCCTCCAATGGTGGCGTACCAGTGAGGGGGGTCACTTAGCGGGAGGGGCGGGCCCTGTGAGGCGTGGCCAGGAGGCACACCCGGCACGCACTCGCCATACAGAGTGCCAGTGCCAGTGTCAAGGTGGTGGGTGATGTCGGGATGAAGGAGCGGGTGGTAGAGAGGGTGGAGGGCGGCGTACGGGCACTGCTGGAGACAACCCTGGTGGTGGTTATGGTGAAGATGGTGGAGGGGATGGTCTGGGGGAAGGCGAGGGGGCGGCCCCAGACGTGTTGGTGTAGTGAGGGGGTAGAGGGTCGAGTCCCCATTGGTAGGTGGTGGGGGCAGGTGGGTATTGGTGATGTGGTTGTCTGGCCTCCACACCTCGTCCCACATCCCTAGTGTCTTGTCTTGGTTGTTCCTCTTTCTCCTTTTCTTCCTCTTCCTCCTCCAACGACAGACGAGGAATATAGCAATAACGGCAAGGCCCAGGAGTGTGACGGCGACACAGATCAAGATGGTCCACAAGCTGACCCGGCCGTCACAGCCCACGCCTCCGTCACCAAGTTCTCGCACAGACACACCTGAAAATACATACGCCATTAAAATCTACAGATTTGTCACGCGACAAATCCACGTCACATGCCGAGACATGTGGCGTGGTGTAACTTATTATTATTACTATATAACAATGCCAAGACTACGGAGGATTAAGACAGGAATATATATAATACAGACAATATTTAGGGGTACCACCACTGGTTTAATTAAAGGGGACCCACATCCTCGAAGAAGAAAATAAATAGTGTTCAGAGAAGACCTTGTGGATTCTCACTGAATACTTTAATCTTTTCCTCTCCTACCACCCTATTGTTATTTTTTTTAATATTTATATATATATATATATTTATATATATATATATATATATATATATATATATATATATATATATATATATATATATATATATAGGGGGGTACCACCTCTGATGCAATTATAGGGACCCACAGCCTCAGAGAAGGGAACACAGAGCATTCAGGGAAAAACTTGCCATTTAACTCTGAATACATGAGGGTGTTCGCTTCTCCTACCACCCCCCTTTTTTATGGTGTACACTTTATTAAGCAAGGTTATACAGTTACATATCTGATTGTATACAAAAAATGAGCATTAAGAGGACACAAAAATAGTTCGATTCCTAGAGGCTGTAGATTTCCTCGAACTCCTCCGACGTTGGGCAGGAACCGAGGATGCAGCGAGCATTCCCCCTCTGGATCGCGACACTGAGGCGCTGAAAGAGAAAACTTGCCGCTCTAGGGTCTCTTGTGGTGTCAATGAGCTTGGAACCAAGATCCTTTAGAAACCTTCTTGCACTCTCTCCCATGGGCCTAGGGTCTCAGACCCTATTGGAACGAAGTTGTACCGATGATCTAATTGCCTATACTTGGCTGACTTGTCTCTTTCTCTGTATGTATGTATGTATGTATGTATATATATATATATATATATATATATATATATATATATATATATATATATATATATATATATGACTAATTGCAAGTTACAGTAAATACACAACTTTAAGGTACAGTTTGAAGTTTCGTAGTTTAAAGTGCAAATGGTTAGTTAATGATAAATAAAATGCTGAATTACAAGAAGTTAGGTATTTTATAGGAAACATGATGCTTAGATATGCAAGTGATATGATCTGGTAATGACTATTGTACATAACAAAAAAAGCAACAAAGTAGTTACTTAAGATGCTATGGCGAACATTATTGAAACGTTTGACAGTGTCGAGAACACGCTAGTGTGTAATTCATTAAATATGTTTTGGTGGGAATTTGTAACATTGAAGACCTTACTTGAAATTAACCAATTCTGTTAATTAACCACAAAAATATATAGGCAAGAGTATCTCCGAAAGTTGTATAGTTTATTCTCCGAGAATATTAGGAACTTTTAAGTCAGAATTATATTTTTGTGAGTGAATTTCGACACCTGGTTTCTGATGGTTATTTATGAGTCAATGTTCCATGTGTCCCAACTGTGACGCAGGGAACAACAACAACAGGCAGCTGAGGTGGCAAAGTTAAGAGTGAAGGAAATAGCACTAACGTGTACTGGAGTTCACCAATACACTCACAGACGTGTACTGGAGCTCATCCTTGGGTGTGAGGACCAGCACCAGGACCTGCATCAGCCACACGAGTGGGAAGAGGAGCCGAGTAGTCCATAACATGGTGGCATGTTGTTGTTGTTTCAGATTTACCTACTCAGAACGAAGTGACCATGTAGCACGGGCTATGGTGAGCCCGTAATATGGTGACAGTTGGCCCTTCAAGAGTCAGTGCGTGTGAGAGATCATGACCAAGTCACGCTACAATACTGACTGTCCAAGTCATTAGACCTTCAGACATCCTGGTATGAAGTGCCTGGCGCTTTCCAACTACTTCCTCCACTCCCGTGTTCTTGGGGATATCCTCAGAATGCACCCCAAAGTGTGCCAGTGCAGTCTACTGATTACTTGGTCCTGTTTGACTAACCAATCTTCTATACGGGAAACATGGTATGACAGCTTGCTCTTGTCTTTCACACACACACACACACACACACACACACACACACACACACACACACACACTGTAACCCTTCATATGGTCTAGGATAGCTGTATACACCAGGTATCTTTGTATATTAATACAAATAAGCAGTGCTGGGAGATATCATGACGAGGACTTGACCTACAGAAAGAGGAAAAGGTTACAATGTTTTCCGAGGTCACTGTATGGATATACCGTTACAAGAAGCTCTATAGAGCAATATAGAGTTAAAAGAAATTGGAAAGGGGGCTACAACAAGGAGAGAGAAGTAAAGCTAGCCCCAAAAGAGAAGGGGACTATGGAAGGATACATTACAATGATACAAATAGAGCCAACTGACCATAGAGTGACGGGGGACTGGCACAAGCGGGCTGGTCGACGCTGACCGAGGCGTTGGGGTCAGAGGTCAGCTTGGAGAGCCACACCAGGGAGCAGTTGCAGTGCAGGGGGTTACCAGACATTCTCAGGCTCTTGAGGTGCTGCAGCGGCACCTGGTAAGGAGGAAGGTAGATCACCTGAGTATTCCAGCTCCTGGCACCCAGTCCTCTCCCCACAACATGTATACTGGAGTTTATAATTAACATGAATGAGTTGGGAAGGTGCAACTCACCCGTGTGTGTGAGGTGACGTAGACTCACTTGTGTGTGTGTGTGGGGGTGAGGTGACGTAGACTCACTTGTGTGTGTGTGTGTGTGTGTGTGTGTGTGTGTGTGTGTGGGGTGACGTAGACTCGCTTGTGTGTGTGTGGGGGTGAGGTGAAGGAGACTCACCTGTGTGGGGGTGAGGTAAAGGAGACCGCAAGCTGTGAGATCGAGATGGCGGAGGGTGAGGAGCGAAGCCAACGCTGTAGGCGTGAGCGAGGAGAGACGAGGGTTGTGACTGAGCACCAGCGAGTCCAGGACGCTGGTGCTCAGAAACGCCTCACTGCTGATGGTGTTGAGCCGCGGGCAGCGAGACATTGACAGAGACAACAGCGAAGTCAGACCTTTGAAGCAGTCCCCAGGGAGCGTCTCGAAAAGGTTTCCACTGAGGTCTAGTTCTTGGAGATCAGGAAGACCACTGAGGGCAGTGGAGGGAACCTCCAGAAGGCGGTTGTCGACGAGGGAGAGGCGACGTAGCTCGTACACACCTGCGAACGCCTCCGGGCTAATGTCACTAATGTTGTTCTTGTCTAGAATGAGACGGGCCAGGCTGGTGACGCCGCCGAAGGCACGACCAGGCACTTGCGAAATCTGATTGTCACTGAGGTCGAGCTCCGACAGAGACGTCAGGTTGCTCAGCCCGGCACTCGGCACACTCCCCAGCTTGTTGCCACTCAGGTTAAGCGTCCATAAGTTGGGGAGTGCGCTCAGGCTGTTCTCACTCAAGGTTTTAATTTTGTTATTGGATAAGTTCAATTCTATCAGGTTTACAAGACCTCTGAAGGCCCCGTCCTCGACGAGGAAAATCTTATTGTTATCGAGGTGGAGGACTTTGACCCCCACCAGACCCTGCAGTGCAGTGCCCTCTATCGTCTTGAGGTGATTGTTGCTCACACGCAGCTCCTGCAGACTCTTCTGCTCCTCGAAGTTCTTTTTTCCAAGCGTCACTATTTCATTGTCTGATATGTCCAGTTTCTTTAGATCAGAGTAAAACACAAGAGATTGGGAAAGGGCTCGGATCTTGTTACGGGTGAGAATTATCGTTTTCACCCTTGGGTTCAAGAGGATCGGAACCACTTCTAAGCTCACGTTTTCACAGTTAACAATCAAACTACTGTCATCACAGTCACAGCCAGTTGGGCAAAAGCCCTCAGTCGCAACAGGAAAAGAAAACAGAATAATTAGATATATGATCACATTGTAAGCGTTTTTATATTGCTTCAGTTTGAGAAAGGTCCACTTACACACAGACTTTACATCACACAAGCAGACATGACTGCAATCAGCCAAGTCGGGTTTAGTCCGGAGCAAGGACATGATAATGAAACAACAGTCTACTATACACACATATACAGAGTGAGTGAGAAGGCCCAGCGAGCCTCTCACAGCATAAGACACTGGTAATTCAAAAGTCTGATATGAACAGGTGTGCAGTTGATAATTCTGCCAACCTTTTCTCCTCGTTCTCTTTCTCCTGGCGTTATTGCTCTCCGTTGCTGGCGAGGTGCGCATCAGGGCCCTCACCTGGGTGTTTTCAGGCTCTGAGAGTGGCGAGTGCCAGGCACTATCAGGCAGGTCGCAGACCAGACCCGTGGCACTCGTCTGCCGCTCCTTCCACCTCAACATTCTCCCTTCTCTCTGCTCACTCACCAACCCTGTCATAATCCATGGGCTTCCCACATTATATATTTTTATTTGATTACTTTTGTCACTAACTCATTAAGTTCTACATGTTTTCAGTTGGTATTCTGTCTGTACTCAAGGCACACTTTAGTAGTTATAAAGCACGCGAACCGGAATCTGTTGTGTGACAGAACCACATCAAGGACTTGAAAGTTTAATCCCACACCAAACCGGACCAGTTTGTAACTAGCTTTATACAGTCGAGCTCTATATTTGAGGGTTCTCTGTGCCTGGGCACGACACAGCCTCTCCATTACCACTTTTCCTACACCTTCCTGTGGTGTATCCTACACCCCCTATCCTACACCTTGCTGGTGTATCCTACACCGCCTGCTGGGTATCCTACACCCGCCTGCGGTGTATCCTACACCCGCCTGCTGGTGTATCCTACACCCGCCTGCTGGTGTGCTTCATGTTCCTCTCTGGATGGTGTTTCGACGAGGCAGGAAACAATCTGAAATAAATTAAGTAGTTTTAGCGAGGTTAAACGAACAGTGTGTGTGTAGGGGGAGGGGGAGGACATGCTTGTGTCACGTACTTCTTCGTCTGTAAAACGTCGGTTTAAACTCAAAACCTTTTATATTGCATTAGACACCAACACAAACTGATACGGTCAGCGGAATGTTTTCGTGAAACACATAACGACATTACTATGATAAATAACATTTACACGTGTTATTATAAATATAATGACATTACAAATTACGTCAGTAGAGACAGCCGCGGCTCACAATACTAGACAATTTATAAAATACTTGAAACGTTTAGAACGTAGCCGATGGTGACAGGATCTCCGTTGCGGGGGGAAGGAAGAACATAGAGAAGAGAAAAAGAGAGAGAAAGAGACGCGAGAGCGTGTGCGTGTGTGTTAAGGCGGGACTTGCAACAAGAAACATTTGGACAACAAAACCCCCCCCCCCAGACGAAGACATGCTGGTAAAGATGTTGACAGAGGAAAATATATAACAGAATTGTGCCCAGTGTTAAGACCGTTCGCCAGGAACCACAAGAAAGGTGACAAGAACTGCTGCCCAGCGCTGAGGAACCCGTTATATATACGTTAAGTACTCTCTTAAACCAAAGAAAGAACATCCAAAGAAAAGATGGTTAATGACAAGAAGAAGTGGTGGTAGGAAGGCCACTTAAAGAGGAATATAAGGTGATGGGGCAGGTGGAGAGGGATATCAGAAGATTCGTCAATCGTCAATCATACGAACTCACAAGTTAACAAAAGCAACTAACATACGTCATACGTCAGTCAATCATACGTCAATCATATAAGAACTCACAAGTTAACAAAAGCAACTAACCTACATAATATTATGTAGAGTACTTTTTAGTACAAACAGGTACTCCCAGAAGCAGTAAGCATGATGGTGTTCTCCCAGTACACACACACCTCCCAGCCTCCCATACTTCCTGTGTCAAGATCTCCTCACACCCAACACCCCTCTCATCCCTGAACTTCCTCCCCCCACCCCATCTCTCCCCTGCAAGCCCCCACGAGGCGCCTTCCTCCACCCACAAACACAGGTGTTCCGGAGAGTAAAATTAACTCATGCTAAATGGCCGCCTCTGGGGAGAGTTTTTTGCGGACTCTGTCAACACGAAAGACCACTCCGGTTACTCATTTTGATTAATTAAGGCTTTAGAGGGGGTGGGAGGATGCTTGGTGACAGGTGAGGGGGGGTGAGAAAGACGGTCCGTCATCCCAGGTAAACTCCACACTAAGTCCACATCTTCGCTTACACCCACAATAACAAGTCGTTCACAACCGACTTGAGAATGGTCCAGGACGGACGGAAACGTCGTCGTCCCTTCACTTGTTAGTGTGTGTGGTTTTGGTCAACAAGTCATTCATGTTCCTTTTAGAGGGTAACAATATATATAGTTCACGACGTCATGGTGTAAAGTGAACATTTCCGCTATGCCGATACACTAATGCTTAAAATGCCGAAGGATCACTGCACAAAGTGTACTAAATATCAATCAATACAAGTACTCACCTAGTTTTGCTTGCGGGGGGTTGAGCTTTGGCTCTTTGATCCCTCCTCTCAACAAGCGTCTACGGACGATACCAAACTAATAAAAGAAAAGGACCACGACAAAGTTGGAGACAAGGCTTCAACAGAGCCTGAACAATGTTCAGAGGTTGTCAGAGATATGACAACTTAAACTTCTCCCAAACACGTGCCCAGTAATGGCCAGGACACCATTACTGGCCACTAACTCCTGGAGGGCAGACCTGACACTCACCCAGTCACCAGAGATTCAGATCAACTCATTAGCAGCTGTATATATGCAGCAGGCGAACATCAGGGTGGCCTTTAGATAGGAGAAGGGTTGAACACCATCGTCGTACAGTGTGGCGCCTGTGAGAGACCGCTCTAGCACATCTACATCCACTATATGGATCTCAGTCAATAGGAATCGCAAACGAAGTGGTTTGCTCGTCCCTAACCCGACGTTAAATTACGAGAAGCACCTGTAGGAGCTTGACCTGAGAACTGTCATCAATTTTTAATCACCCTAGATAATGAAAAAAATGTCATCGCTGCATAATATTGACTATAGCCACCAAAACTACACATCAGAAATGAAGACACGACAACTGACTGAAACGTCGCCGTAGTCTCGTTATCTTCTGGTGTTGGTTTGATCATCATATCTTCAGCCTCGGTATTGTGACTCATCGTCCGCATCTTACTAGTTCCACAAAACTGAATGCATCGCACCACACACCACCACATCACACCACCACATATCGCATTCGGGGTTCAGCAAACAATTTCGTTCTGTGGTCTTTATGAAGGCAAGAGAGGGCAATCCCCTTGCCCACATGTAAGATTTTCCACAAGGCAATAATTGTATCCCCCCCACCCCCAGTCACCAAAGGATAGTCCCCAAGGGTCCCCAGCCACCACAGGATAGTAAATAGTGAATGTTTACCAGAAAGACTAAATGGCCCTTACTGTCTTCAATAAACATACTGACTGCTTGCCTTAAGCTTGATAATTTGTTCTGCAGATCAGTTCAGAGAAAACCCAGAACACCAGGTCCAAGAACAAGGAATGAGTGGGAGGGGAAGTAATATGATGTTGCTCTGCTTTGTTTTTGAGGCAAAACTCGAGCGTTTCTTAAAACTTTATTTAAAAACTTTCTTTATTTCCCCACTTGCTGAAATCTATTTTCCATTTTTTGTTGTTGAAGTTGTACTGATTAAGTGCACTCTCGTGGGAGACAAATATTTTACTAATCTTAAACCATGACGACTATCTTGATTTTTTCTTCCATCTGCTGTCATGAGTTCCAGTGATGAGGTCTGTATATATGTGTTGTGTGTGTGTGTGTGTGTGTGTGTGTGGTGTGGTGGGTGTGTTGTGTGTGTTGTGTGTGTTGTGTGTGTAACCTTCAAAATTCTCAAAGGAATTGACAGTAGATAAAGATAAACTGTTAAACACTGGTGGGACGCGAACAAGGGGACACAGGTGGAGACTGAGTACCCAAATGAGCCACAGAGACGTTAGAAAGAACTTTTTCAGTGTCAGAAGTAGTTAACAGATGGAATGCATTAGACAGTGATGTGGGGGAGGCTGACTCCGTACACAGTTTCAAATGTAGATATGATAGAGCCCAGTAGGCTCAGAACCTGTACACCAGTTGATTGACAGTTGAGAGGCGGGACCAAAGAGCCAGAGCTCAACCCCCCGCAAGCACAACTAGGTGAGTACACACTAAACGGGGAAAATACCAGAATCTTAAAATGTTTAGTAAATGGTGACTGGGGTGGGGGGGAGGGTGGGGGCGTTTACGAAGGATTACTCCTATTAATAATTCAATGTGCGCATTTCAGGCAAATTAGTTAATTAACGAGGGGGACGGGTAGATTGAGGGGGGGGGGGGCGAGGGAGGGGGTGAAGGGGCCACTCCCCCCCCCCCCCCCCATCGCGAGGCGTCAACGCTTGTCTATTTTAAAATTACCGGGATATAATTTTTGCAAATTGTAACTGAAATTATAATCATAACGTTGTTATTATTTTAATCATGACAATAATAGTTTTATTATTGTACTAATGATTATAATAATTACAATAATGTTATTATAATTACTGTACCTGAAATGTCTCCAGGGAATAAGTGGGAATATAAGAAAAATTAATGAATACAAAATTATCAATGAAANCTTCATCAGGAGTGGATGAAAATTAAAACTGCAGACACACACCAAGTAACCTCAAACTCAACTTGAAGATGGCTTCAAATGTGAAAAAGGATGCCTGCTACCAGATTCAAATATGTACAGATACATTTTGCCATTAGAAAATCCATATGCAAAGATTGGTATCACACTCAAATCATCCAGATAGGTTTGACTGCTAATCTTCTAGGCTACATGGAAACTCTACAAATATTGGTTGAGGGAACTAGAGAGGCTTGCTGAAATGAGTACTCAAGTTCCAATCCAGACACGGTATTCAGTGTAAAAGCTTCAATATTGGGAAGTTGGGGCTATATACAACCAAAGTTTCTAATTCCATGCACAAACGCCTCCAGATGCTCAAACATCTCGCATACAATGAGAGGCCTCGTCCACCTCCCACTCCATCGCAATCTAAAAAGAAAAAAAAGCAAGAAGCCAAAAGTTAAGGTACCTGCAGTGACCACCACCTTCCCCATTCAACTGAGGGAGAGAGAGAGAGACCAATTAGCCATTTCCATGTTCAGGCAACAATCCACTAGGGACCAAAACAAATGACAAATAGATTTTGCCCCATTGAGAAACTGGTGCTTCAAAGTACCAACACAGACTAACTCCCAGATCGTGATACAAACATGCTACTTCAGTAATGGCTGGATATGAAGCTCCAGCTTAGATCCTTAGACAGCTTAGACATAATAATACTACCATATTAGGAAAACTAAAAGATGTTACTTTCTATGTTATGATTACACATTCTCATAGAACTATTAGTCACTTAAGAAGATGAAAAGCACGAATATGGTAATACAAGCAGAAGCAGAATTAATAAATATATTGGTAGGGGGCCCATTCACTCTTACCTGTCCTGCCATTCTCATCTTGTATATTAATATTGCAACCCATTTCCGCCAGCATTTCTATAACAGCAGTCTGTCCTTCCTTGGCAGCACAGTGCACAGCTGACATTCCTATAATTAAATTATATTTTATATAGTACAGTATATATAAAGATAAAAAAATCAATACAAATTAAAGAAAATTAAAGTAAAAATTAAAACAAAAAGTGTTTAACTTTATGTTATCATCTAATGCTAAAAATTTTCACCAAAAGTTAAAACCAGTTAAAGAAAAAGACTAATGGGATCATTTTTTAAATAGTCCTCCTGTAGCCAACTTCAGTATTTTAACTTTTCAATTTACCTGTCTTTTTTTCTACACATTCATGGGCTATGTTGACCTCTGGTTCATGTCCTATTGAATTTCCTGTAAGAAGTCTCGCCCTTCTTAAGTCTTCCCCTCCTGTTACCTATTTTCATCTGAACTTGTGTATCCTGGTTTCTTTCAGCTTGACTATGTAGTTGAGCACTATAGCAGAATGGTCTTTCCAAACAGCTTTATATATCGTGTATCCTGAATTGACATCTCGCTTTGCGTGAAGAGCATGTTTAACTTTTCCAGTTAATTCTCTCCCCTTCTGCTTGTTATCTGTGTTATGTGTTGCTTCAAGAAGTACTTACAGTATTTGCAATTATCCATTAATTAACTACTGTGCAATATATGCAATTATATCTAAGATTCTCCTAATATATTAATTCCTAGAATTCATTTGTCTTGTTTGTGATCCATTCTACATTTGTGTATACAGTATGACATTTAAACACACACCTAGCTTTGTTTACTCACTGTGGATGTAAGGAACTCAATTAGCAAATGTGGGGGAAGGGGCAATGATACCTAGATGTATATTAGCCAACTGCCTAATCTTGAGGTTATCTTGAGATGATTTCGGGGCTTTAGTGTCCCCGCGGCCCGGTCCTCGACCAGGCCTCCACCCCCAGGAAGCAGCCCGTGACAGCTGACTAACACCCAGGTACCTATTTTACTGCTAGGTAACAGGGGCATAGGGTGAAAGAAACTCTGCCCATTGTTTCTCGCCGGCGCCTGGGATCGAACCCAGGACAAGTACTAATCTTGTACTGACAATCTGCATTTGTGTAATTGTTAAAAACATCAGTTCCTTGTTATTTAGTATTGGTTTCTGAATTGTTTTGATGGGATGTAAAGTGGAAGACTTCAGTAATCAGTAGACAGGAGGAAGAAGTAAGAATAACAGCAAGATATTATTTATCTGTTTGAAGTTATTCAATTTCTAAACATGTTTGTTTCTAAACATGTCATTTCTAAAAATGACAACAGAGGCAAGCTTCATAGCCACTTGTCTTTAGAGATATACACATGTGTCATCTTTCTTGATACTTTATTTACAGCTTGCAAGACAATTCATTAAACTAAATATATATATATATGAAGTACAGCAAAATAAAATAAAAATTAAATTAAAACAGATGTGGATACAGATAAGTCACCCAATCATCACACTTTCCATTTTACTCCTGCATTTCTTCACTGTGCTAGGATGCCTAGATCATAGTGTAGCAAACTTTAGCACATGTTGCAAATTTATGGTCTCACTTTTTTGGCTGGAGGAACGAACCCCGTTGCTAAAAGGGACACATTCTTAGGCATTGGCTATATTCTTAATATCCCTGCAATATTTACAAATTTGCCTCATAACTTTACCTCTATTGTAGTCAATGATAAAAGTGAGGTTGTGATTTTAGCGCAAGTACAACACCAAGAACGTGACGAATATACATTCAGATAATGAAATGTAATAATAATTAATTTAACCACAGTAGCATAAAATTTAAGATTAATATATTAGAAGCATATGATAAGTGTAAATTTTATGCACAAGAAATTAACAAAAAAGGGAAGTGTCATTTGTTATTGACACTTGCCCATGAATTACACATCACACTTAATATATTGTACTGTACCTGTATCTGACAAAAGATTAACATCCACTTCATATTCTTCAATCAAGGTTTTGACAACTTCTACTTGACCAGCTTCAGCTGCGACATGTAATCCAGTTCGTCCCGTCTTGTCCTTGGAATATATACAAGCCCGATGCTCCGAGATGAGGAGGTGGGCAATGTTCATGTGCCCCATACGGAGAGACTCTAGCAGTGGTGTGTTGCCACAAGCATCGCTCTCATCCGTCATATAGTTCCCTCTGGAAAGCAGCGTCTGGACTGTGGTCTCATGTCCATGCATTGCTTGGAAGAACAACACACATAAGCATAATTCTTAATTCAGCTCTTAGATGTCGATGATGAAAGTGTTTATAGATGAAGATGAAGGATGAAATGCCCTTAGATGAAGATGTTTATAGTAATAACATTTGATTTGGAAGTTGCTATCTTGTATACTGTTTAATAAATGAAACCAAAGCTGCCAGAGATTGAGAAAAGATGTATAGGTTCATAAGTAGATGTGCTTGTTGACCCCTAGCCCTGATCAAGAGGATTGGCCATAGAAGATAAGGAGTGCAGTGTCAAGACATTGCAGTTGTGATAATCCAGGGACGTTGTGAGTTTCATTAAAGTAACAGCCTGACAGTTGAATTGAGGTCATGACTAAGCTACAGTGAAAGTGGGGGTTCAGCTTACCTGTACTGATATTTAATTATAGTGGCCCCCCCTCCTCAAGTTAAAGTGGGGCCACAATCTATTGTGCAGTGACTGCAGTGCCTTTATACCCAGTCACCATAGAATTGTTACAGTGTTTCTGATCCAGTGCAAGGGTCAGAGAGGTCAAGAGAGAAGACTACAGTGTCAAGAGGTGGCCATAGGACTGTGGGGGGGGGGGTGCCAGGTAGGCCCCCTACAAAAACACTGACAGTGACATGCAACAGTTGCTAAACCATCAATAAGAGGTATCATACTACAACAACGCAGTCTGCCTTCTCCAACTAGGATGACAGCTGCACCTTGCCAAGCTGATTGCCACAGCTGCCCGAGGAATACTCCTAATGGCCGAGCTCAACGCTAGAGCACCGATTGGTTCTCTAAAATCGAGCCATCTTTTATTGGTCAGGGGTTTCAACATCAAAGTTAATTGAACAGGAAGAGAACAAACAATGAAGAAAGTAGAGAGCTATATCAAGTTATACTTTGTCTAGCTCACCTGCGGTGTGTAGAGGAGATCTCCCATTCTTACTAATGGTGTTCCATAATGAATTGTCAATATCCAGAATATAGTTTACTATCTCTTCATCTCCTTCTCGACAAGCTATGTGGAAACTGGTCCAGCCATCTTTGTTAACCAGGCGAAGATTGGCTCCATTTTCTACAAGATACTTGACTACTTGTAGATTTCTTTTTGTGCATGCTAGCATTAATGGTGTCCAGTCAGCTCGCTTAAGAGGGTCAATAGTGGCTCCTGAAATAATGATGCATATTATTAGAAGAGAGAATGATCATTTATAAGCAGAATAATGCAAATGTATTACTGTAGCGTACCTCATAACTATTTCCTGTTCATTTTCTAGTGTGCTTTATGATGAATAACGGAAATTGTATTTTAATTTATTTAACTCCTAAAGTCTGATTATCGTCATACACTTATCCTCAGGGTAATGGGGGGGGTTACCTTCACATGTTTTTTTGTTTTCATTAACCAGTTTTTATACATATGATTTATATATATGGATATAGTACATCTATATGGATGCAATGGAGTTAATTTGGACTCTTGAAAAAAATTCTGCTATATTTTAATTCCTTACTATGCAATGTATTAGCAGCTTGCAGTTATCAAATTGCACTTTGGTGTTTCCTGCCAGTGTCTGAAACTATTTCTGGATAACATTACCAGACATAACACTGTACAGTACCAGCAAAGGAGTGGATTTCAAGATGCTTCCTTTGAACTGTGTCAGGAACATATTTACATTCAATATTGGAGTACATATTACTTTGCAAGCTTATAAAAAGCACTATTACTGTTTTTGTCAATTATGTGTAAATAAATAGTTATTTCTCTTTCTTTCCCCAGAGAAGGGAAACTCTGGTTTCCCTTCAAAACACACAAATCTTTCCCCCCCCTTTTTTTGAAGTGTAAAGGGACACTTTACTGTGCCTTTAATCGCTGATAAAGACACTATCATTTCTACTTTCTCTAACTCCTGGGTTCACAGTACATCTAGCCCTACTAATAATAATAAATAATTATAAAATATTGAAATGCATTACAAGAGATATTGCTCCAGGGTTAAAAATAGAGCATTGTGTAATGATATGCACCTTGGTGTTGCCCCCTCAGTACCTTCCCAGAGTTTATGGAACTGGTATCACAGAACCACATACCCCAAAAACAAGAGGGTGAGAATGGTAGAACAAAGTAGCTCAACAGGTCACACAAAGTCCATCATCGCATCCCATATAACCAGCACAAATACCTTCGACAATGGACCAAAGGCAGCCACTTCCATAAACATATACCACATGCCACCGCACACCAGAAATTACCAATATGAAACAATTTAAGATGGGTCATGTGTGGGAACCCTGAAGAGTGTTTGTGCTGCTATTCAGTACAGGTCAGCAAGAGTGGCCAGACAAGCAAGCATTCCGTAGGCAAGCCCTCATTCCGTGATGCCAGGTCAGCTTTTGAGGCTTCAAGGTTCCTTAGGTGGCCATTCTGGGCTGGATTCAGCTTTCCTCCATAGACATTCCTAGCACCTTTAATGACCCCCTGCAAGGATGTTTGAAAAGATCCATGCAGCGATGGTGCTTTTCTGCCTAAATAAATAAATTCAATCTAAGAGAGCAGATACTTATCTTAGGGAGTAGCCAAATGGGATAGTTCAGAAATATAGACATGCCAAAACAATACGGTATCCCTGCCAGAGACACATAATTAAGGAGAAAATTGGATTATGCTAAAATGCACAATAGATTTACGGTGTAATTCAAGCCCTATAATGCCGACACCTTACTCCCTCTCAGAAGGTCTCCATCAGGTAATGGCCACAGCAGAATTTTCTTCAGGAGGCTATCACCACACAAACTTTTCATTCAAGCTCTCTGACCCCTTCCACACCCTTTCTTTTATATACATTTCCCCACTCTTTCTTTCAAAGAGGTAGGTTTTTGTCTTAATAATCTAATTTCTTTGTTTCACCCTTCTACATTATTTAAACAATTATCAGAAATTTTACCATGTCCATCTCATCTTTATATATTGTGCTTCACCACTGCATAATGCTATTTAAATTCCTCATCCCTTTGATGCATACCACATCTCATATGTTTCCTCTTCACAATATTCTTTGCACATACTGCATTCTTAAACCAGCTACTGTATTTCAAACAAAAAATTCCACTACTACAGTACTTGTATTCTTGGGCACTCTGCTCACTTTCCAAACCCAAGTTCACTTTCATGTGAGGACTGGGAGTTGTATGCCATCTCTGTCCTTTCTTAACTCACACGCTAACATTCCTTCCTTTCATTATACACAACTTCAGGATAATGAGTTCTTTTTCCACTCATTTTCACCAGCTTTAAACCACATACATCTACAGCTCTCATTTTTTTCATCATCTCTATTAAAATCCATTATACAGTACATGAATACTTTATGCTGCCTAATATTTTACCTATTTTCTTGAGATTTTATATTTTCTTCAACTGTAACTTCCTTGCATTTAGATACTCGCTACACTCTTTCTTATCAGAAATCCACCACCTGCTTGCCCATATTTTGCACAGCACTGCACAATGATCCAACTCCTCAGACATTTCTCTCACACTCCTTTCTTTCACACTACTGTATCTCAGCTGCCAGACCTAGGGGGGTCTGGTAGCTGAGCGGACAGCGAGCAGGACTCTTAACTCTGTGGCCCGGGTTCGATTCCCGGACCAGGCAGAAACAAATGGGCAAAGTTTCTTTCACCCTGATGCCCTGTTACTTAGCATAAATAGGTACCTGGGAGTTAGACAGCTGTTACGGAGCTGCTTCCTGAGGTGTATGTGTGGGGGGGGGGGGGGAATTAGTAGTTAGTTACTGTTGATTGACAGTTGAGAGGTGGGCCGAAAGAGCAGAGCTCACCCCCGCAAGAACAACTAGGTGAATACTACCTTTACGTCTTCTACCAACACACAAACTCTTGCTCCATTTTATCCTTTTCCCTTTGCCTCCATGTACAGTATACCTTTGTACAATATGAACCCTAAGCTCAAGGAATCTTTTTTATAGAAACAAGCCCCTCTTCAAGCACACATCCACCAGAAATCCACCATGGGGGCCAGGTAGCCTGGTGGATAGCGTGCAGGACTTGTAATTCTGTGGCGCGGGTTCGATTCCCGCACCCGGCAGAAACAATGGCAAAGTTTCTTTCACCCTGAATGCCCCTGTTACCTAGCAGTAAATAGGTACCTGGGAGTTAGTCACTGTCACGGGCTGCTTCCTGGGGTGTGTGTGTGTGGTGTGGGGAAAAAAAAAAAAAAAAAAAAAAGATAGTTAGTGTAGTTAGTAACAGTGATTGACGTTGAGAGGCGGGCCGAAAGAGCAAAGCTCAACACCCCGTAAAATACAACTACAACTAGTGAATAGAAAATCCACATTCCCATTTCCCTGGCATCCCCCCCCATTTTCCGATATATTCACTGTATATATCTTCATTACCCTAGAATTAATATCCCCCAACAACGGTTTTCCTACAATCTTGTTCCTTGTTTTGCCACAATCATATACTGTAATTTATTACAGAATACCTGTCTTACTTTTTCCTGTAACTTTTCCTCATACTCTTGAGCATATGTACTTATGAATACATATCCCTTACACTCAAATACAACATTCTAAATCTCATAATCATACCCGCTTTCTTTTATTTTTACAATTTCATCCATTCCCGATCCATGCAACTAACCCCTTTCAACTTTTGATCACAGATTATTTCATCATTCTCCCATTTACCCTTCTCACGAAGTATCTCATTCACACTTAATACATCTATGTCATAACTTATAAATTTATTTTAAATTCTTGTCTCTTGCCTTGCTCATTTATTCTGTTTACACTGTGTAAAAGACCCTCAACCTTCTACATACATTCCCTCTCAGATTAACCTCACCTGCTGTTTTAACAGGTTGTCGTCCACCATCAAACATGGCAGGTAGCAACCCAGGCACACACTAGATGGCATTCACAGAAACATAACCACGGATCAGTACGAGTTCATTGTAGAGATGCGAGAAGCTTTAATTATTGTGCTACCAAGTAGAAAGCAGCAAGACACAAGAGAACCACACCAATGATGAGAATGATGCCCCAGGTGTATTGAACAAAAGCTGCATTACATGCATGCAAACAATTTTAGAGATTGAAATTCAAGTATTCCCGTTGCATTAGTGTTAAGGAAAAATATCTTTCTCAAGCGTTACCATGATCTAAAAGGATCTCACAATGGGAAGATGTGATGCCTGAACCGCCGAGTGTAATGGTCGTTTGCCATCCATATTCTGTTGCTCTATACAGATATCCCATCCATGTGAGAGAAGCCAACTGTAAAACAAATTCTAGTATATTAAAAACTGGGAATCCAGAATTTCAGATTAAGAACTATNTCTAGTTTCTGGATAGCTAGTGTTGCTGTTGGTGGTGGTTGGTGTAATGACAACTAGCAGAAGGATTCCAGTCATCTTGCGAAGAGGGTGTTCAGTAATAGGGTTCCACTCTTTTATATAATAGAGTGGTTGTCTTCAAGCTGATTGATTTATTATTACTATATCTCCTCTCCCAAAACTACATAAGATTATTTCAAACATCTTTGTCATGTTGGGCATAGGACTATGAGGGTAATGCCCTATGTGGACCCTGGCTCTGTGACCGAGGGGGCCAAAGGAGTTTCGTATCACTTGTTGCTCTGTTTTCAGGTCTTTAACAAAGTATGAGAGTATGGCCAATACACTTGCCAAAGCGCTCATCATCAACAAGTCAAGGAAGCACTTGGCATGAGTCGAGCACAGTTTCTTTGCTCAGTAAGTGGTCATCATTTGCATATATGAGTACAGGCTCTTGATTTGGTTGAGTTTATATTTTCTATCTTATTTTAAATTATATATATATATAATTATAATATAATATATATATATATATATATATCTATATATAGATATATATATATATATATATATATATATATATATATATATATATATATATATATATATATATATATATATATATAATACAGCTGTATATATATTTATTTATTTTTCATATACCTGTAAACTGTAATGTGTTTGTAACAGATTTTTAGCTAGATCCATAACTAGACACACAGTTGCAGGTAAATAGGATAGTCCATCTATTGGATATCCACTGGGAAATATTCAGGACAAACAATTATATATCCAGATTCTAGACAAGGATACCAGCAATTCCACAACCTGTACTTCTGTTCTCTTGATTTACTGAAATTAAAACTTACATTTCACAATTCTCTATAGTTTCACAGACGCACAACTTATGCTCATTTGACTTTCACATTTGATTCTCTTGTCACTCAACTCGCACTCTTCCACACACTCTGGCTTATGTAATGCACAGTAAAGGTAAGTCTGTTTTCCTTGCTTCAAATTTTATTAATGATAGCATCCAAAAGGCCTAATATAAATAAACATTGATGTTTACTACCATATACTTCAAAGTCAAAAATACATCACCATTAGAAATGTAGTAGTGAAAATAGAACTCTGCACTACAGTAGCAATTTTACACATTTTAATGAAATTTACCAAAACATACTGGCACTTTCCTACCCATAAAAATCTTATTTTATTTGTAGGAGCTGCACCTATATCCAAGGAAGTTCTTGAGTACTTCATGAGCTTGGACCTACCTGTCATGGAAGGTTATGGATTGTCTGAAAGTCTAAGCCTATGTTCCATGTCTTTCCTTCAATCAGGAATGTTTAGAGTAGGAAGTGTTGGCAAGGTAATTAACAAATACAAGAAAGTTTCACGATATTTTCTGCTATTTTGGGGGTTATTCAGTGGTATGTAAGTTAGAGCTTGAGCTATAGACTTACAGTAAACATATTATACATGGACCTCTAAAAGCTTTTAATAAGGTACTACATAAACTGACCAAGAAATTACAAGCAGATGGAATAAATGGTAAAATACTAGAATGAATGAATAAAATACTACTAGCAGTCTCCGTGGTGTAGTGGTAAGACACTCGCCTGGCGTTCCGCGAGCGCTATGTCATGGGTTCGTATCCTGGCCGGGGAGGATTTACTGGGCACAATTCCTTAACTGTAGCCTCTGTTTAACGCAACAGTAAAATGTGTACTTGGATGAAAAAACGATTCTTCGCGGCAGGGGATCGTATTCCAGGGACCTGCCCGAAACGCTACGCGTACTAGTGGCTGTACAAGAATGTAACAACTCTTGTATATATCTCAAAAAAAAAAAAAAATGAATAAAACAATGGTTAAAGCAAAGCAAAGGGTTGTCATAAATGGATATGATTCTGACTGGAGAAATGGGTGAGTGGGGTACTTCAGGGTTCAATCTTAGGTCCAACCCTTTTTTGTCATACACATCAGTAACATTTTGTTGGGCATTTTTTGGGGGGGGAGGGGTGCATTTTGCATTTTTTATTGGCTAAAACAAAATTACATTTACCAAATGTTTCCCAAATAATTCTATAAATTCATTAATAATAAAAAAATCTAAGGTGTTCTTGGTAAGGCAAATTGAATGTGATTGCAAATAATTGAAGTTGGAAACATAATAATTTTGTAGCAAAGTTACAACCTTTGTTGGGATTTTTTTCCTTGGGCAATTTTAGTATTTTATTGGCTGATAGGAAGTTTTTTGTTGGGGGGACTGATAGTCTACTGTTTGGTGATTGCTAATACAGTACTGTATTTTGTTAGGCTTTGTGCAGGGGATTTTTGTTTTTTCGAGTTCTGTTTTTTGGACAATTGCATAAGAAAATTAATTTCAAGAATTTACTCAAATTAATCTCACATTGTTAATATAGTAATATAATTTTATTTAAATCAAGTTTTGATTCAACAAAAATTTAACACAAAATAATTGAGTTTGGATATAAATTTGTAAATATTATTCTTATCCTGCCAATAACTTTATTCTGGAAAAATTCAGTGTAGCAAATTATAATTTTTTTCACCAATTAACAGGTCCTTCCACAAACTACTGTTCGTCTGGAATACTATGAGGGTTTGAAACCAGCAGAGGGAGAAATATGTATGAAAGGAAGAAATATTTTTATGGGATATCTAGAAATGCCAGAGGAGACCAACAAAACGGTACGTGCTCTCGTTATAATGGTGATTTTTTTTAAGTTTGACAAAATGCATATTACATTTTTTATTTGATATAGGCACTTTTGAAATATTAAATACTGTAATAACATTCAAAAAGCTATTTCAGCAGGCTATTTCACATATATGTATCATAGATCGATGATGATGGATGGATGCATTCTGGTGACATTGGGTCGTTCGATGAAGACGGGTTCCTCTACATCACTGGCCGTATTAAAGAACTTGTCATCACTGCTGGAGGGGAAAATATACCTCCAGTGCCCATTGAGGAAGCAGTTAAGAAAGCTCTTCCATTTATCAGTAATGCTGTGCTGATCGGAGATCACAGAAAGTATGCTTCCACATTTTTATTTTCTGTGACTTGCATTAATTAGTTTTATAAAATTGCAAGAAAATGAATAGGAAGGTAGCATTTACAACATACAGTAATTTTTTGAGTGGTATACCTGAGCAAGATAAACATTGAAGTAAGGGCTGCGATTATTCTGAACAATATATTGATGGGAATAGACAATGTCAGCCTATTAAAATTTGGGGAAAAGAGAACATGTGTGGAAGATGGAAATTTAAATTAATCAAAGTAAGAAAATACAGTGATAGTGGTAAATAAGTGAAAACAAGTAGTAAGCCGATGAACAAATCCACAAAGGCCGTGACGAGGATTCGAACCTGCGTCACGGCCCTTATGGATCTGTTATTCTCGTGTTGGCATCTGCGGTGAAATTTAGGCCCTTTTGAATATCCTGCAGATTTAGCGATGACAGATGCAAACAGACAGATGATGCTATAAAGTCACCGCTGGCATGGTGCCTTCTTTTAATTTGTTGAAACAGTAGTATCCTTTAACCATTTTAGAAAGATCTGCAACTTTGTAATTTCATGTAGTACATTACCCTTCTTTCACTTCTGTCTATACAAATGGAATTTCATGCCAATTTGAATTTCAGTTCGTGGACAGAAGTAAGATAAGGTAAAATAATTAACTGCATTTGAGTAGAGAGAGACGGGGAGAATGTATTACAAACAAAAATTATTGGGCCTATCTGTGTGGTTCTTTTACACTTCATGATGGTCAGCATAGTATGTAGGTACAGTATACAGGTACTGGTATTAGTTTTGATGCTTTGGATCTAGGTATTCATATACTAGGAAGTACCATGCCTTTGTGGGAAAAAATGTTGTGCTAAACTCTCATTGTTTTCATCTCTCATGTGTATAGCCTAGTTAACTTATCTTTGACATTCTCGAACAGATATCTATCGATGCTTCTAACGCTGAAGGCTGAAATAGATGATGAAACGGGTGAACCACTTCCTATCTTAACTCAACCCTGCCAGGCCATGATGAAGGAGGTTGGCTTGTATATAGAAACAACAGGAGATGCTTTAGCAGAGGTTAAGACAAACCCCAAAGGAACTCTAGCTACAATCATAAATAAAGGAATTGAAAAGTAAGTGTTTAGACACAACAATGAAGGAATATAATAAGCAGCATTGTCAATATATCTTGAGTACAGTACTAAATTTGAATTAAAATTCAGGAGAAAATAAGCATAAAACAAAATTAACCTTAAAAATATTTTATTTCCATATACGTACTGTAATATGCTTGACCAGCTTATGTTATTGCAGTATGAATGTAGCAACAGGGAAGAACATTGACAGAATTCGTAGGATCCATGATGAGGATTTGAACAGTTCTGCTGAACCCACGAGGTTTTCCCTGATACTTCCACTGAAGCCACCAGGATTTTCACACAATCCCCCACATGCACTCTGGCTCTGTCATCCAGGAATGTTCTACGTCTGATGCTCCTCATTCAGTACACTACTTTTGTGTGTTGAAAGAAGAGCGTCAGAGGTGAACATTCCTGGATGACAGAGCCAGAGTGCATGGGGGGATTGTGTGAAAATCCTGGTCTGGCTTCAGTGGAAATATCAGGGAAAACCTTGTGTGTTCAGCAGAACTCCAGGTTGCAATCCTTTTACCATATCGTGGCCTGGTTGTCTAGGGCGTGCACGTGGGAACACCACCGCATAGGTTCAAATACTCATTATGGCTCCTACAGATTTTCTCATTGCTACATCACAATACAAAGTAATCACACTAATGAGACACTGCTCCAGTTATGGGCATACATTTTAAAATTAGGTGTGGCCAAGTTACATGTCATTATAACTTGTAATAAATCCACAGGAGCTATGATGAGGCCGGGTGTTCCCAGACGCACGCTCTAATCGACTACGCTGCAACCTGGGGGAGGGGTACTACTGCACCCTCAAGGATCCCGAGGCTTCCACTGAAACCGAACCGGGGTTTCATACAATTTTCCCCCCATGCACTCGGGCTCGGTCGTCCACTAGTTCCACCTCTGACACCCTCTTTCAATACACAGAGAAATCACATTATCATGATATGTCGATGAACAAGTCCACAGGAACCGTGAGGATTCGAACCTATGCGCCGGGTGTTCCCAGATACATGCTCAAGTCAACTAGAGTGTGCATCTGGGAACACCCGGTGCACAGGTTCGAACCCTCATCACTGCTCCTTTAGGATTTGTTCAATGATATCACAATGTCATTTCTCTGTATATTGAAAGAGGGGTGTCAGAGGTAGAACTACTGGACAACAGAGCCCAAGTGAATGGGGAAATTGTGTGAAACCCCGGTTCGGTTATAGTAGAAGCCTTGGGATCCTTGAGGGTGCAGTAGTACTCCCCCCCCCCCCAGGTTGCACTTCGTTTGACCACGTTGTGGCGTAGTTGATTAGAGCGTGTGTCTGGGAACACCCAGCCTCATCACAGTTGCTGTGGATTTGGTCTTCGATTGTGGCAAGGATCAATGCAACCATCAGCAGTTTGCCAATCCCTGATTAGCCACTTGTATGACAGTCTTGTCTTGGTGGAGGACAGATGAGGTCACTTACTCCTGGGGCAAGCAGTTGTAATATTTGAAGAGATGCTAAAGTACCCTCCCTTTCCCACTGTGAAAGCCATCTGGCTGAGGAACTTGTTTTGGCCAGTTAATCACGCAGACAGTGATTGTGTTGTGTAGCCCTCTAGGATCTTGAAGCAACTGTAGAGAAACTGAAATTAATTAGTGCAGAGAAGCCTTTGTGTGGGTCTATAAGTGACCTAATCAAGTGTTTTCTTTTTTATAGGTACAACACGGAGGATTCTGTATCAAATGCTCAGAAAGTGCAGCGGTGGACACTTCTACCATTGGACTTCTCACAGTCAACAGGAGAGTTGAACAATACCCTCAAAATAAAAAGGCATTTTGTTATGGAAAAATATAAAGATGTTATTGATTCTATGTACAATTCACAGTATGTATCTAGCAAGCTCTAAGGTATCTGAAAATACACAGTACTCAAAGTTATAACTCATTCTATTGAAGAATGCCAAGAGGCAGCCAACTGTAAGTTTACTTTGGTATTTTTTTTAATGCTATGGTTAACATTGCAAGGTATCTTTTTATATTATAATTGCCAAACCTATTTACTTCATTTATATATAACAATCTAATACTTTGACAGTGACGAACTCGCATGTTTGTGTTTTGTATGTGAATTATATACCAGTTATTTATACTCTACATTGACATGTGGCAATCACACAATACTTTTCTTATTTCACATTCAAGTAAAGACATTGAAAATATTTAAACTATAAATTATGAAACAAGTAATTGTACCATTACAAGTATACTGTATATGAACGTGAATACTTAGCTTATTGAATTTAAAAAATATATTCCTGACAAATTTACACTACAGGTATTTGTGTAAAGTCAGCTCAAGTCCACATGAATGACACATTAAAAAAAAGTACTAAAACTGTACACTAAAACACTGTACCTAGAATGCAGACAACACTGGCATAAGGTGAGATGGCTTGGTGCCCTTGTGGTCAGCTGTGTCCTTTGCTCCACGTTCTACCAACCTCTGTGCACATGCTCTCTTCTGTGAGCCACAGGCTAGCCATAGTGCTAAAAATATAAGTAATACTGCACTATATAAATACAAAATGGTAATCAAATAATGATCAAACCACCCATCAGAAGATGGAGAAAAGACGAACATTTTGGTCCATCCTGGACCATTATCAAGTCTTGTGTGATAATGTACGGACCAGGATGGACTGAAACATAATTTCTCCATCTTCTGAAGTGTGGTATGTTCATCATGTCTTCAGCCACATTGTTAATATTTGATTACTATGTGCAGAAGTCACAATTAAAAATCCATTTAATTATATATACTGTACCCTGTATAGTAAAACCTTTAAACATAACTGTTTGATGTCTAAGGTCAAAATAGGTCAGAGCTATATAAAATAGATAAGTGTTCTTCAAACATTTTCCATGATCCTAGTATAAATCATATTTGACTAACTCAAAGAAAATAAATAATGTTTCCAGAAAAACAAAGATCAAATACAAAAGCTTAACTATATTTTGTGTTCCAAAATTAAACCCAGTAAATTACTGGGGGGAGTAAAGGGGTAGCAATCCGGAGATTGATCCAATTAATTCCTGTGTATCATAGTAAGTAGCTGTGGGTTGTAAAGACAATGAAAAATGCCAAGATAGGGCTCCTGTTCTATGATTTAAAAAAACAACAATTTTATTATTCAGATGTTTTCTAATGATATATAGTATTTAACAAATTAAAAGTGTCTTTCACATTTTTTAGCGAGCACTACATAAATTGATTAAAAAATATTTACATGAGACTGAAGTTGTCAAATTATGATTAGACTATCCTTTATTAAAATGCTTATATAATAAACATAATATCCATCTACCTGTTTGCTTTGATGGCAGTCTAAGATGTTTCCTTTGTTGAGTAATCCTATATACAATATCCTCTTTAGTAACCTAGGGTTGATTAATCCTATATACAAATCCTCTTCAAGGCTCCTTTATTTTCTCATTGGTATATCACCTAATCTTCATCAAATATTGTAATTGCCCCATCATAAGTTTTAAATACTGCACAGTATTTGAAACATACCCTCCAGAGGAAGCACTATATAGGCTACCCATTAAAAAATAAATGTCTGGGAACATACTACAGTATATAGTATGTTCCCAGACATTTATTTTTTAATGGGTAGCCTATATAGTGCTTCCTCTGGAGGGTATGTTCCTAGATGTTTCAAATACTGTTCAGTATTTAAAACTTATGATGAGGCAATTACAATATTCGATAAAGATTAGGTGATATACCAATGAGAAAATTAAGAGGAGCCTTGAAGAGGATTCGTCCCCATCCACTTGGTTGTCACAAGTAGCACCCTAGACCACTACACCACGACAGGGTAAAAGCAATGGCAACCTGGGATTCCACTGAATCCACTAGGAGTCCTGAGGCTCCCAACCAGAGCCCAAACCAGGGGTTTCACACACTGTCCCCCATGCACTCTGGCTTGTGGTCCAGAGTTCACCTCTAATGCTTCTTGTCAAATATACAAAAAACTGTGCATCTGTACTCCCTATTGGAGTAGAGTACAGATTTTTTCTATTGTTTTTACAGTAGAAAAAATTCTTGCAAAACAGCATAATTATGGAGATAATGATCTTTAGGGTAAGCATGGGGCCAGCTTTATTTTACAATCCAGTAAATAATTTGGGAGAGCCAGTGCTTAGAACAGGGGGATAGCAAGACCCAATGATTTATGAAGTGCCACCTAGCATGAATCAGTTATTACTTGAAAATCTCTATCAACAAGTCTCAAACAATAAGGCAAAGGCTCATCTTTGGTTATGAATGAGTGGGTGTCTGCAAGTTTACAAACCAATCACACAGCCCAGAGGAACAAGAAAATACCCAATAGCAAAGAGCATGAAGCTCTCAAATATGACTGCCATCAGAGCCAAAAGGAGAACTGCCTAATACAAACAGTCCTAAGGAGGAAGAGACACCAGAACCAGGGTGAAAACAAAAATTGCCACTTCATCAGGAGTGGATGAAAATTAAAAACTGCAGACACACACCAAGTAACCTCAAACTCAACTTGAAGATGGCTTCAAATGTGAAAAAGGATGCCTGCTACCAGATTCAAATATGTACAGATACATTTTGCCATTAGAAAATCCATATGCAAAGATTGGTATCACACTCAAATCATCCAGATAGGTTTGACTGCTAATCTTCTAGGCTACATGGAAACTCTACAAATATTGGTTGAGGGAACTAGAGAGGCTTGCTGAAATGAGTACTTGAGTTCCAATCCAGACACGGTATTCAGTGTAAAAGCTTCAATATTGGGAAGTTGGGGCTATATACAACCAAAGTTTCTAATTCCATGCACAAACGCCTCCAGATGCTCAAACATCTCGCATACAATGAGAGGCCTCGTCCACCTCCCACTCCATCGCAATCTTAAAAAGAAAAAAAAGCAAGAAGCCAAAAGTTAAGGTACCTGCAGTGACCACCACCTTCCCCATTCAACTGAGGGAGAGAGAGAGAGACCAATTAGCCATTTCCATGTTCAGGCAACAATCCACTAGGGACCAAAACAAATGACAAATAGATTTTGCCCCATTGAGAAACTGGTGCTTCAAAGTACCAACACAGACTAACTCCCAGATCGTGATACAAACATGCTACTTCAGTAATGGCTGGATATGAAGCTCCAGCTTAGATCCTTAGACAGCTTAGACATAATAATACTACCATATTAGGAAAACTAAAAGATGTTACTTTCTATGTTATGATTACACATTCTCATAGAACTATTAGTCACTTAAGAAGATGAAAAGCACGAATATGGTAATACAAGCAGAAGCAGAATTAATAAAATATATTGGTAGGGGGCCAATTCACTCTTACCTGTCCTGCCATTCTCATCTTGTATATTAATATTGCAACCCATTTCCACCAGCATCTCTATAACAGCAGTCTGTCCTTCCTTGGCAGCACAGTGCACAGCTGACATTCCTATAATTAAATTATATTTTATATAGTACAGTATATATAAAGATAAAAAAATCAATACAAATTAAAGAAAATTAAAGTAAAAATTAAAACAAAAAGTGTTTAACTTTATGTTATCATCTAATGCTAAAAATTTTCACCAAAAGTTAAAACCAGTTAAAGAAAAAGACTAATGGGATCATTTTTTAAATAGTCCTCCTGTAGCCAACTTCAGTATTTTAACTTTTCAATTTACCTGTCTTTTTTTCTACACATTCATGGGCTATGTTGACCTCTGGTTCATGTCCTACTGAATTTCCTGTAAGAAGTCTCGCCCTTCTTAAGTCTTCCCCTCCTGTTACCTATTTTCATCTGAACTTGTGTATCCTGGTTTCTTTCAGCTTGACTATGTAGTTGAGCACTATAGCAGAATGGTCTTTCCAAACAGCTTTATATATCATGTATCCTGAATTGACATCTCGCTTTGCGTGAAGAGCATGTCTAACTTTTCCAGTTAATTCTCTCCCCTTCTGCTTGTTATCTGTGTTATGTGTTGCTTCAAGAAGTACTTACAGTATTTGCAATTATCCATTAATTAACTACTGTGCAATATATGCAATTGTATCTAAGATTCTCCTAATATATTAATTCCTAGAATTCATTTGTCTTGTTTGTGATCCATTCTACATTTGTGTATACAGTATGACATTTAAACACACACCTAGCTTTGTTTACTCACTGTGGATGTAAGGAACTCAATTAGCAAATGTGGGGGAAGGGGCAATGATACCTAGATGTATATTAGCCAACTGCCTAATTAGTACTAATCTTGTACTGACAATCTGCATTTGTGTAATTGTTAAAAACATCAGTTCCTTGTTATTTAGTATTGGTTTCTGAATTGTTTTGATGGGATGTAAAGTGGAAGACTTCAGTAATCAGTAGACAGGAGGAAGAAGTAAGAATAACAGCAAGATATTATTTATCTGTTTGAAGTTATTCAATTTCTAAACATGTTTGCTTCTAAACATGTCATTTCTAAAAATGACAACAGAGGCAAGCTTCATCACCACATGTCTTTAGAGATATACACATGTGTCATCTTTCTTGATACTTTATTTACAGCTTGCAAGACACTTCATTGAAGTAAATATATATATATATATGAAGTACAGCAAAATAAAATAAAAATTAAATTAAAGCAGATGTGGATACAGATAAGTCATCCAATCATCACACTTTCCATTTTACTCCTGCATTTCTTCACTGTGCTAGGATGCCTAGATCATAGTGTAGCAAACTTTAGCACATGTTGCAAATTTATGGTCTCACTTTTTTTGGCTGGAGGAACGAACCCCGTTGCTAAAAGGGATACATTCTTAGGCATTGGCTATATTCTTAATATCCCTGCAATATTTACAAATTTGCCTCATAACTTTACCTCTATTGTAGTCAATGATAAAAGCGAGGTTGTGATTTTAGCGCAAGTACAACACCAAGAACGTTACGAATATACATTCAGATAATGAAATGTAATAATAATTAATTTAACCACAGTAGCATAAAATTTAAGATTAATATATTAGAAGCATATGATAAGTGTAAATTTTATGCACAAGAAATTAACAAAAAAGGGAAGTGTCATTTGTTATTGACACTTGCCCATGAATTACACATCACACTTAATATATTGTACTGTACCTGTATCTGACAAAAGATTAACATCCACTTCATATTCTTCAATCAAGGTTTTGACAACTTCTACTTGACCAGCTTCAGCTGCGACATGTAATCCAGTTCGTCCCGTCTTGTCCTTGGAATATATACAAGCCCGATGCTCCGAGATGAGGAGGTGGGCAATGTTCATGTGCCCCATACGGAGAGACTCTAGCAGTGGTGTGTTGCCACAAGCATCGCTCTCATCCGTCATATAGTTCCCTCTGGAAAGCAGCGTCTGGACTGTGGTCTCATGTCCATGCATTGCTTGGAAGAACAACACACATAAGCATAATTCTTAATTCAGCTCTTAGATGTTAATGATGAAAGTGTTTATAGATGAAGATGAAGGATGAAATGCCCTAGATGAAGATGTTTATAGTAATAACATTTGATTTGGAAGTTGCTATCTTGTATACTGTTTAATAAATGAAACCAAAGCTGCCAGAGATTGAGAAAAGATGTATAGGTTCATAAGTAGATGTGCTTGTTGACCCCTAGCCCTGATCAAGAGGATTGGCCATAGAAGATAAGGAGTGCAGTGTCAAGACATTGCAGTTGTGATAATCCAGGGACGTTGTGAGTTTCATTAAAGTAACAGCCTGACAGTTGAATTGAGGTCATGACTAAGCTACAGTGAAAGTGGGGGTTCAGCTTACCTGTACTGATATCTAATTATAGTGGCCCCCCTCCTCAAGTTAAAGTGGGGCCACAATCTATTGTGCAGTGACTGCAGTGCCTTTATACCCAGTCACCATAGAATTGTTACAGTGTTTCTGATCCAGTGCAAGGGTCAGAGAGGTCAAGAGAGAAGACTACAGTGTCAAGAGGTGGCCATAGGACTGTGGGGGGGGGTGCCAGGTAGGCCCCCTACAAAAACACTGACAGTGACATGCAACAGTTGCTAAACCATCAATAAGAGGTATCATACTACAACAACGCAGTCTGCCTTCTCCAACTAGGATGACAGCTGCACCTTGCCAAGCTGATTGCCACAGCTGCCCGAGGAATACTCCTAATGGCCGAGCTCAACGCTAGAGCACCGATTGGTTCTCTAAAATCGAGCCATCTTTTATTGGTCAGGGTTTCAACATCAAAGTTAATTGAACAGGAAGAGAACAAACAATGAAGAAAGTAGAGAGCTATATCAAGTTATACTTTGTCTAGCTCACCTGCGGTGTGTAGAGGAGATCTCCCATTCTTACTAATGGTGTTCCATAATGAATTGTCAATATCCAGAATATAGTTTACTATCTCTTCATCTCCTTCTCGACAAGCTATGTGGAAACTGGTCCAGCCATCTTTGTTAACCAGGCGAAGATTGGCTCCATTTTCTACAAGATACTTGACTACTTGTAGATTTCTTTTTGTGCATGCTAGCATTAATGGTGTCCAGTCAGCTCGCTTAAGAGGGTCAATAGTGGCTCCTGAAATAATGATGCATATTATTAGAAGAGAGAATGATCATTTATAAGCAGAATAATGCAAATGTATTACTGTAGCGTACCTCATAACTATTTCCTGTTCATTTTCTAGTGTGCTTTATGATGAATAACGGAAATTGTATTTTAATATATTTAACTCCTAAAGTGTGATTATCGTCATACACTTATCCTCAGGGTAATGGGGGGTTACCTTCACATGTTTTTTTGTTTTCATTAACCAGTTTTTATACATATGATTTATATATATGGTTATAGTACATCTATATGGATGCAATGGAGTTAATTTGGACTCTTGAAAAAATTCTGCTATATTTTAATTCCTTACTATGCAATGTATTAGCAGCTAGCTTGCAGTTATCAAATTGCACTTTGGTGTTTCCTGCCAGTGTCTGAAACTTTCTGGATAACATTACCAGACATAACACCGTACAGTACCAGCAAAGGAGTGGATTTCAAGATGCTTCCTTTGAACTGTGTCAGAAACATATTTACATTCAATATTGGATACATATTACTTTGCAAGCTTATAAAAAGCACTATTACTGCTTTGTCAATTATGTGTAAATAAATAGTTATTTCTCTTCCTTTCCCCAGAGAAGGGAAACTCTGGTTTCCCTTCAAAACACACAAATCTTTCCCCCCCTTTTTTTGAAGTGTAAAGGGACACTTTACTGTGCCTTTAATCTCTGATAAAGACACTATCATTTCTACTTTCTCTAACTCCTGGGTTCACAGTACATCTAGCCCTACTAATAATAATAAATAATTACAAAATATTGAAATGCATTACAAGAGATATTGCTCCAGGGTTAAAAATAGAGCATTGTGTAATGAAATGCACCTTGGTGTTGCCCCCTCAGTACCTTCCCAGAGTTTATGGAACTGGTATCACAGAACCACATGCCCCAAAAACAAGAGGATGAGAATGGTAGAACAAAGTAGCTCAACAGGTCACACAAAGTCCATCATCGCATCCCATAAACCAGCACAAATACCTTCGACAATGGACCAAAGGCAGCCACTTCCATAAACATATACCACATGCCACCGCACACCAGAAATTACCAATATGAAACAATTTAAGATGGGTCATGTGTGGGAACCCTGAAGAGTGTTTGTGCTGCTATTCAGTACAGGTCAGCAAGAGTGGCCAGACAAGCAAGCATTCCGTAGGCAAGCCCTCATTCCGTGATGCCAGGTCAGCTTTTGAGGCTTCAAGGTTCCTTAGGTGGCCATTCTGGGCTGGATTCAGCTTTCCTCCATAGACATTCCTAGCACCTTTAATGACCCCCTGCAAGGATGTTTGAAAAGATCCATGCAGCGATGGTGCTTTTCTGCCTAAATAAATAAATTCAATCTAAGAGAGCAGATACTTATCTTAGGGAGTAGCCAAATGGGATAGTTCAGAAATATAGACATGCCAAAACAATAAGGTATCCCTGCCAGAGATACATAATTAAGGAGAAAATTGGATTATGCTAAAATGCACAATAGATTTACGGTGTAATTCAAGCCCTATAATGCCGACACCTTACTCCCTCTCAGAAGGTCTCCATCAGGTAATGGCCACAGCAGAATTTTCTTCAGGAGGCTATCACCACACAAACTTTTCATTCAAGCTCTCTGACCCCTTCCACACCCTTTCTTTTATATATATTTCCCCACTCTTTCTTTCAAAGAGGTAGGTTGTTTGTCTTAATAATCTAATTTCTTTGTTTCACCCTTCTACATTCTGTTAAACAATTATCAGAATTTTACCATGTCCATCTCATCTTTATATATTGTGCTTCACCACTGCATAATGCCATTTAATTCCTCATCCCTTTGATGCATACCACATCTCATATGTTTCCTCTTCACAATATTCTTTGCACATACTGCATTCTTAAACCAGCTACTGTATTTCAAACAAAAAATTCCACTACTACAGTACTTGTATTCTTGGGCACTCTGCTCACTTTCCAAACCCAAAGTTCACTTTCATGTGAGGACTGGGAGTTGTATGCCATCTCTGTCCTTTCTTAACTCACACGCTAACATTCCTTCCTTTCATTACACACAACTTCAGGATAATGAGTTTTTTTTCCACCCATTTTCACCAGCTTTAAACCACATACATCTACAGCTCTGATTTTTTTTCATCATCTCTATTAAAAATCCATTATACAGTACATGAATACTTTATGCTGCCTAATATTTTACCTATTTTCTTGAGATTTTATATTTTCTTCAACTGTAACTTCCTTGCATTTAGATACTCGCTACACTCTTTCTTATCAGAAATCCACCACCTGCTTGCCCATATTTTGCATAGCACTGCACAATGATCCAACTCCTCAGACATTTCTCTTAACCCTCCTTTCTTTCACACTATCTCAGCTGCCAGACCTAAGGGGGTCTGGTAGCTGAGCGGACAGCGAGCAGGACTCTTAACTCTGTGGCCCGGGTTCGATTCCCGGACCAGGCAGAAACAAATGGGCAAAGTTTCTTTCACCCTGATGCCCCTGTTACTTAGCAGTAAATAGGTACCTGGGAGTTAGACAGCTGTTACGGAGCTGCTTCCTGAGGTGTATGTGTGGGGGGGGGGGGGAATTAGTAGTTAGTTACTGTTGATTGACAGTTGAGAGGTGGGCCGAAAGAGCAGAGCTCAACCCCCGCAAGAACAACTAGGTGAATACTACCTTTACGTCTTCTACCAACACACAAACTCTTGCTCCATTTTATCCTTTTCCCTTTGCCTCCATGTACAGTATACCTTTGTACAATATGAACCCTAAGCTCAAGGAATCTTTTTTATAGAAACAAGCCCCTCTTCAAGCACACATCCACCAGAAAATCCACATTCCCATTTACACCTGGCATCCCCCCCCCCCATTTTCCGATATATTCACTGTACAGTATATATATTCATTACCCTAGCATTAATATCCCCCAACAACAGTTTTCCTACAATCTTGTTCCTTGTTTTGCCACAATCATATACTGTAATTTATTACAGAATACCTGTCTTACTTTTTCCTGTAACATTTTCCTCATACTCTTGAGCATATGTACTTATGAATACATATCCCTTACACTCAAATACAACATTCTAAAATCATCATAATCATACCCGCTTTCTTTTTATCTTTACAATTTCATCCATTCCCGATCCATGCAACTAACCCCTTCAAAACTTTTGATCACAGATTATTTCATCATTCTCCCATTTACCCTTCTCACGAAGTATCTCATTCACACTTAATACATCTATGTCATAACTTATAAAATTTATTTTAAATTCTTGTCTCTTGCCTTGCTCATTTATTCTGTTTACACTGTGTAAATAGACCCTCAACCTTCTACATACATTCCCTCTCAGATTAACCTCACCTGCTGTTTTAACAGGTTGTCGTCCACCATCAAACATGGCAGGTAGCAACCCAGGCACACACTAGATGGCATTCACAGAAACATAACCACGGATCAGTACGAGTTCATTGTAGAGATGCGAGAAGCTTTAATTATTGTGCTACCAAGTAGAAAGCAGCAAGACACAAGAGAACCACACCAATGATGAGAATGATGCCCCAGGTGTATTGAACAAAAGCTGCATTACATGCATGCAAACAATTTTTAGAGATTGAAATTCAAGTATTCCCGTTGCATTAGTGTTAAGGAAAAATATCTTTCTCAAGCGTTACCATGATCTAAAAGGATCTTCACAATGGGAAGATGTGATGCCTGAACCGCCGAGTGTAATGGTCGTTTGCCATCCATATTCTGTTGCTCTATACAGATATCACATCCATGTGAGAGAAGCCAACTGTAAAAACAAATTCTAGTATATTAAAAACTGGGAAATCCAAGAATTTCAGATTAAGAAACTATCAGTACTTCTTGCAAAGAATATTTAATGAATAAAATTACTATATATTTAAAATAAAAAGCTTGTACCCTGAAAATCTCAACAAGGGACAGCTATATATGACCATGCCCTGATACATCTCAGAGTTACTTACAAGCCAGTAATTTACATATCCAGTAAGCAGAATTTGTATAACCAAGGTTAAGCTTCAAGACTTTAGGTCATAGTTTACTGTACAGTACTTTAATACAATATTTTGAGAAATTGTATAATTTGATAATGAATTGTGAATTTGTTGTGCAAATTCTAGCTAAGAAGTTTCATTATACAGGTCAAGCAATTGTATTGAATTATAATAATTTACCCTTAAACTTACAGTAGTTTTTATGACAAAGGATTGTCTTCTACTTCCTTATACATTTTGATGATAAATCAGCCAATAAACTAGCTGCATTTGTATCTAATAATATTTTCACTGGATTTATCAATAATAGCTACACTATGTTGAATTATTAAAACCCTCTCGCTTATGACTTTCCAATTTTAAAATTCTCTTTACATGGCAAAATATTATACACATTACATTTATTGTCCACAATCTTCTGTACAGACTCGTTAAAGTATGGTATACATGCATGTTTATGAAAATACTGCATCAAACTTTATAAATGCATCAAGATAATTACCGGTACATTTGTTATTACTGTATTTTGGAAATATATTGTTGCATATTATTAATAAACAAAGTACTGTACTGTACCTTATTTACACAAAGCAAGTGTTTTATAAATTCAGAGTTTTCACTTTTCCAATCTTTTCCTAGCTTTCATTCCGTCGTAGAAGGCTACAGCTATGAATTTTTTGTTTCTTTGACCGTTTATCATCTACAGTACTGTATAATAGAAAAATTTCTACCATACTTTTCATACCTTTCGTGTGGTATAGCCCCATAATAGACATGATACTTCTGACTATCATCCATGAAAATTAGAAGAGCTAAGGGCATTCAGTTTTGCACTCAATGAAGGGGTACCGTCCTGGTCAAGATAATTGCTGGTAGTGTATATACAGACAGCCTCTCCGTGATGAGAATATTAAAATACTGCACTGATTGAAATAAAAATAATTATGCTTTTTTATTTTTTTGCGGGAATTTATCAGCCTGAGGAAAATGAAAGAATATGATGCTACTAAAGCCTAATTACCCTGTTTATTCTAGACAACAAAATTATACTGTATATCCTACTTTGTTGCAGGTACTGCATCTATCATTTTTACTGATCAATTGCTTTAGGAAATCCATAATCATAATTTTATGGTTTACATTCTTATAAAAAACAAAATTGTGAGTGTGGGATAAAAAAAAACATTAATGCCCATGTAAGCATAAGATGAAGTTAAGACCATGCAAATTTCCACCAATATTAGTTTGTGTTCACTGTATATACAGTACTCTAATTAAAACTTGTTTAATAGTCTCCACTACAGTACTCCTTGTTTCGACAATCATGAAACATTCACCATCTGCTTCATCAACAGTCTTTGCCCAGTCGTCTGGTCTTTTGTGTTTTATTTTAGTTTAAATAAATTTTGTCTAAATAACAGTGCATTCCTTGATTTTCAATTTGGAAGAGGAAGACATTCAATATAGTGAATTGAACTTAAACAAAATGAAGCAGTGTCATATTTATCCTATTCTGTCATCTTTATGTCCTTCCTGATTAAATAAGGAAGACACCAATACAGAACTCATCAATTAAAACTATCAAAACACTGCATTTCGTAACAGTACAGCATTTACATTTCCAGTACTTTACATTTAACAGTAAATATTTAGGAAAGAAATGTAACTGCAATAGTACTATACAAAGTCATAGAGTATCACTATGTTGGAAACCCTACCCTGTGACCTGTGTACAGCCAGCCATGGCAGCAACATGGAGAGCAGTGTCCCCAGATTTACTGTGTGTGCACTTCTGCCACTCTACTTCATTGTGCAAGGTGTGTGCCTCCAACCAATCAAGGTCGCTTCTGTGCACTGCCGACAGAATATCCTGAAAATCACATGACCATCAATAAATACAGTACAGTACCTATCTAAATAATCTGGAGGATTTCAAAAAGTGTAATATGCCAAAGAAACAAACAAATATGAGCACATGAAAAATACAAAACACCGAATGATATACTGTAGATTAATATTCCTTCAGAAAAAGGCATACTGAAACAAAATATATTAATGAAAAGCACACTGGAACAAGTAGAAGTCATGTGGAATTACTCTGTCTAGCCCAGAATGAGTGACATTACTGTACTTTATTAAAACTTAGCCATTTCAAACTCTTCCATGACATCACAGATACTGTAACTACCACATGAGGGCTCTCACTAACTGCAGGGACCCCAGGTTGGCCTGTCTGGCCACCTTGGGGATCCCTGCCCTAGCCATTCCACCAACATTACAATGCACAGAGGAAAAGCAGGGCAATAGGGTAGGGATTCAGCAGTTCAAGAGGAATCCAATCCATTCCTTGAGTTAATAGTAACAGAACAGGCAATCTTTTCACCATTACTAGCTATAATAATTCCTAATAATAATTATTTGTACTGTATTGGGGGTAAGGCAGCCAGAGTGTACAATACACGTTAAAGTTATATCGAGGTCCTCCCAAGAATGAATTTCTGACCCCCACCAGGATGCAACCCCACAGCAAGCTTATCTCTGGGTACCTACTTGCTGCTAGAGAACAGATCCATTAGGTGATAAGAAATGTGCCCAACCATTTGTGTCCTACCTTACCTTGAGATCCTTGAGGCTTCATCGCCCCGCGGCCCTTCAGACCAGGCCTCCTGGTTGCTGGACTGATCAACCATTGTTGCCGCGGCTGCTCCAGCCACGTATGAAGTCACAGCCTGGTCGTCATGGTCCTGCCGAGATTCAAACCCAGAATTCTCATTGTGAGTCAGAATAACCCGATTGTACTACCAGGACCTTATGAGAAGACCGTCATCTTAAAACAGTTGGAACAAGTTAGGTGAGAAAGTGGTGGAGGCCAAAACCATCAGTACAGTAGTTCCAAAGCATTATATATAAAGAGTGCTGGGAGGATGGGACACCATGAGCATAGCTCTCATCCTGTAACTACACTTAGTAATTACCATTATAGAGATGGTAGTCTCCACAGTGTCCGAAGACTTGACCCAGTCGGGTAAGCCTCTGCGAGGGATGGAACAGACTTTTTTGCCAATAAATCATTGCCAATAAATGATGTATGACTGTTAGGCATTTCTGGAGAGAATTGAATACTGTATGCCAATCTTTGACATATGCCATGATTTTCATGCTACCCATAATGTAATACTGTATCTTTTTTGTTATTTACAATCAGTGCAATAAATTTAAGTATACAGCACTGGGTAAAGTGTGAGCCATTCCTGCTACACTCATTTTAGTAACAATTCAGGCGTTTGCTAAAACGTTTCTGAACTATAAAATTAAAAGTACAGGAAAGTGATTTGATAGTGTTTCATTACTAAATATTGATACCTTTGACCAAACAGCTAATGTGCCTGCAACCAAAGAATGCAGTTGTCATCAGCCTATATTTAAAATATTCAGTACATCTACTTTGGTTAGGTAATGATTTCTACCTTGCTATAAATTTGCTTTAGCTTTGATCTGGACTTGCAATCAGGAATCCCACATTTGAATCACAGGTGGAACAGAAATTGAACACGTTTTATTTTATCTAAAGCCTCCGATTAAATATGTACCAGAGAGCAGTAAATATGTACCCGAGAGTTAGGCAATTGTTGTGGGGGTTTCATCTTGGGGAAGGTCAATAGTTTGACCTTGGGAGACCTTGATACAAGCCTAAAGTCTTTAATGTTTTTCCTGCCCGAAACGCTTTGTGTAATAGTGGCTTTAGGCATTGTATGTACTAGCTCTATCTATAAATCGAAAAAATTTTGTAAACCTCTTGTATGTATGTATGTACCTTACCTGAATAAACATTTATTTTTTATTTTATTTATATATTATACTGTATACACAAGGTTTCTGTCCCCCACAAAATGTGTTATTATTTAATTGTAAAGCTACTTGCATTTCGCCGATTCATGGAGCCACTCAAGGCCACTGATGACAAGTTTATTTTGCATAACATAACTATAGCAAACTGTGATATAGCTTAGCATATAGTGCAATGACATGCTTACCCAAACACCATATATAAAATTCAATAAAGTTTCCCACCAAACTCACAATAACATGTTGTCCTCGGCTTGACACTATGAACCTCTAGAGAACTACACAACTTTAATATAATATAACCGTTAGTCTCATAACAAAAGTAAGTCATTAAGCTCACCATATTATAAGCTGGGAAGACGCCGCTTGTCAGAGTATAGTGAGGGAGCACTGTGCTGGCTGCCACCGTCTCTATACCACTCTACACACAGCTCTATATCTTGTCTCAGCTCCTAGGTTACGGTCTCTCTCCAGCTGCTGGAGGGACAGTAGTGGGTGTAGAAGGCCTCAGGTGGCTTGTGTGTGAGGGAGGGAGGCGTCCTGGGCCCTCCACGGCTTCTCTCACCTTGAGACGCTGCTAAACAATCTTCCGCAGTAGAGTCATTTTAATTATCATCCTCTGTGGTTTCTTTTTGAGCCATATACCAGTGACAGTCAAGATCTTTCACCGTTTTCACCCTGAAGGAGTGTTCTTGCCTGCTGTCTTCTTATATAAGCTACCCATTTGGTGTATAGTGCCTATTAATCACGTCTAAATTACCAATCAAGCTGTCATGCAATCAATCAGAGCTTAATATACCTACTAATCTCTCCCATCTCATTTTTTTGTCTTGCAATGTACCTGTTATCATTTTATTAATTCTGCTAGAATTTACCTACTTAAAATTACAGTATCTGTTACTTAAGGACCTGCCAGAAACCCTACGCGTACTAATTAGTAGTGTCTTTACAAGATTGTAAATACTATGCTATGTATCCTCACAAACCCAATGTACCTTCTTGTATATAAATAAATAAATAACTAAATAAATAACTATAAATAAATAAATAAGGAGACTCCTTCCTGCCGGTCCTGTGATACAACTCACACATCCTACACAAGACATTTGACAAAGGATTTTTTAACCCATCCAACCTATCCTAGTTCAACCCAACCTAACCTAACCCAACCGAGTTCGGTACAGTCTAACCTATGCTCATACAGCTACCATAACAATATACATAGTATATACGGTTTTAACAACACAAAACGAGTTTGGTCGAATCGTGTGGTGATGAGGGGGACCCCGCACCCCGTGACCCTGAGCTGGCACTCTCTTCAACAATGTCAATCTTTATCATCAATACTTTCACCAAAGCATAATATACATAGAGCTTTGTGCATATTTCATTCACTGGCGGATATTAAAAGATACAGCCACCGTTGATGCAATACAAAACACATAATAATAATCTACCCAAATTAAGTTTGTTACCGAGGCTAGTTAGTAGACTATTCAAAATCAATCAAATAAAAATTCATGTAGATATCAATTACTAGTTATAAGTTCATCTACTATTCATTGTATGACCAATAGTCCTGTGAGATTGCAGTCCCCGTGGCGCAGTGGTAACACTCATTCCTGCTTTCCCAGCGAGTTGGCCTGGGATCGTATCTGGCCGGAGAGGATTGACTAGGCGCCAATCCTTACCTTAACTTGAGGTTACCTTGATGTGCTTCCGGGGCTTACGTCCCCGCGGCCCGTCTCGACCAGCCTCCTGGTTGCTGGACTGATCAACCAATCCTTAACCTGATCAATCCTTAACTGTAGCCTCTGTTCACCCAGGAANCAAGAATTTCTTCCACCAATTTGAGAGTTCTACTGAGACTATAGTCTCGACCCACTGGACAGTCATGACAACAAATCCACTATAGCACCATCTATGTCAGAAGATATTCAAAATGTTCTTGATATCATTCAAATTGTCAATACGAGAGCAGAATACATAAGTTGAGTATTGTCAAGGAATCATATTGACTGACCGAGCCCTATTGTAAATATTTGTGGCTTCCTGACCATAAAGTTACCGCCACGGTCTAGGGTAAGAGACCGATGTACCCAGTATACAAGCCACGCTAGCTATTAGTTCATATAAGCTGACAACTTACCCAGATAAACAAAACTTCCTAATAATATATATTCAATTAATACAAATGAATGTTTAAATCGTGATTATATATATCACGTGGACAATTTTTAATGTAATTTTTTCCCCAGATATTCGGGCTCCTTATTATGCTTCGTCTTGAGGCAAAGCCCAATACCTTACGCCATATTTGATGCTCTGTCCACAGATCATTCTCTCTCTCAAATCATATACACTGATGGTTTCCTACACCGCCCCACGGGTGCAGGTGCAGTTGCCTCTACCCATCAGACAGAACTATTTGCCTTCCTTCTTACACTAAAATGTGTACAAGTCTCTAAACTTGATGCATTAATTGTAAGTGATTTTCTATCATCCTTAGTTACGCTTAACACTCTCAGACACAATTGTAACATGACCGGGTCTGAAGCTAGACAGAGAAAACACAACATTATTAACGATAGTCACAAAATCCATTTCATGTGAATTCCATCTTCGTTGGCCTGCGAAACTTAAGGAATAGTCCAGAAAATATCTACTAAAGTTTATCTCAAGTGTGAAGATACTTCAGCTGATACTTAGATATTTCCAGTAAGTGTAAAGATAAGTGCTGACGATACTACCTTCATCTATTCAGACCCCAACCCAAACGCACTAAATAATAATGTAAATAACAAAGTTAAAAAGTCCACTCACGGAAGTAAACCAACAAAATCCAACTAAACATAAAATAGACCGACTACATTTTAATTGGAAGTAAATCCTCAAACCAAATTAAATTTCAGATAGACAATGTTAACATTAGCAATAAAAATTATGGAAAGTTCCTTGACCTATACATAGACAAGAAACTGAACTTCAGCATCCACATACAACACATATGTGGGTGCTGAGAGAGAGAGAGAGAGAGAGAGAGAGAGAGAGAGAGAGAGAGAGAGAGAGAGAGAGAGAGAGAGAGAGAGAGAGAGAGAGAGAGAGAGAGAGAGAGAGAGAATGAGAGAGAATGAGCGAAAATGAGCGAGAATGTAAAAATATACACTGAGGACAGGCAGCTTGTGCATGTCTATTCGTTAGGCGTGTATCGAGGTCCACCTCCAAGGTCGATCTACTGACCTTCTCCACATTCACCTGGGCACTAGGAGTCTCGAACCACCAACCCCAGGAGCAGGAGACAGTAACTCTATTAACTGCTTTACCTACAGCATAAAGAAGGATTACAGAAACAAGAAATCGCAGTGGTTAACTGCTTCTGGAATCCTTCCTCGAATGTAGATGTTACTGGTTCTTTGAGTATGTAAGTGAACAATAAAGAACTAATGATACAAATTAAATGCGTGGTATAAAATATGTGTATGTGACGTATATTCATATAAGCACAAACGTTGCGGTGTTCAGAGTGGGGACAGTTTCCACAGACCCTTGCCCACAGTTCCTAAAAACCAGTTTAGCAATCATGTGTCCATTTTGAACAAATCATTTACAAATTTCTTGAACGTTTGTTAAAGAATTGTCTCTGAACATAGTGACGGAGGGTGTGCAAATACTTTTGTTGACAGTTTACATTTGGTTAGGTTTACATTAAGGTTCCTGCAAATGTTGAATTTTCGGAGGACAAGACGGCTGCAGAAATCTTTAAAATTTGTGGAGGAATAACGATCAACAGCCGTATGCCAGTTAGTGTTAAAGGTGATGACAATTGTATATTCAGTGCTCTCTCACTTGCTGTGTGTGGGGACGAAACGAGATCAGGAGAAATTAGAGCAAGAACAACTATTGAGATAATAGACCAATGGGACTGGAAATATAGCACAGCGTGATAACACGGATTTAAACCTAGTTTCTCCCGATTTCAAGGAAGTTTGTCTCCATTCTGCCTTGCCTGTAAAAGATTCATCAGTTATGACAATGTATGCAGCAAGTTCTGTTGTAAACAGAGAAATAATATCTGTATATCCGTCTGTCAACGGCTTCCTTGACAGCTGTGTACCTATTCTCAATACAAAATTTATGCTCGGTGTGAAGTGAAGCAGGCTCCCATTTATATTATGTGGAGCGGCAATCTCAAGCAAGGGGATAAAACATGGACACTTAACCATTTTGTTCCATTAATGTCCTTGCCTCCACTGGGTCACATATCCATAAACAGTACCCAAAGCACTATGACATCCGCATCTCTGAGTTTGTGTCGATCACTATTAATTATCTGTACCACCCATGTACACATCAACTCCAATCGGAAAGGATTTTACTCATTTTGTGTCCAAAATACAATATGACTTTAAGGAGACACACCATTTTAAAGAAGCTTTTTAAATAAGCAATTATCAAAGAAGACACCATGCCGGGAAGGCTATGTAGAACCATCAAATAAAGGTATTATTGAAACTTGTAGGAAAACGTTAAATCCTAAATATATCTCTATTCCTATACTTGAAATATTGTATACTTTGCTCTCTCCATCGTACTTCTGCACCTGCTGGCAGGTGGTGCGGTGCGATGTGCAGGTGGTGTTCATTACTAGGTGAGCTGGCAGGTGGTGTTCACTGCTAGATGACCTGCTGTTCACCTAGCAGTAATTAGGTACCTGGGAGCTAGTTCATTGTTGTGGGGATGTATATCCTGAGGCCCTGTATACAATGTTCACAACAGAACAATGTATAATCATTTCATGGTATACAGCACATTGAGAAGGAATGAAGGTTAGATCGAAAAATTTTGTTTATAACACGCTTACACATTTATTGGGTCTTTCCTTCATCTTCATTCAAGCACAAGGGTATTACAGTAATATTTTATTTTTTATGCACAATATTTTTATTAATCTTATTAGTTTAAGTTTTTATTATTATTAGTATTATTGTTAACAAGATGAGTGAGGGGGGGTTTAGTTAGTTTAGTTCATTTATTATGCACCCCATACCCATCCCGTGGGCGGTAGTGGAAAGGGTTACAGAGGCACATAATGGGCTCAGGGACTGAACCCCACAATTCATTTAGCTAAGCAAGTTACAATCTTGATGAGCTAGTTACAAAATTCAGTATAAGTCGTCACATCAACAATGGGTTCGAGATCGACCTCAAGTACAGGTTCTAAATTAAGCAACTGACATATGTGGAGAGCTAGTGTCACAATTTATATGTTTGTCCTGCACACCGCCCCCCATCCAGTGGGCAGCGGTGGATAGGTTACAATCACTCAGTTACTACCTACAGTTAGAAAACTGGGGATATGTGGCTAAAATTTCTGGTAGCAGATCATTTTGAATGAAATATTTACACATCGCTGGAACATTGGTTATAGAATTGTCTCTAAATTCACGTATCTTTTCGCACTCCATCACATAGTGACGGAGGGTGTGGGAATAATTTTGTTGACACAGTTTACATTTGGTCAGGTCTACATCAGCAGATAATGAGAATTCCCAGAGATACTTGTAACCGAGTCTAAGCCGAGCAGTAGTAACATCTAGAAGGGGGGGGGGGTAATGGTTTACATGTCCACATTCCAATGCCCGCTCCCCAGGGCTGGGGGTGCGGGGGTGCACAATAAACTACCCACCTCCGGCGGCAGCTTGTCGAAGGCGGAAGTGGAGCCTAGGCCGTTTGTCATGATAATTAGTGATGGCTCTTATTTTGATTATGAGTCCGTAATCCAGTTAAGCCTTTATTCTTAATTTATATTACAATGCTGGTAAAATACGCTTCTTGATGATGAGTATAAAGTACAAATGAACTTATGGTGTACCCTATACTCACAGGATGAGGATAGGGTACACAATGAACTACCACTCACACGTTGTACTCACCTAGTTGTGTTTGCGGGGGTTGAGCTCTGGCTCTTAGGTCCCGTCTCTCAACTGTCAATCAACTGGTGTACAGATTCGTGAACCTATTGGGCTCTATCATATCTACATTTGAAACTGTGTATGGAGTCAGCCTCCACCACAACACTACTTAATGCATTTAATTTGTTAACTACCCTGACACTGAAAAAATTCTTTCTAACGTCTCTGTGGCTCATCTGGGTACTAAGTTTTCACCTGTGTCCCCTTGTTCGTGTTCCACCCGTGCTAAAGAGTTTGTCTTTGTCCACCTTCTCAATTACCCTGAGAATTTTGTAGGTGGTTATCATGTCTCCCCTTACTCTTCTGTTTTCCAGGGTTGTGAGGTTCAGCTCCCTTAGCCTTTCCTCGTAGCTCATTCCTCTCAGTTCCGGGACCAGTCTGGTGGCATACCTCTGAATCTTCTCTAACTTCGTCTTGTGTTTAACTAGGTATGGACTCCAGGCTGGAGCTGCATACTCCAGGATTGGTCTTACATAAGTGGTGTACAGGGTCCTGAACGATTCCTTACACACGTTTCTAAAGGCAGTTCTTATATTGGCCAGTCTAGCATATGCTGCTGATGATATCCTTTTGATGCGGGCCTCTGGGGACAGGTTCGGTGTGATATCGACCTCCAGATCTTTCTCTCTATTTAACTCTTGCAGGATTTCACCTCCCAGATGGTACCTTATGTTCAGCCTTCTGCTCCCTTCACCTAATTTCATTACTTTACACTTTCCTGAGTTGAACTTTAGCAGCCATTTTCTAGACCATTCCTCCAGCTTGTCCTGTAGTCTCTGTCTATCTTCATCTGTTTTGATTCTTCTCATAATTGTTGCATCATCAGCAAACATTGAGAGGAATGAGTCTATACCCTCTGGAAGGTCGTTTACATATACTAGAAACAGGATGGGTCCGAGTACAGAGCCGTGTGGAACCCTGCTGGTGACATCTCGCTACTCGGATCCCTTCCCCTTCACTGTTACTCGCTGTTTCCTATTACTTAGATACTATCCCTTATCCACTGGAGCACCTTACCTTTTACTCCTGCCTGTTGCTCCAACTTTTGTAACAGCCTTTTGTGAGGTACTGTGTCAAAGGCTTTCTGACAGTCCAAGAAAATGCAGTCTGCCCACCCTTCTCTTCCCTGCCTAATTTGTGTTGCATAGTCATAGAATTCTATTAGGCCTGTGAGGCACGATTTACTATCTCTGAACCCATGCTGGTGGAGAGTTACAAAGCTGTTTCCCTCCACATGCTCTACGAGCCTTTTCCTCGCAATCTTCTCCATTACCTTCCGTGGTATACAAGTTAGGGAAACTGGCCTGTAGTTCAGTGCCTCTTGCCTGTCACCCTTTTTGTAAATTGGGACTACATTAGCTGTCTTTCCGGAAGGTCTCCCGTTTCCAGTGACATGATATGGGTATGGGTTGCACAAGAAACTATCGCGCAGAGGATGAGTATGGAGAGCAAAGTAAACAAAGATTCACACGATGAGAAAAGGTTGCACAATGTCCTATGACTTACAGGATGAGTATGAGGTGCACAATAAACTACAGGTCACAGGATAAGTATGGGTTGCACAATAATTTACAGGTCACAGGATGGGTATGGGGTGCACAAACAACTGGTAACAGGATGAGTATGGGTTGCACAATAAATTACAGGTCACAGGATGAGTATGGGTTGCACAAACTACTGGCAACAGGATGAGTATGGGTTCACGTAATGCGACTGTTCACCAAGCAGTAAGTAGGTACTCAGGAGTTAGTCAGCTTGTTGTGGGGTTGCATCCTAGGCGGGGTCAGTAATTCGACCTTAAGGATGACCTTGATAAAAGCCTATCGTGTATGAATATACTGTGGTTTCCTGTCCCCAACACAGTGAATTGTTATAGTTATAATATTATGGTTTATAATTAAGTTCTTATAAGAGCGATCCTGTGTCATAATTAACATACGTGTATCTTTACCTCAACATTTTATAAGTTAATTTATGTCTGCATATGATGATGATCATATACAATTAAGGTAGCATTGCAACTTTATAGGAAATTGTTAAATCCAAAATATATCATGGTTCTTATACTTGAGATTGTGTTACAATAAACGTTTGAAAACAAAGTTTGTATCTGTATTTAAAATATAAAACATTTTGTGTTTATCAACGCATCTCTCCGAATTACAATTTTTTTCTGAATTGTGAAGCCTGTATTGGCCGCCTGGCAGGACACTGATGCAATGGAAGTTTTCATGTGTCCGGACACCGGCGATGGTGTGGTATTGGCTATATATTTAACCATATCTTGGGTTTCATTTAAGATATATTTACCTTGAAATGTAGTCACATTATCGTTTAGATCTGTGTTTATGCTGACATATAGACCTTTAATGTTACTTTGCATATATGCAAATGAATTACACAATTGATTCACTTGTTTGCAGGCCTTCGCATTCCCTGAGATAGCCATCACGTAACTATAAAAGGCATATATCTTCACTTTCACTTCAGTTATATTTATGCTAAAGTATTAACATACAGCTTATATGTCTGTCTTTGTTATGACAGAAAACTTCGTTTATTACAGTATCTAGATTAAATTAACATTGGTCTTTGAAAGGTCATAGTTCCCATCGATAGGGAGAGCGTCGGCCAAGAAACCTTGTTTAAAATATGAATATCTTTCCTGTCTAATAAGATATAATCTTTGTGATGGATTCACAAGAATTATTTGATCTCTGCCTTTCTGATAACTTATAAAAATATAAGTTTTATTTGTGAATCTCTATTAATTAAATAATATATCAGAGAGCGTGTTGGGTTCGGTGTTCTATGAACGAAAACGACATGGGTAGTTTAAGTAGCGAACGCATACAAACGAATAACGATAGTATCTATATAACAAAATCATTGTCCTGTGGTGTTGATTTAACTTCCAGACACAATTTTTAAAAATAAATATTAAATGTTTTGTGGCTGTTTATGAAAGATATTATTACAAATACCCATTCTACTTTACCCATTCTACTTGTAAATTTGCGACAATTTGAGCAAAGAAGTGCGACGACTGGATCACTGTGTACAGGAGGCTGATATGGCAGCAAACACTCTCCAGGCGACCATATATCTTGGATAAGTCGCTCCACAATTTTGTCGCTTGGACCGTCGACTATCTATGGCGTCACCTGCTACATATTTACTTCGAATTTCGATATGAAATTACATTATTTCAGAGTGAAAATAGGTTTGATCGTGTTCTACGTGCAGCACCAACATTACAGTCAGTAAATATATCATATTTCTTCATTACTTACGTAATACTAGGAGGATTTGGGTACATTTGGGTAGATTTGGGTAGATTTGGGTAATTCTACGGACCGCTTTGGATGGCAACTCGGGTACCTGCGTTATCAACTACCCTCACCTCACCTTGGGATCCTAGGTTATCTTGAGTTATCTTGAGATAATTTTCGGGGCTTTAGTGTCCCCGCGGCCCGGTCCTCGACCAGGCTCTACCCCAGGAAGCAGCCCCGTGATGGGGGCAGCTGACTTACACACCCAGTTACCTATTTTACTGCTAGGTAACAGGGGCATAGGGTGAAAGAAACCCTGCCCAATGTTTCTCGCCGGCGCCTGGGATCGAACCCAGGACCACAGGATCACAATTCCAGCGTGCTGTCCGCTCGACCGACCGGCTTCCTATACCTCACCCTGGGACCATCCACCCTGTACCCCTCACCCTGGAGCCACCCACCATTTCTGTCATGGTGGGCACCTTGTTGGTTAACACCATTTCTTTGGTTCTCTGTTCCAAGGCTAACATCTCTTAGATCATCTATAGTGTCATCAGGTCTAGCCAGACTGCAGGTCTACCCTTGGGCTCATGATGTTCTCAAATACACAGTTTTGGATGCTGTCTTCTATAACATGTTCTAGGCTGATGTTCAGGTTTGAGGGGTTTTGGTGTTTTAACACAGTTCTGGCAGCCCAGTATTTGGTCAATATTCTTGATCCAAGTTGGTCGTGTGTGTCTTTGGTCCCTGTCTTTCCAGCCTGGGTTCTTTTCTTCATCTCGGTGCCTGTTACCTTTCCTCCTTGTGGGACTTATTCTTGTCTCTGTGATTATCTTCGAGGAGCCACCAGGAGAGGGCTCCTTCCAGTAACCCAGCATTGAATATAGTAAAATGGAAAAGATCATAAAGGCAAATGGTAGGGGGGTCCTTCGACAAGATGCCAGCTTCCTGTCCTCATCGAGGCTACAAGTGTTTGTGGCCCTCAGGTAAATTCAGGTTTCCTTACATTCTACGCTGGTTTTTTCAGTAAACTGGTAAATAAGATAAATTGATTGGATTTCATTAAATTGACATAGCAATATTTCATTTAAATAATGTTTGCATCATGAGAAGAGGATGATTTTTATTTATGAATTCAAGTACTGTACAATACTGTGTCATAATATTTGTCATGAGATATGCCAGGAGGGGTTAAGAGAAAATTAATCTTGTTGAAGAATACAAGTTATTAATAATACAGTGTACTGTATTGTACAGTGTGACTCCAATGGAATGTACCTCATTTTCTAGGTAGTCCTGATGTAGTGCATGTTCTATTCCAGTTGAAAACTTGGTGCAACAATAGGAAGCAGAAATGTCCATGCAGGGCAGAATCGTGTTGGAATGCAATGCCTAAAAATTAAAAAATAACCACCAAATTTGAAAGTGTTTTCTCAATGTGATTTTGATACCAGAATATGCCCAAAAGTATGTTCTATTGCTTATAATACACTACAATAATTTAAATAATTGTAACCATAAAATGACAAAACAATATGAAGATCATAACGGTTGCTGTAAAATTGCTTTACCTCGGTACAAAGATCAGCAGCAAATGGTCTGTAATGATGTGTTCAGTTTGAGCAGTGTCGCATTGTATTGTTTGTATCATGTAATGGAAAGAATTTGTATTTCAAAGACTGTTGTATAATAATTTATACAATATTTTAAGATAGGCTGGAACTAAAGGTGTCTTCCTCAGTCATCTATGATAAAAAAAATATCTACCTTAGTTATATACAATAATTTAGAATTACTGTATATGTTGTGTATATATCTATGAATATGCATTAGTTTCATGTTAAATTTTTATTTAACAGAATATGAGCACAAACATGGAAGGAACTCCCGAGGAGTTCAGAAATGGCCCTGACCAGGTAAATAGCAAGAGAATTTTCTATTGCATTTTTGATGAATGTATATATATTGTTTATTATATACCTAATTGTTAGTTATTTTTTTATTTAGGCCTATAGTTTGGTACCATACTGGAAATGATTAGGATATTCAGTGCCCTATGTGCGTGTCTGTAAGGTGTACTGTATTGTATTTTGTGTGATCAGACGCCATTGTTGACATTACCTGGGAGTACTGTACTGTACTATGAGGAGGCCATACTAAAACTTTCTGCCCTTGAATATTACATAAATTATAAATTTGTACTGATAAAAGAACCCCTAATTTGTGGTTTTATGTGTAAGTTTCCATCGTCTCAATTTCTAATGCTGTAATATTTTTAAGAAATTGTGGTTACTGTACAATGTATTATACAAAGTGATTTCAATAGGGGTTCTGCAGGACTCTAGGGTTCCATGATCCTTTCTTAGGTTCAGAAAGAATTGTAGAGAAAACAGAAAATCTTTGGACCAAGGGAAATCCCCCTTAATTGGAAATGTGCAAATATCCCCCCCCCCCATCTTCAAAAAAGGCAGGAAGAGCTCAGCGGAAGCTACCAACTAATCAGCCTAACTTCACGTACTGTACATGTAATCTCAAGGAGGTTTTGGTTTTTAATCCTCCAGTTTTCTGTACAGCTTCACTGACTCTTTGGCTGCTTTCCCGGGGTGGTGACAAATTGTCAATTGCTCTGTCTCTTTGAGGGGGGCTAGGTTTTAGCTCTGGTCATCAGTAGGTCAAACAAAACTCTTGTCTAATGTGATCCACTTCGTGGAGATAGCACGGCAAGATAGCTTCAGGGAGCTACTGGGGACCTCCCCAGAAATATTCTGTATTTCGTAAATTTATATTTATAATAGTCTTTCTATAAAGGATAATATTATTCAGAATATATACTTAATATGAATATTTTATGTTTTTTCTAGATTCTTCCAGCAACATCATTCAAAACTTCAGTCATTGATGAAGCAGTTCAGCTGTACATAAATGAAAACGGACCAATGGCAGCTCAACCCATTTCCATCCATACAATGTTGCAGAAAAGATCAGAGCTTTATCCTAAACATCCGGCACTCGCAGTCAAGAGAAATAATACATGGAGGTGTGTACAGTAGTTTTAACACTCGTTTAATTTCACAATTTTTGTATTTTGGTAAAGTATGAAGAATTTAGTTACATTTGAGAAATCTAGAGGTTCTTATATAAACCAACATACAATATGGTAATTTTCAGCCTCTGTGTACCATTGTATCCTGAGAGATGAGGTCATTACCCTTTAGCAAATGACTTTGTATTGATAGTCTTTAAACTATTCTTTTGGGAGCACTGGTCATATGCCTAGAAAGTGCTTTTAGAATGTTTTTATGCCTTTCCGTGGTTTTTGCTCAGATTTATTTCATGTAAATTTCTCAACACTTCTAAGATCTTTTATGGTGTTTTTTGGGAGGGTTCCTTCGGTGGCTCGTGTGTGGTGCTAGCCATTGGCTAGTTCCACCCAATTAAAGTAATTCCAGGCCATTGCGAGTCATTAAAAGACTACCGGGTACCAGAGGCCAAAACCTGGCCCCCCTCTATAGAGGCACAGGGAGCTGAGGATACTAAATTACTCAGAGAAAAACACCAGAAAGGTAGAGCAATAAAAGACACAATATAAAGTCAACTCTTAAACGGCTTAAATAACAATCTACCCAGTAGTTAGGTTGTTCATCCTCTCATAGTAGCTGCCCACTATCAGGTGGCAGCATTGTGAGCAACCAGCTCAGCCAGAACATTTACCCAGTCATGAGCCAGGCAGAAACCAAATCAGGTGCACCTGGAAGGGGAAGGGAAAATCCAGAAAGAAGCACTTTGTTACATTCAGTCCTCATTTTTTATCACCTATTTTACTGAGAACAAGTGTGTTGTGGTATGCAGTATGATCCATCCTTAATATATTATAGTACTAAATGTTGGAGAGCTTTGCCATCTTTCTTCAATTCTAAAACAGTCCAGCTGACCCAAATGCTTCTGTCGTGCTGTGGCTACAGATCTAAAAGTTTGACAGAAATTTACTACATACTTGCTTAAATTATTACAATCCATGAGCATTCTGCATGAGACTGTAACAGTTGTCCATCACTGTGTACATAAGAAAACTGATCATATGTAACAAGATACTAAGAAGTTTTCTTTTGTCTAGAGAATAACTCATTTCAGCCATTGCCATTATTGTGTGAACAGTGTATCTAGGGCATGAGTGGACCAGCCAGAGAGTCTTCTGTTTGCCCACAATGAGGCCTCACTTGAGACACGAACAGTCTTGTATGCATAACCGTCACAGATAATCTATTATAATACTTTTTTTCCATCTGTACTCTGGAGAATTCATTTCCAAGCATTTTGACACCAAATTTATACTGTAGTTATAACCCAACAAATAAATTAGAAAATTAAAAAATGATTGTAAATACTTTATTTATTGCTGAGTGAAGCCCTTGGGGGAGCCGGAAATGTTTACGTTCAGAAACCATTATTTTAATCATTTTCAGTTATGCCCGAAATGTTGTACATATTACTGACTATACAATACAGTATATGATCTGTGCCTACTAATTAACTACTGTAGCATTTTCTTGTATATATTTGATAGATAAAATTCTTTATGATTATAATTATTACCATGATACAGATCTAGCAAAAATGTGTTAAAACTAAAGATAGAAAATATAACAGTAAACTAAAATTTTATGTATGGATTTAATAAGGTAAGAGGTATCTACTGCATTGATTTTACAGTCGGGTTATAGACGAGTATTGGTATAACGATTGCCATGTAGTATCACTGAAACCTTAGAGTTTTACAAATAAGATAGATTCTTAACTAGAAATATTTGGGTGTAATTCCTGTGATTTTACATTAATGTTTTTCCGTTTTGTTTTCCAGATATTGGACATATCGAGACTACTTTGATCAATCCAGGATAGTAGCAAAGGCTTTTATTAGATTGGGATTGGAAAGATTCTCTGGAGTTTGTATTATGGGATTCAACTCTCCAGAATGGCTAATTGCTAACTTTGGTGAGTGAATTTTTATAAAACAATGTCTACTGTTTTTCTGTGATGCTTTTTTTTCACTTGGAAGTGGTGAATTGAGTGTTAACTTCTACATGTGTAGCCTTTCATCTGTTCCTCCAGATGTAGCTTTTCCTTCCTGATCCTTTTGGGGGCATTGTCGGGCTCCAGTTTCTCAGTCTTCTAGAAGTTGTGGTGGTTTTGGCTGATTGATGGTCTGTGTGGATGTGGGGACACACCCTCTTTCTCCTGCCTTTGGGGCATGGGGAGGTGGGGGTTTGTCGGCCACCATCTGGTGTTGGGAGAGCTCATCTGTGCTGTGTTTGCTTACCCCATCATCCCTATTATGGTAAGTTTGTGATGTGGTAGGTGAGGGGTGTATATGCATCTTCTTGCAGGCAAGGACAAAGGATTGCCTAGGTATTCCATATTGTTTGTTTTTGGTGGACTTGGTTGCTCATTCTTTCTTGGGTGTTCTTGGGTCCTCAGCAGCCATTTTTCCAGCCACTCTGCAAGATGTTGGACAAGGTTTGTGATAACCATCACACATGTTTTACAGATTTTGTCCCATTTCTTGTGATTTGGTAGAAAGATCATTTATATTATTATGTGTTTAATTGATTTCAAGAAATAAATTTTGTTTAAGAGTTTTGTATACACTGCCACTTTCCCTTCCCCTTACAGAGCATTGGCTGGTGAATGTGGGAAGTGGCTTCAATTGTGCGGTACTAACAATAAAATTGGGGATGTGGGAGGTAACTGGGAATATGAGAAGAGGAATTACTGTATTGGGAATATGCAAAGTGGTTGTTAGTGGTGTGGAAAGTGCTGGGGTAAGGGAATTTACTTTGGGGTGTGCAGTACAGTACTAGCAGATGAACGTAGGACGGGAACTATCGGGAGAAAATGCTACGACTACTGTATATAGTATTTGGAAGGGATCAGGATAATGCTTTTGGATGGGATGGAGGAAGGAATGGTTCACAGTCATGTGGATGGTCGGGGATTGAAAGCCAACCTGCATGAGGCAAGACCGTCCAGCCCATGGTAGTGTGGGAATTATTTTTAGGATTGCTGTACTGCAAGTACGAAGACTATAATTTCATATTAAAGATACAGTATGTTGTTACCCATGCTGAATACTCATTTACCTAACGTTTGTTGTAATTCTCCCAACTGACAAAAATTCATTTCTTATGGCATACATTATTATTTATTTTTGCTCATCATTTTCCTCTTCACTACTAATACTTCTACATTTATCTTGATTACTATTCATTTTCATGCAGGAGCAATTTTTGCTGGAGGAGTAACTGCTGGTGTATACACTACCAATTCCCCAGAAGCCTGCAGACAGCTAGCAGACAATTGTCAGGCCCAAATAATTGTTGTGGACAATGCTGACTGTCTCAATAAATTCCTAGCAGTTAAGCGATTTCTTCCTCACATCAAGGTTGGAATCTTATTAGTATACATTTTAGGACTATTATTATTTTTTTATCTTATTAATGTTTAAATTTTTCTTATGTTCTTTACCAAATAATAACCTAATAATAGGATAATATGCACTTAAATAATGCATGGCTTATTATTATTATTATTATTGTTCGGTAAGGTGAAATGCTAGTGGCTGCATAACACTTTCGTAACTCTTTATCAGTTGCAGGGGAAAAAAGTCTTGTGCTGTAATAAACATTCTGCATCCATGTGCCTAAAAAATATTTCCAGATCATATAATGGTTTGACCAGGTCCTCTGAATTTCAATGCAGGTGCTTGGAACTGGTAAATGCTGTCATTTGTTGGCAACAGAATCAAATGTCACCCCTTATGGTAGTGTCAAAATTTAGCATTTGTTTCAACCTGTTCTGTAATGGATATCAAAAGGTCAGATGTAATACAAACAAGGAGCAATGGTTTCAAGCTCAACAAGCCACAGTGTATACCTGAGAATAGGATAGGCTTTTTAACCCACAGGGTTATAAATCCATGGAACTGCTTACCCGCTGAATTCATAAATGCCAAAACTGTTAAATTTTAAAATCAAACTGAAAAATATCAGGGCAAATGGGGGAACCTTTGACAAGCTTCCAGCTTCCTGTCCTCGTCAAGGCCACTAAAGTGTTAGTGGCCGTCAGGTATATTCAAGTACATATCATTAGCTATCTGCTAATGCAGGTACAGTACTACACTTGTCTGTGCAGAGATTTCACCAGCATTCTCATTTTACATACCTCCCTGGCTTCTAAACCATATTTTTTGGTATTAGTTTTATGGTGCCCATAATTAAATGAAAATCACTTCAAATGAACAATACAATTTTGTTTTAGTTACTGTATGCTCAATTGGTTTCCAGAACAATTCTTATTTTGATGGTAATGCTCATTTTAGGAAAAAATCACTAAAAACTGATTGAGCAATATTAAAGAAGATATTCTTACCCTTGATTTTTCCACACATGGGTGAATTTTACTGGCCAAGATCTTAATTACAATCTGTCATATAATGCCTATCTACCAGCAAAACTTGCTGATATATCACTGCTGCTATAGTGATTTCATAATCATCCCAAGTATTTTTCCTGCTCTAGCCCCAAAACCTCATTTTTCCAAGTAGTGCCAAGGCCATCTAACGGGTGTAAATGAAGAGAGTTCATAGACTTTCCCATACCCAAAACTCTCTTTTGCTCAAGATTTTCTATGAAATATTGTGAGAACCCAATCCAATAAATATTAAAGAAGGTATAGTCTCATAATAATTATTTTTAAAATAACATTTTCTTTAATAGAAGTGCTAGAAATTACTTGAAAGCAACGCCTTCCAAAATGAATACCAGCATATATTGTCTGAGACTAGTCTCTCGACTTTCCCAAACCTCAAACACTTTCACTAACAGTTTAACACCATCAGTACAGTAATCATGAACCATGAAAGCAAGGAAATTGCATGAAGACCTTTTAAAGAAAACCCCTGGAACGAGTGATGCAAATGCGAGAGAGTTTAAGGCGAGCAGGGGATGGTTTGAGAAATTTAGAAGAAGTGGCATTAATAGTGTTCTGAGTGTTGTGTGTTGCGAACTGGTGGAGGAACACAGCGAAGAACTGACCACCGAAGAACTTCACAAGGAGCAGCAACAAGAGACAGCTGAGGAAATTTCTTCAGGGGAGGAGGAGGAGACAGTACAGAATGTCCCTTGCTCATTAATTAAGAAAATGGGAAGAATTGCAAACTTTTGCTGAAACGACTTGCCCAAATCACGGTGCAGTAGGCCGTTGCCTTAACCTTTTTAATGACACTGTGATGCCTCACTACAGACAAAAATTAAAACATATGGAAAAACAAAAATCTCTGGAAAGGTTTTTAGTGAGACAAACAAGCAGCGAACCACAACCAAGTCCTAGTGGTATGCAGGCAAAACGTAAGAGAGAGTGTACCCCAGAGAAGTCATCACTGCCTGATGTTATAATGGAAGGGGACTTCCCTTCCAAACAGTAACACCTCTCCTCCTCCTCCCCTCCTCACCATCTTCCATACACATCATGAGTCCTCCATAAAGGTAAGATAAACATATGTAATGTATTGTAGTTAGAAAAAAACATTGTATTCAGTATAAAATGTATTTGCAAGTTAAAATTTTGGAAGGTGGGGAACGGATTAATTCATTTCCCTTTATTTCTTATGGGAAATCGTTTCGATTTACGATATTTCGACTTACGATCTGTCTCTGGGAACGGATTACCATCGTAAGTCGAGGCCCCACTGTATCTAATATTTAAATCTACAGGTACTTGTCCAGATTGAATTACATAAATGCTTTGTTTCAGGTAATGATCCAGTGGTTGGGTGTACCCAGTGCTCCAGGAGTCTTGTCATGGGCTGAGCTGATGGCTGTGGGCTTGGCAGAGAATGACATCTACCTAAATGAACGACTATCATTGTCTGCAGTTAACCAGTGCTGCACACTGATTTACACATCTGGTATAGTTCTATAGTCAATAATTTATTGACTATAAATATATTTTTATTTAAATATATATTTATAACTTTAAATTATTACAAAGAGAGACAGCTTATTAATTCTCTCATAATGCAAGCCTAACTTGGTTAAGGAGTCTTACATTGATTTAATCATTTAAAAAGCATTTTAATATTCTTTCAAACATTTCTATTAAGGTACAACTGGTCCTCCCAAAGGAGTTATGTTTTCACAAGATCATTTGACTTGGGGAGGATTACAATACCATGTAAATCAAGCTGAACTTCAGCCTGCCCATGAGGTGATTGTATCTATCTTCCGATGAGTCACCTTGCAGCCCAAATGCTGGATATATTTAGCCTGTACAATTGCTGCTACGGTTTACTTTGCTCAGCCTGATGCCTTAAAGGGATCACTACTACAAACACTAATTGAAGTGAGTTTAATTTTATTTTCAAATGTCTGGACGAACAAGGCTTTTTTAAGAAAGTTAGATTATTCAGTACAGTATTTATTTATGGTTGTAACTTGCATTGTATTGTGCAACATCTTATATGATACATGTACATAGCAGAAAAGTTGATTAATTTCATATACAGTATTGTAGAATATTGATTAAATTAGCTCCTGGCGATACTATATTTAACTTATATATTTTATGAAATTAATACAAAAATTTCAAACCTTATTAAGTTAGCTACCACAGTACACTGAATTGGCTAAGGGCCCCCACAGGCATGGCAAGAACAAGAGGCATCCAAAAAAACAGGCAAAACCCAACCCCTAGACAGATTACAAAAAGAATCTCAAGCTCAGACAGCAGCCATAGACCAAGAAGTCAAAAATTGCAGTCAAAGCAGTAAAAAGAAAAACCATGCTGGTGACCCAGGGGCAAGAAGTGGCTGACAGAGGGTAGCTGGTATCTGAACAACAAACTGGATCAGACACAGCCAAGACAGAANGACTGAGCCAGGAAAGAAACTTTACTAGTTTATTGAAAGCTATAGTTAAAAAAAATTATGATGATCAGGGCTGAATAGCGGTGTTTCAACCATATGCAAAGATGTGAAACAGGTGTGTGTGTGTGTGACAAGAAGAAAGTTGAGGTTCAGAACAGTAGAGATAGACAATCCAAGGAGCACAGGGTGTTACTAGGGCAGAATAATAATAGACAATGATTTGGAAAGCTCTGGCATGTTGCTTGAAAGACTAAAGAACATGTTAAAATGGTATGATCATAATTAATATTAATTAAATGGATGATAAAAGTGGTGGAAAAAGTATTTTCACATGAATTTGAGAGGAAGACATAGAAGAAAACAGATATGATATGGGTGTGATCGACAAAGCAAGAGATTTATATAAACACAAGACATGGCAATTGACAAGATTGAGTGGTGCATCGAATATAATTGACATTTTGTTTATCAGAAGCCATGTGGAGTGCTAAATTACATGAAATGCTAGAAATACAGCTCCATTCTAGATATTTTTCTAGAATGGAGTGGTACTAGTTTCCCAATGCTGCTACCAATTGTGGAAGGTATTATAAAAGGTCATATGTCTCGAAATATCTATGACCATTTTCACAACAATCCTTTTGTTCATTCTACTAAATAAGGCAATAACGATACAGGATGATTACAGTTTATTTAAATGGCCAAACTGTGGCAATTTAAGAACCAGAAATATAAAACTGTACAAGTAAATAAATATGTACAAATATGAGGCAGGATTTTCAATAGTACAAAAAAAAAATAGATGATGAAACCTTCTGTAGTGTGAGAGAGTCATGCCCTGTGCCTGCATCTGCACCTAAAGAGCCTCCATATTTGTAATCATCTGTGCAAATACCCGAGCCAGCTGCACGAGTAGTGTTGGTCGCATTCTGAAATAAATGTAAACAATCAACTATGATAAATTTTATTAGGCATATTTGAATTGTTGCATCACAATACAAATAAAACTGAATATATGACTTACTTTTCCTGTACATTCAGGCAATTCAAGATTAATCTAAAAGCACTTGATCCAATATAATGTTAGGAGTGTACAATATGAAACTACCTTTCTAACTTATTTCCTTGAACATATAATGAACAGTCTATGCCATACTTAAATGTCCTAATTTACTTTCATTATGTAACCCCACGTGTGAACTAAGGTGAATGTATAAATGCACATCTCATGAAAGAAATACCATAAGTTGTTCACACACATCAGTACCAACATTCATCAAGTGAATAACAATTATTTTTTTCCATGAAAGTACATAAATACAGGTGCCAAACGTTCTGAGTTTGAATAATGTGAATTCAAAGTAAAGCAAATTTAGTTTTTATCAACATTTGTACTAACATGGCTGATTATGCACATATGCAAGTTGCTGTGCAAGACTTGTGCAATCAGATCATCGCTTTGGTGCACACCATCCAAATACAACAGATGTTCCCGAGTTAAGGGCGAATGAACCAAACCAAACAACAATAAAAGACTGAAATAACCAGAGGTAAAATAAAAAGACATCTGTTAGAACTAGATATTACTAAGGCTGAGAGATCAGATATCACCATGGACAGCAAGCAGGTTGTCCATGCCATTATTAATGAAGTGTTGAAGTTAACTTGAAATGGAGTTGTAGAAACTAATCAAAGTGTTCCTGTGATGGCAGAGTTTATTTGGTTAGAAAAAGTTATCAAAGCGCCTTCAAGTTCTCAAGTAACTATGTAAACTTATTTGGATGTAAAATGAAAAAGCTCTTGTCAGGCAACTTTATAAACCATTAGTAATTATCCTCTAGTTAGAATGAAAGGTATAAATTCAGGAACTGAAATGATGAGGTTTCAGAAGCTTAATTACAGTATAAATATGATGAAAGTTTAGGATACATTGCTGAGATAAGTGTCCAAGAACATCCCTTATAAATATTAAACATGCAATTCTCAAACATGCCACCAGTTGGCTTCAAAGTTCCTGATCAATATAGTATATTAAGTCCCCATCACCCAGGCAACAAGTCTGAAGTAACATATGAAATACGGATTTTGTAGGTCTTAAATGTTGTTTTTAAATAAATATGGACCCATTTTAATCTTAAACCATAACATCTAGTCATTCAATTTAACCTAGAAGCAAAGTTTACCCGTACATGTGAGTGAGACCTCACTAAGTGTTTGTACCTGCAGTGGATAAACAGGGCCATACAGTGCATATGGAGGCATGCAAGCCAAGTTATAGCTTCCATACGGTGGGTAGTAGGAGGAGAAGCGACCCCCCAAATAGGGACTCATCCAAGGAGGCTACATAGAGGAGGAAAAGAGGAACCATACTGTTAGTAAGCTTTGCATACCTATATATTCCTACAAATGAGATTTACTTTTGTCCAGAAATGCACTCTTAAAATTAAACCATAGAAATTTTGCAAGTTTCACTTGCATTTAAATTAAAAAACAGAATCCCTCAAGAATACAATTTTTGTTAGAAAATGGAATAAGGCAATCAGAAAACTTGAAATAGCTTATTATAAATTATCCATAGCATTAAAGCCATTGAATATACTGTACACTGAATATAATTATAAACTCTTAAGAACCTAACAATTAATCAATGAAACAAAGATGGAATCAAAAGCCAAGTAAATACATTAGGGGGATTACAGTAATGTATTTACTTGGCTTTTGATGAGAAAGAAAGTTTTAATTAGTTTTTTAGTTTAGAAAACTAAAACATTTCACTACAGTTCATTAAAACCCAACTATATACTACTCGATACAAAATCATGATGGAATACTCAGCTTCACACTATTAATATTCGTAAAAAACAAAAAGTAATGAATTTTACTTGAAAATTACAACAACAGGGTTGAATCTTTCCTATATATGCCTGCCTGCTTGCTAAACACCACCATTAGATTTGTTTTTGTTTACAGTATTTATTTTTTCACACCAATTAAAAAACCCATACAGTATTATCTTACTCATCAACTCCAGCTTCATTGCCTCCATTTCTTCCCTTACTAGATTATAAATCAACCCTCTCATCTTAATGCTACAATCAATTTCCTCAAGTGGAAGAACATCACTTCTTTGAGTGCAGCACTAAATATATTTGCCATCCAAAATCCACCTATTAATTGAGTATTATCCCCCCATAGGTGTGTGAATACCTTGTCACCACTGTATTTTAGAAAACCCTACAGACCAGATGCATTATTATACAGTACATCATTTTAATTTTGAGTGCATTAATATCACAACCTGCCAATTTTGTGAAAAAGACCAGAGTATACAACTCGGGTAAATATAGCTTTAGAACAGGAAACTCTTTATTCTTAATTATTGTACTCGAGTGCAACAATAAATACGTTGAGACACGAGAGGCAAATACAAACAAAAATTTATTGCTTGTTTCCCCTAGTGCAGATTGCCATGGCTCATTACTTATCAGGGTTGTTTTCTTGGAAGCTAAATGACATAGCCTACAGTGTCAGTGACTCTCTTTAAGTGATGCACTCCCTTGGTAGTGTCCAGGAACTCTTAGATCAAAATAGCTGGTGCCTTCCATTTGTTTTTGATTGGACATCTTGTTGAAATACTGTAGTCTTGTGGCCAGGGTCAGGTTGGTATGACGTTTTTGCCAATCGGAGTCTTGTTAGCATGGCGTTTTTTTTTTTTTTAGTCTTGTGGTGTGCCTGCCACCGGCAGGTTTCTTGTTTGATACAGGATCACTTTCATCCTTGAATACCCACCAACTGTCAGCTATGGAAGTTGGTCCTGCTAGATTCTTCTTTGTGCTGGGCTGCTCATATTGCACTGGCACATTTAAGGGGCCTGAATCATGTACAGTGGTACCTCGGAACACGAGTGTCCCTGTACGCGAGTTTTTCGGAATACGAGCAGGATTTCCTCGAAAATTTGTCTCGGAAGGCAAGGGTTACCTCGGAACGCGAGTTTGTTGATACGTGTACAGGCCGGCTAGCGCGTGGTGGCACGGCGACCGCGCCTCAGTTTACAAGTGTCTCGTGCCCAGTGACTATCCCACCTGAATTCTTCACAAGGATTTACAGTTTTTTGTCGTTTTTTTGGCCATTTGAACATAAAAGTTGTCATTATATATCTCGCCATGGGTCTCAAGAAAGCCATTGCTAAGGTTCAACCTAAGAAAATAGCTGTGAGTAGAGGCAGTAGAGGATGTCCCTTCTTGATTAAGAAAATGTGTGAAGTATGGGAAGAACTGCAAAGTTTTGTTGAAAAAACTCACCCAGATAAAGCTGTAGCAGGCCGTTGCATTGACCTTTTAAATGATAATGTGATGTCTTACTACAGACAAGTGATAAAATGTACTCACCTAATTGTACTCACCTAATTGTGCTTGCGGGGGTTGAGCTTTGGCTCTTTGGTCCCACCTCTCAACTGTCAATCAACAACATGTAGGGAGAAACAAGTGTCTTTAGACAAATTCTTAGTAAGACAAGCAAGTCCTAGTGGTATGCAGGCAAAATGTGCCAGTGTGTGCATACCAGTGAAGTCCTCACTGCCTGATGTGATAATGGAAGTTCCAAACAGTAACTCCTCTCCTCCTCCCCCCTCCTCACCATCTTCCATACGCCTACAGCATTCAACAGCAAGGTAAGTAATAACTTGAACATAGTTTTGTAGGTTTATTTAGATGAATTAGGTATAAAAATTTAGTTTGATGTGGGGTTTTGGGGTAGTCAGGAACGGATTAATTCATTTCCCATTATTTCTTATGGGGAAATTAGCTTCAGAATACGAGTTTCGGAATACGAGGCGTCTCCAGAAACCAATTAAACTCTTAAACTGAGGTATGCCTGTGGCTATTGACTGCCATTAGATAGCCTAGATTATTAGGTACATTTTGAGCTTTAATTGAAAAAGATTGGTTAATAAGTATTTTTTCAAATTCTGCCAACTACCTTAGGAAATCTGACAAACATAGCAAGTTGCAAACTAGTTTTGTAATTATTAAAACTAAAACAATCAGATTGATTGTATATATTATCCTATGATTTTCATATAGAGACATTGTTGAGGATTTGTGATGCATCACTTTTGGCAGGAAAATTCAAATCTCAAAAACCCAATTTGTTGCATTTTATTCCTAGATTCTGAAGTTAAGGGATTTTGATGAAATTTGAAAAAAGAATACAACTACAGGATTTACAATACAAATAAAGCATATTTTGAAAAAGATTTTGATATACCAAAAAATTATTTATATTTTTTATTGCTGTATTAGGAAACAAATTAGACAATTTGGCAATAAAGATAACTGAACTTTCCAATTCTGATTGGAACTGATTCTTCTAACTGATTCTTTCCAATGATACCAAAAACATTACTCTGCAGAAATTTGTAAAAACTTTATAATTTAATTTTTTTTTTACACAATACAGTATATATTTTGTCCCCCCCCCCCCCCAAAGTCCAAGTAACTATGCTAATACAGTACTGTACAGTATTAAAATTAAATAAAGAAAAATGAAAATAGACCGAGTTATTCCCAGGTGGTTACCACATCTCAATACAGTAGTACCAAACCCACACAACTTGTGCTAGCCACTATGGTTAAACTATGACAGGCATAGTAGTTTTACGTGGATTTTCATGCGTCCTTGATGATAATTAACATTGTCATTGTAAAAAAGAATTCTTAGTGAAAATTTCCTCTTGCCCATGACAGACAATGCATCAATATAGCCAGTGTGTAGTTATGGGATTAGGTATTAACTCCCAAGTAGCAAATAATATTGTACACAAAAAAAAAAGCTTACAAATACAACCGAGAATATCCAGCATATCAGAATCTAGAAATTCCCAAGACGGTTCACCAAGAGGCTAAACTGTCCACTAATAATACAAAAGATTTCCATTACAACATTAACAATTTTACTAGTTTAAACTAGCCTCTAAGTGGTGGTCTCAACATTATTCTCATCCAGGAAGGTAAAATCATTTTCACAGTGTAGACTAAGTAAAGGTTGGCGAGTATAATTAGGTTACGAGAGTTAAGAGTCTGATAATCAGACTTTGTTATGTTTGGAAAGCACAAACATGTAATGCAACAAATTAGTAATAATCTAATGTTTAAAAGGTTAATAAGAAGCCACAGCCAACATGAAAAGGCAGGCAACTGCCTTAAGACACTGCCAAAATATTCCAACCTGGTGATGAGGGAGAGACTGATTCTCCTGTTGAGCTCTCATCTCTACTGGAAGTGTTTCTGGATGTGGGGGAGGCGGGGGAGCAGTCTTGAGACGTGGGTCCTCCCATGATGTGTGCTTGTTGATATGGTCAATAAAGTAGCTGAAATGTATACGAATAAAATATTACATATTCAGAAAGTACAGCAGACTAGTAATGCATTAAAACAAAATTCAGACACCAATCAATTCATTATGATGACGAAGGGAGATACATAACGGAATATAAGGCAGTGATAAGGAAAATTATAGTTATACAGTACTAGTATTTCTAGAAAGTAACGAACTAAGCAAAGCAATAGCACAGGATGGAGTACTATTATAGAGGAAAAAATGTACTTATATGGGTAACTGTTTTACTTTTGGAGTAATTGTTTTACTTTTGGAGTAATTGTTTTACTTTTGGAGTAATTGTTTTACTTTTGGAGGAAGTATAAGTTGGGCAATATTTTACTTCAGTAGCAAGAGTTTCACATATGGGACCCTTCAATTGTATGGTGTTGCCTCACCTTTTAAACAATCTTGCCTTTAAAGATTAAAAGGAAAGGCAACTTGTTACATTTCACTATCTTTGATATATTGCCAAGCTTAAATTACACACACAGAAGTCACAATAGTGTGATGCATCAAATGAACAAATCACAAGGACCGTGATGAGGGATCGAACCTGCATCCAAGGCCAACTTGGAATTATTAAATTAACTTAAAATTAATTAACTGAATTAACTTAAAATTTCTGTAATTCTACCTAAATTTGGGTAATTTAAGGGACAGAAGCTCAGTGGTGCGAAGACTGAGGATGACACAGAGATTACAGTATCCAGGGGGTGAGGGCTGACCCCCTTAGGACGGACCACAGCGACACTTATCATGACCCTGGCCACCCACTGACCTCCAGGCCCCATTACACCTAAACCAAAGCATTAACAAGTACAGCAGNCTGCTAATTTCCGTTTGCACTCTGTTATTTTAAACTCAGATGAGTTTGATGAAGGCAGAAGTGTTCAGACAGAAACTGGTTCATCCAGTGTTCATCACAACAAAAATGTCCAACAAAACGCTTCTATGGGCGTAAGTTACAAAATCAATAGACTGGCAGATGTTGTCACAGCTCGCATACAACCCTGCTAATATCTGGTAGCTCAGCCTATCAGGGGATCTGGCCGACATGACAATGAAAGTACGCTACATCATTACAACTTATACACTGTATAAAATGTGTAGTATATATACTGTATATGTCTTATATACTGTATGAAAATTTAGCCATTTTGACGAAATCTAAATATATGAAATTATTTATCTATAATTTCTGCTTTAGTAATTAAAGACAAATACTGTATATTTATTTTATTTACATATATTGCCCGAAACGCTATGCGTATTAGTGGCTTTAGGTATTGAATGTAATAGCTCTATCTATAAATCCAACTTTATGTTTGTAAATCAACTATGTATGTACTTTTCCTGAATAAAGAATTTGAATTTGATATATACTAGAGCGATTAAAATGTTAAAATCTGTATTCTCTAGAGAGCAGGCGGGAGTGATTCAAGTTTAAGTACTTTATTGAGACAATAAAATACATCTCAAAAGGATAGAGTAGCTTTGGCTATTTCTACTCTTCTAGGCGGGAAAGATCACATTAATTTACTTGGGGAAAGTATGAGAGGAACGGGTTATAAATCTGCACACGGAAATAACACCACAAGAGACTAGGAGGTATGGCAGGATGTGCAAAATAGCTCCGTTGAAAGGCAGAGATTCAATAGTCAAGGTGCAAGAGTTCTCTCTCTATTGTACAGAGGTACAGCAGAAAGAAAACTATCAACATCAAAGGACAAAAAAATGCAATACTCTCCCTCAACAGTTAAAGGTCATAATTGCTACGGTGTTCAAAATACAGTACTTGATAAACCCTGGATGGGGTTCTGGGAGTTCTACTCCCCAAAGGATACCTGATCAAATAGGCTGTGTTTCATACGTCAGGCTGTGAGCAGCCGCGTCCAACAGTCTGGTTGACTAGAGCACCAACCAGGAGGTCTAATCAGAGACTGGGCCACGGGGACGTTTTGATCCTTGCAGCAATCACAAGGTAACCGCTAAGTACGGTAGAAGGTACAATAGATTGTGTCAATACCGAATTCAATTATTACATTGAACTGTCTTGCAATGCCACAAACAACAAAGTGTTTCGTGCAAGATTTAAAACTGTAAACAGCAACACTTGTGTTACCTTGTAATATCCAATATTGAATATTTGCGTTACCAAAATGACTTACCTCTGATGTTTATATCATTATAATTCAATCATAAAGTGTGCAGATAAAAGTGTAAAAGGTAATGTCAAACATCCACTGAAAGTCCTATTAAGATCTGTGCTGCATTAAACCTACCTTTGTAATCCTCTTGACGCTCGCAGGATGAGTATTGGGTGCACTATAAACTACCGCTCACAGGATGAGTATTGGGTGCACAATAAACTACACCCACCCACCCCACCAGCCACCTCTGGCTGTAGTAATCAAATCAACACTCCAGTAGGGGCAGAATGTAACACCTCCAATAACACGTCGCATTTTAACGTATACTTGAGGCCAAAACTGTCATACTAGAAAATAGCAGCGGATCGCAAAATTGACAGAATGTCCCAGTTTCTGTTCATGGGGAGGGGGGGGGGTCCTCTGGTAGGTTAGGATAAGACATTTTAGTACGGCAGTTTCTTGACGTTGGGATCGTTCGCGAGAACGGGTTGCAATATTTGCCTGCAGAGTTGTGACTAAACTCTCGTTTACTTGACTTGCACATGTACCACAGTCAGGCAGGGGGGGGGGGGAACTATTAGGCTTAGGCTATGCAGATTTACGTAACCAATGAGGCTATCCGGACAGTCGCCTATCCAGTTACTGACCAGACCAGACAATGCTTAACCTGGTAGCCGAACGACGTGCACATCTGTAATATTTTATAACGAGACCAGGAGGCTTTGCAGAATGTGCAAAGAGGTGCAATACGAACGCTTTAGACAATTCCATAAACGTTAAGGACTCAAGCCTATTCAACACCCTCCCTCTATTTATAAGAAGTATGACTGACTAACAGACTCCTAACTGTGTTGAAGTAGAAGCTTGATAAACGCTTCCACAGGGTACATTACCAATTTAGTTCTAGTACCTACGTTGGACTGTGAATTGTGGTGACCAACAGCCTGGTCAATCAGACCATCAACCAGGAAGTCTTTATCAGATACCAGGCTTCCGGAACACTGATTATTGAAAATAGCTCAAGGTAGACCACACCATGAAAATAATTTTGGTTTACACTTAAGATTATAACTTTCAAAATTAGGTTTGTGCACAGCTAGGTGCAGTATGAAAGTATGAGCTCTCAATATTCTCCCATATCCGTTAAGAAAACACAAACTAGAACAAATTATCCTCATATTATAAATTATATTTTTACTTTGGTTATAAATTACTATATCTGAAGGTTATGCATTTCCGCAGTGCTTATACTGTTAAGGACTACTCGGCATTCTCCCCACCTAAACACCTCATTAACCATCGCAATTAGACATGTAGTCTTTATGTAGTTGTAAATATGTAGTTGTATATGTGGTCGGAACTCCCCCCCCCCCTGCACGAAAAATGATAATTTTATGTACAAAAGTACATAACAATACATTATTGCTTCAGAAGATACTTTAAGCCAAACACCGCATAATATATATTGGTAATGCAATACTGTAGCAATAAATATGGGTACTCACCAAGTGTCCAGATGTTTCTCCCACATATAATCTTGGAATGATGTCAAGTTGAGTATGGTGGTGTTAATTGCTGGTGGAGATGGATGATGAGGGTTGAGGGCAAGGGTAGCTTAGGTTAACATACTCCAGTGCAAGCTTGTTTTATCGGCATTATAAATTTGCTCCGGAGATAAGTAATCGTCCTGCACGATCTCCTCAAATTGGAACACATTTCTAAGCACCTTTTGCATCAGCCGATTGCTTTTCACCTCGTAATTTCACACACATATAATACCATGACGCACCTTTGACGCCCCTAATCCATCACTGTACACACAATTATCACGAAGCTTCACTTGCTGGTGAAAATGCTTTTCTTCACTCGGCCATCCTGGCTAACACCGGCTTCTTGAATTTGTTAAACACGTGGCTTTTGTTAAACACAGTGGCTTTACAAGAATGTAATTACTATGCTATGTATCCTCACAATCCCAATGTACCTTCTTGTATATATATAAATAAATAAATAAACGTGTGCCTGTACCACTCCCAGACAGCCTAATCAACACTTAACACGAGCATTACTAACATCTATATTGCGCACTGTCTACATTACTCAGTTTTAGCATAACTTGTACAAATCTTGTCTTGGGCCTTAAATATATCATGAAGATACTATGCAAATAGCACACACTTCTAAGAATTCCAGATTCAATTTCCATTATATAAGCTGAACTCGTTCAACATTTATCACATGTTTTCTCTTGCCTTTACCGCGTGTTGAAACCCTGAATAACACACTATGGCAATTTCCTAATGCCATAGTCAACAGGTGTAAGAACTGAGAGGAATAGCGTGGTCCGCCGCCGGTAAACACACATACAAGACTGAGTGAAGGTGCCTACATACGACCTGTACATCTTTTCTCAATCTTCGGCAGCTTTATTTACAGTTATTAAGCAATTTACGAGCTTCGAAACTTCCCAATCAAATGGTATTATTGTTGTAAACAGTCTCCTAATGCTTCGAAGCTCATAAACTGTTCAACATGTCAACAAAGACTGTCACAGATTTAGAAAAGATGTACAGGTTCGTAAGTACCTGCCTAACTACATGATGAGGTCCTTGGGTCATTGGAATGATTGAGGTTTAGAATCGTTAGGACAGAGCTGAATTAGAAACATTTTAGGTTGTTTGTAAATACTTAATTGGCTAATACCTTCTAGTTATCAATGTTGATCCATTATATCTGGACGAGATTGAACTAATCTCTTCATGAGTGCCTCGTATATCACGTGATAAAGCTACCATGTCTACGAGAACATGCTGAGGTCACTATGTATAATATAACATCATAAACCACCAAATAAGAGAGGAACAAGTCTTAGCAAGTTTGATTATATATTGGCATGGTATTAATTCAAGAAGCGACGGTCTCGTTTCTTGCAGGTCGGCGATCAATCCCCGACCGTCCAAGTGGTTGGGTACCATTCCTCTCCCCCCCCCCCACCGTCCCATCCCAAATCCTTATCCTGACCCCTTCTCAGTGCTATATAGTTGTAATGGTTTGGCGCTTTCCCCCTGATAGTTCCCTTCCCTTCGGCGAGGATGGGAAAGTCAGCTTAGGCGTTCCATATAAATGTAATAATGTAGGTCTAGTGTAAAATAACTAAATGTCAAGCTCTCATAACCATAATTTATATTAGGCTTTGGCTAATTATATAGATTTTAGTTTTTCTGATGCAGTTTTTATTTTTTTTCAGGTGTCAAGTCCACGAAATGCAACCTAGATCCCAGCAAGGGAGAGCTAAATGACCCTTGCATGTCATTATATGATGGTGTTTGTGGAGGGAAGTACTGCACGTGTCCAGATGGGAAACACGAAGACAAGAATCTGAAGGTCTGTGTGGCTGGCGAGGCCCCCAAGACTAAAACTGGTGGCTCCCAGGCAGGAGGTGGTGGTGGTGACCTTTTCGACCTTCCCTTTGACTATGAGCCCAACAAGCCTGCTCCTGCCCCAGGTCCTGTCCCAGCACCAGCCCCAGCACCTCAACCAAGACCACCTTCTCAACCCAGACCCCCACCTCAACCAGAGCAGCCTCAACCAGGCCGACCTCAACCAGGTCAACCTCAACCAGGTCAGCCTCAACCAGGTCAATACCCAAATTACCCCGGTTACAATCCTAACCAACCTGGATATAATCCAAATCAACCAGGTCACTACCCAAATCAACCAGGTCAATATCCAAATCAACCAGGTTACAATCCTAACCAACCAGGTTATAACCCAAATCATCCTGGCCAGTACCCAAATCAACCAGGATATAACCCCAACCAGCCCGGATACAATCCAAATCAACCAGGTGTTCGTGGTCCAACTAGAGGTAGTGCTGGTAAGTAGTCATTATGCTTGTACATAAATTATACATTATTTAATATACACAGTATATATGTGTGTGTGTGTGTTTTTTTTCCTAATAGAATTTGCATGCTTGGACTTCAACTCATAAGTCCTGCCTTTCCAACTGTTAGTCATCTACAACAATGACTACCATCTCCTTAGTTCCTTTTTATATTTGATTTTGAAAATGTGGATGGCTGGGACACCTACTGGTTTATCCTATTTCACTCATCTTACTCAACGTTCTTAGTGGTACAGTACAATTGACTTCATTCGTGATTCACAATCAGGGATACCGGGTTCGATTCTCAGACGGGGCAGAAAAGGTTGGGCATGTTTCCTTTCATTAGTGTCTCTATTCACCTAGCAGTAAATACACACTACTGTTAGCCAACTGTTTTGCGGTTTCATCCTGAGGTTGGTAATTTGACATTTGGGGGTGACCTTGATTCCTTGATACAAATCTAATGTATTTTATATATATATATATATATATATATATATATATATATATATATATATATATATATATATATATATATATATATATATATATATATATATATATATAGTATATGAATTACTGTATTACAGGTATTAATAAAGAAGTTTTGAGGTACATGAATCTGCTGTTCTAAATGAATTTTGCCCTTGCATTGTATGTCTCCCAGTTCACTGTTTTCAAATTGAAGTCTCCAAGTACTGTACTAGTAATTATGCTGCCTCTCTCTGTTGGCTTTTGTTTTTATCTCCTTCATAATCATTATAAGACCCCCTCTCACTTGTTGCCTACTTCTTCCTTTGTCCTTGTGTTGTTTGATGATATATTGTACACACACTAATGAGTGACATTTTGTCTAATTGGTTCTTATATCCTGTGTCACTATGTCCACAACCAGCGAGTTGTTCAGGATTCTTTTTACATTACAATTATCTTTAACTATCTCGGTGACTATTTTTCCTGATTTTTAGTCATGTCTCCAACCTGAGTATCTCCTCGGGAATACCACCTCATCGTTTGTTAAAGTTTCGTCTTTATCAGTGTGACAGTATTAGACATTTTCAGCTGTATTATGTCTTTTAATTATAGGGTTCTTGATCTCACCCCCATCTATATTTATTTACAGTGTACAGTATTCTAAGGAACATGTTTCCATTTGCATCCCATGTGTGTTTTCAAGTTGCTTTATATTTAAAAAACTATTTGTTTATTTTCATCTTTGCTTATGACTTTAAAGATGTACTGTACCTTCAGCAATATACTGGGATGCATAGATATTTGTATTAAAATATGCAAAATTAAAATATGTATAAGGTCATGTTTCCAATCATTCAAATTTCTTGCCATGTATTGGCCTACTTTATTTTATATCAATTAGAATGTAGTACAGTGGTAATATTTATTTAAAAACTAATTTAAGAATCACTAACATATCTATACTATAAGAGAATGTATGTTTGTTCAAAGATGGAGGCCAGACGCTTGGGACAAGCCTCACCCAAATTGGCAAAGGAAATGGTCTGGGGTACAGGATGAACATAGGATAGTGGGGGTTCCCAGAATTCAACAGGGAAAGGTGTGCCAGGAGTCACATTCTGATCCCCACAACAATTTTTGGGACCGCCCAATGGCTATACAGCTACTGTAAATATTTTTAATACAGTACAATTGGAAAAAAATTTGTTAGTAATATACACCATTATTCACTGATCACAGGGAAATTAACATAAATTTCCTGCTATCCATAATTTAACTGTACTCGCATAAAGCAGATGATCAGAGGCCTGAGACTGTTCAACACGCTTCCACTACACATTAGGGGAATAACTGTCCGACCCTTCACAGTGTTCAAGAGAAAACTTGATAACCACCACCAAAGAATACCTGATGAATCAGGCTGTGATTCATGCATCAGGTTGCGAGCAGCCACATTCAACAGCCTGGTTGACCTGTCCAGCAATCAGAAGGTCTGGTCAAGGACCGAGCCGCAGGAACGTTGAGCCCCGAAATCATCGCAAGGTAATCGCAAGGTATCCTTCCACAGCATCAAAGCTTTCTCAAGCCTTGCCCCTTTCACCAAGTAAAGGGGTAACTATTCTGTATTTTAGTACTGTATCTCATACTGCTAAGCTCCTCTTATTGGTGACCACACACATATTAGTCAGTTATTTTTTATGAGAGGGACAGAGACAGTAGATAGATTGATGGATAAATGGATAAATAATGGATAGATGGATGGATTGATGGATGTAACAGTGGATGCATAGACAGACTGATGCATGGATGGATAGAGTAATACACTGTAGATAAATGGAGCGATAGATAAATGGATGGATAGACAGACAGAGATGCGAGACAGCAATGCTGGGTACCTTTCTCTCCTAGTAATTTTATTTTAATATAATACCATATGTACAAGGAATATCTGTAAAAATTAAGTAACTCCTTAACACCTTTTTTATTATTACCCATAATCATCAACTAGTCTAGGTAAAATCATAAAACATATACTGTACCTATTTTTACTAAAAATAATGTTAAAAAAGCTCCCATTTGTTCACCTCCTCTTGAGGCACAACCAGGCATTGCCTATCACTTTTGACCTCCTCCCTTCATTTTTGAACATTCACATTTAAGTGCAAAATCAATATTTTTCACCACACATAATTTTCTGCTACCACGTCTAGATATAAGAATGATAGTAGTGTAATCTATATTATTGTTTCTACTAATGATGGTGGTACTGTTGCAGGTGGCAATGATATAGGAGAGAAGGCTGGGGGTAGTGTAGGTGGTATTCTGGGTCTCCTCCTCATCGGCGGCCTCCTTTACTTCTGCTGTTGCCGCGGAGGGAAGCACAAGTATGTCTATTGTATAGTGGTGAAGCTTTTTGTATTGTGTAAATGTATTGCTTTTTGAGAGCTCATTAGCAGTGTATAGAGCTACCCTAAAACACTGTACAGGTGTCAAGGTAATTTATATGATGCCACCCTTATGATAGGTGACTTTAATACCAATTTTACAAGACAAGATGCATGCATACTTAAATTTGCTGAGCATATTCATAGGAACTGAAAATTTACATTACCCTATCATTTATGATGAATTTGACATTAACTTTTGTTTCTGTCATGTGATGGCAAAGGTTTCATAGTGATCATTTCCTCATTGATGAGGTAACTATGGGTATAAGACTATCTGTGATGGTGACAATTTTTGGGGCATCTTACTGTCACAGCATAGCCATCTTTGGTATACCTCACTCATAAGTTGCTCCTACCAGTGATGATAACATCCTCCCTAGAACACATCTATAGGGACCAAAAAGCCAAAGCTCAACCCCCACAAGCACAACTAGATGAGTACATCTAATTTGCAAGGTCACTGTTGCTGATCTGAATGCTGTAAGTGCCTGCATAATGATAAAATAAATAATATTAAAATTCCTCATAAAACTATTTAGATTATTTGTAATAAGTTAAGGAATTTCAAATCTTTTAACGTTGGTATATGGTACATATTCGAGACATTTTTCATCCTCAAAATAGTTTCATTTTGTCATTCATTAGACATAATGCATTTATAACACAGGTTATCAGTACTCAGTGTACTACTTGTACTTTTGTCCTGCAGACAGCCATACTAAAATGATCTACAGTAACATAAAAATAAATATCTAATGTAGTGCAAGGGTATAGTGGCTATTCACTACAGCTTGGAACATTTAGAAGGTTTTTGCCTGTAACTAAATAATATATATATTTTTCTACTTTTCAGGGAAGTGATGAACAGGTTCCAGGGGTTGCCATTTATGCGTGGGGGAGGTGCACAAGCACCAGGAGGTGCTGTACAGATGCAGCAGAGTGCTTATGTTCAACAAGATCCCAACTTTGGTGCACAGCACACCTACATCCCCCCAGGCACTGAGGTACAGCCAGGCCAGTATCCACCTCAGCAGCCATACCCAGCAGGTTAGTAGGCAAAAATATAGTCTAGCCATATTACTTTAGTTTTGAACCGAAAATTTAACTTTATGCATACTATATAATCGTTTGCTGACCAATCGCCAACTATACTTTTGCCCTGAACATAGTCCAGGACTAAAGTAAACTCAGTGTATATTAACAGAAAAACAAGCTATGCATCTTCACGAATATATCCTTGAATACTAAATAAATACTACGGGTAATTGTTACATCAGTTGTTCATAGCCACAAGATTTTTAACAACAAAAAACTACAAAAGCTGCATGAACGTGCAAGCCATAAATCACTAAGATCTCTTTTGACCCAAGCAGGAATTTGAACCTCCACCTCCTGGGATCAACCCCTGGCATACAGGGTACTGTAACCACTTCGCCAAAGATCGTCTTAACGATCAATTGTGAATTGGTTACAGTACCCTATATGCCAGGGGAATTAATTATATATATATATATATATATTATATATATATATATATATATATATATATATATATATATATATATATATATATATACTGTATATATAATCGACACACTTGCATAAACACGCAAGTTATATGTATCTTAAAGAACTCTTCTCTGTGAAGGATTCGAACCTTAAAAAGATAGGTGCATCACACACACACTGACATAACCAGTACAGTACCAACCTGACCATGGATGACTGTTAAAAAGTTGAGAGCTGGGAGGTTTATCCCCAACAGTCAACCCCCTACAGCACATGCCAAGACAAGAGATACTCGATTGTTTTTGTCAAATTGGTCACTATTGGAGAAAATGCGAGCCTGAATGACCTACCTGAGGGAGTGAGCTTATACATGTCAGTTTTCGCAGATGATTTAAAACTAATTAGAAATGTAACAAATCACAGAGGAATGCATAGGATTACAGGGGGATCTTGACAGAGAGTGGGTAGACAAGTGGCTGTTAATTAAACCCCCAATAATTGTGGATAACGAAAATGAGGAATGGAGATTTATAACCAGGGGGAATGTACACTTGAATACAAAAAAAAAGACTTAGGAGTTACAATATCTTGAGATCTTGAGATTATCTTGAGATGATTTCGGGGCTTGGCGTACCCATGGCCTGGTCCTCGACCAGGCCTTCTTTTTTTTACACACTTCCAGGAAGCAGCCCGTAGCAGCTGTCTAACTCCCAGGTACCTATTTACTATTAGGTAACATGGGCATTAGGGTGAAAGAAACTCTGCCCATTTGTTTCCGCCTCCACAAGGGATCGAAACCGGAATCTCTTGACTACGAATCTGAAGCGCTGTCCACTCAGTTGTCAGGGCCCCCTGGAGTGAATATAATTCCAACACTAATACCAGAGGCATATATAGAAACAGAATACTGTACATCAGCAGCACATGAGAAGTTAGCAACCAGTAGAACAGCATTCAAAAACTTAAATAATTAGTCCCTCACAACAATCTATATCACATATGTGTGGCCAATACTATAGAGTAATAATAATTTGTTTTGTTGGGGACAGGCAGCCTGTGTATATATAATATATATTTTAGGCTTGCATCAGGATTTTTCCAAGGGTGAACTACAGTACTGAACTTCCTCAGTAGGCAACCCCACAACAGTTGCCCAACTATTGGGTACTTATTTACTGCTAGGCAAACAGAAGCATTAGGTGGAAGGAAGGAAACATGCCTAACCATTTCTGTCCCACTCAGGATTCCCAATTGTGAATTGAGAATGAACCCAACTGTATTATCAAGGTGCTGAAAAATGTTTGAAAGTTCTTTTTTGCGAATAGTATTGGACAGTTGAAATAATCTCAGTTTACCTAGATTTAGATGAGAGGGTGTTGGCTGCCAAAACTATCAGTCACTTCAAAACGTCATATAACAGAGCTTATAGGGAAGATGGGACACCATGCGCATAGCTCTCATCATGTACTTATACTTTTGTTTTGCAAATGGAGTGGTAGATGGTTGGAACAGGTTAAGTGAGAAGGTGGTGGAGGCTAAAACCGTCAGTACTGTAGTTTCAAAGCATTATATGACAGAGTACTTTGAAAACGGGACACCACGAGTATAACTCTCATCCTTCAACTACACTTAAGTAATTACAATTAGGTAATTACACACAATAGGATATATGTATGGTATAAAAATACTGTACAGTAAATATACAATACACAAGAATTAACAACATACTGTACAAGTGAGAGTATTCCTCTAAATTTGCACTGGTACCTGAAGCATGGATAAGTATTATGACCATTCTCTTATTTCTTCTTTAATTTTGTTTATACTCAACTTAATGCACAAGGGTATTCAAGATTTTTGTTTATAATTTTCTCAACAATGCACATGCTGGGAATGATTTATTAAAATAATACATATAAAATTTGGGTACTTTGAATGCATAATTGAAAATTATTGTATACTTGCTTGAGCTCACTGCAGCATCTCTTTCTTAACTCATGCTGGGTAGGTGGCATATATCCAGCCGCTCCATATGCACCACAGCCCGGGTATTCTCCATACCCACCTGCAGGTATGTTGGAAGCTGGTGCACTATGATGATGTTTTCTAGTGATTCACTTATGGAACACAAATATTCAATTTAAAGAGCATCTCAGGCATGTAATGTTTATGAGATTTCAAATTTGACAAGACCTTTCATTTGTTTTTGTAAGTGGCAATGCATGACTAGAACCATCAGACTTATGCAGCAGTGGCATGCTTAACAGATTACTGTACTACTTAACTTCCATAATTCAGACAGATTGATGATATATGGCTGTACGGTATTAAAAAACCAGTGTAAATCTACGCATGTTCTATTACTGTACTTTCACAAATGCATGTGTTATAAAAATTAAATTACTCTACAAAGTTTTTGACCCAGCCTAGTGTGCTGATTTAGAGAGCACAGTAATGTATTTTCAATCAATCTTTTAATCTTACAGTACATAACATAGTGTATATTTGGTCTCAAAATTCATTGACTTTGAAGATATCCACCTTTTCCAAAAAAAGCTGTTGACATTATATCTTGTGGTTCTATTATACAGTACTGAACAAGTTGTTGAGAAATGCATCTTGGTACAAAAGTGGGGTCTACTGTGTACCTGCTTTGTCATGCTAGTACGGCATCTCTTCTGGTGCCATCTGTTGAAGATAATGATTAAATATCTAATACCTTTCCATTCATGTAATGGGATTTTGTATGGTTAATAACTACAGTAATGGTATTTAATATAGTACTCTATACAGTAATGTATTTCTTGGGGTAAAGTTTAAGAACATTTCTTGAACTATTAATTTATAAAATTTTCCTCATGTATTCCTATTAAAATTTGTGTATATTCATGACTGCCTTCTCATGCTTGTGGAAAATGTTCTCAAAAGATATAATGTTTCACTAGCAAATGTTGTCGTTTGCTGCCGTACTCCCGACAATCTTTTCACTATGGCTCACTCTTTTCTTTCATTAATTCACATGAAGCCAGAGTATTCTGCTTGCTTATAAAAAGTATTTTATAGCATTGCTAACATATAATTCTTTCTGACAGTATAAATATTTGGCTCCTAATTAAATTTTATAATTTTCTCTACAATTTATAATAAATTAAGCATAGTTGAACTTCTATCATTATATAGTTTTATAAAATGCTTGTTTCAATGTTATTACATACTAATCCAATTTGCTGTAGTACAATAATTCATATACTGTAACATTCCTAATGTGATTCTACACTACTAACACTGACAGCTAAGCCTAATTGATCCCATTTGCTCACTCTTGTATGCACAAGTCTGCTGTCATGATTGTTTAAATCCTGAAAGTCGTGTATCCGTTGGTTTTAGACTCATCATCTTAAACTGTTAGTAGAATAAATAAAAATAATTAAAATTTTGATATGAATGAACCAACTTGTTGTAAGACTTGTGATATAAAATTTTATATATATTTTATATATATATAGAATTTTATATACTGTATTATAATTTTTAATGTATCAAGAGTCTTTTAACAAGTTGGTTCATTCATATCATGACTTTAATTTTATTAGTGATTGAATATTATCCAAGATTTAAACTTAAAAATGGATCCATTATCTACACATCTTTGCTTCTTACCAAATGAAAGCTAAATTAGATAAGAATGTCATCTTACTTATGCATGTGCCTGAAGATAATTTCTGGTGTTGGGAACTAACGTTTAAACCACTAACAGATGGCGGGCCTCCTACGCAGCCTTATCCACCACAGCCTAACTCACCTTACCCACCTCAGGCTGCACCTTATGTGGCCACTGCTCCTCCAGGTACCCCTCTCTATTTCAAGAGCTCATTTTAATGCATTAATTTGATAATGAATCCTGATATAATGCAAGTTTATTCAAATGGATATCCATCCTCTTTCTCTCAGCTGGGAAAATTATGGAATGCTGAAATATCCCAAGTTGAGAAAGTTCTGATTAAGATTGCATGCTGTTCTCTCCTGCAATTTATCTACAAATATAATTATATGATTTGTTATTGTTCGTGTGTGCCTTATTTCTTTTCCTTGTGCATGTTTGTTGTATCGTGTTGGTTACAAATTTTTTAAGAAAACTACTAGGTAGCTACTGTACTAATTGCATTGTTTTGCACTTTGTTTTTTTTATGCAATTTTTCCCATTTTATTGTAAGCACTGTATGTCTACAGTATTATAATTTGAGGTTAACAAAGTATCTTTATTACTTTATAATAGGACAGTGTATATTCTGTTTTTGTAAGCAATGTTAAATCCATATTGCATTGTTGTAACCATTAATATCTTTAGGCATGTTTGTGCCAAATCTGAATTGGAAAGGAAAATTCTCTGATGTGATTACCTAAGGAAAAAAGCATTTCCCAAAATCAGACGTTACTTCCTGAAGCTAACACTAGGGAAGTGTTTGTAATTTGTTCAGACCTAACCCATTTTTTCTCCTGATCCATGAAAATGCAACATTCAAGTGTAGCTATCACATTTTACAAAATGCTGTTATTACATTGGTCATATTTCGGTAAACCTTAGGTGGCAGATGTATATTATATTCCATATTGCATTAAGAGAGTGTGAGAGTGAGTAAGTGTGAGTGAGTGTGTGAGTGTGTGAGTGAGTGAGTGAGTGAGTGAGTGAGTGAGTGAGTGAGTGAGTGAGTGAGTGAGTGAGTAATTACCTAAGTGTAGTTACAGGATGAGAGCTACGCTCGTGGTGTCCAGTCTTCCCAGCACTCTTTGTCATATAACGCTTTGAAACTACTGATGGTCTTGGCCTCCACCACCTTCTCCCCCAACTTGTTCCAACCGTCTACCACTCTGTTTGCGAAAGTGAATTTTCTTATATTTCTTCGGCATCTGTGTTTAGCCAGTTTATATCTATGACCTCTTGTTCTTGAAGTGCCAGGTCTCAGGAAATCTTTCCTGTCGATTTTATCAATTCCTGTTACTATTTTGTATGTAGTGATCATATCACCTCTTTTTCTTCTGTCTTCTAGTTTTGGCATATTTAATGCTTCTAACCTTTCCTCGTAGCTCTTGCCCTTCAGTTCTGGGAGCCACTTAGTAGCATGTCTTTGCACCTTTTCCAGTTTGTTGATGTGCTTCTTAAGATATGGGCACCAAACAACAGCTGCATATTCTAGCTTTGGCCTAACAAAAGTCATGAACAATTTCTTTAGTATATCGCCATCCATGTATTTAAAAGCAATTCTGAAGTTAGAAAGCATAGCATAGGCTCCTTGCACAATATTCTTTATGTGGTCTTCAGGTGATAGTTTTCTATCTAGAACCACCCCTAGATCTCTTTCTTTATCAGAGTTCTTTAAAGATTTCTCACATAATATATACCAAACATAATATATATATAGAGTGAGTGAGTGAGTGTGAGTGCGTGCGTGCGTGCGTGCGTGCCAGGTGTTCAGCAGGTCTGTGCCCCAGTGGCAGAATTTTACACAATTCTAAATTAAAAACAAGGCTCCTGCATTTATGCCTTGATAGGAGCTTACTAGTTATAGTTATCATCTCATTTTGATTTTTAATATATTTTCTTTGAATTGATTAGTACTGTATTGTTCTCCACAACTGCATTTATATTGGTACGACTCTTTGACTTGAGCTCATCATAGCAGCATACAGTGTTCCACTAATTATCACAGAAGAAATAATACCGTATAGATTGCAGTGTTGAGAACAGCATTTGGTACTTACCTTAGGTAATGTGGCATCAACTAAGCCAAAATTGTTGCACACACAAGCAAGCTCAAGATTTTGCTTTTGTTAAAGCATTGTTCAGCTATTTAAGAACATGATTTTTCAGAGGGCCTTCTGCCTGTGTGATGATTTTTGTTGCTTCTGTGTTTCCTACAGTTCCAGGAAGATGTTCTGTGTTTACATTTTTACTCTTTTTTTTTTATTTCAGTCAAAGAGTTAAGTGACTTTGGTTTCAAATCTTGATGAAAATCCAACATGATGATTGTATAATTAATCCCATTTTTTAATTATATATTTTTGACAGGAGATTCATGTTCAATGGTTCAGGATTGTGCTTTAATTTGAATCTAGATTTTTCAGACCCGTTACAGAGGCTTTTACTGTTCTGTTGGTTATGTATTTTAATTCTCAACATGTGTTGAGATTGAAGATTACATCTCATTTAAATCTGAAAACTGCAACTGGAACAGTAATGAGTACACAGTATAGGAGATGGCAGTTTGATAATAAATGAATGTGATAATGGTTGCAACATTTATTTTAAAATTTGAGTTAGAAAAGTGTATGTATATTGTAGTTAATAGTCAATTTTTGCCAACACAGGTTACACAGCAGATGGCCAGCAACCTCCTCCCTACACCCAGCAGTACCAGCCTAATGCCCAACCACCTCAGTAGATGCAGCCTTTAAAAAATGTCATGTACAGTATGTAGGTTTTGTGAATAATTTTTTTTTTGTGTCATTTGTCATGGGAAATACCGAGTATTTTTTTGTTTTTTGTTTTTGTTTTTAGGTATTATAATAGAATTACTTTATAATACATTACACTTTTCTATTCAGTTTTCTCAGAAATAGTCGAGATTTAACATTTTTGTTCGTTCATTGTTACATACAAAAATCTAATTTGCTCATTGGACTTAATGTTGGAAAAATACAACTATATGGTCAAATTGGTGTAGGCACTTGTCATTTTATACTTTTAAGTACTACTGTACTTACTGTAGAGTAGTTTGAAAAATTTATTTTGTGAAAGATTATAGAAAAATATTGTCTTTTTGTGGGCAAAATTTTCCAGTGATAAATCACTGTACTCATACGAGTATACTTCTATAAATAGGAATGTGTTGCGTGTGATATATAATTTTTAACTCATTGTATTTCTAGATATTTTCCCCATTTCTTAATGATTAAAACAGTGCTTTGTAAGCACCCAATAATTTTAAAATTAATAAAATGTCAAGTTTATAAAAAAACAAATTCTGCACAGTGATTACTTGAACAAATGAAGTGTTCATACAACATGTCTTGAATGGATACTTACTGCGCTACAGTAGCATCTTATTGCTATTCAAACACTGAACAACTTACTTGGAGTACCAATGTTTATAAACAGATATTGAACATATGTATGGCTACAGCAATGATACATAATACTATAATGCTGTAATACATTTTAACCCTTCTAGAGTTAGTTTACAGTAATTGTAAACTGCTTTAATTCAACAATGCTCTCTTCAATATATTAGTATACTAAATTTAAGATGGTAAATAATCAGAGTTAACTCTTCATCACATTAATAACATTATTATGCATGGTTTATAATGAAAATACTCATGAACTCATGATATACACTTAGTTGCCTCCACTTGTAGCCAATATATCCAACAGTTTACAAGTTGTAAATGATAGGCATAGATATATTTACTTAACATTTACTGGTATAGCTGTCAAGCCAATGATATGTATTCACTTTACATATCTATACTATAAGAGTGAGTCTGTCTATCTGTCTGTCCAGTGTTGGAGGCCAGACACTTGCGGATAGGTTCATCCAAATTTTCAAGGGAAGCAGCCTGGGGTATGGGACAGACATAGGCTAGTCGGGGTCACCAGAATTCAAGAGGGAATAGCATGCCAGGGGTACTATTCTGACCCAAACAACAATTTTTGGCACTGCCCACTGGCTACACCTATCAAAATATTTTGAAATCTAAAATTTAAAAAGAAACTTTTTCTTATAGAAATATACAGCAATATTCACTGATCATGGGGAAGTTAACATAAATATCCTCCTATCCTTACTTTAGCTGTAAAAGCATAAAATAAGACTATGTTTCCACAGCTTCAGAGGCTTTTTTTTTACCAACTACTTTCCCAAAGCAAATAGATAATTATCCTATTTTGTAATATTGTAGTTCACACTGCTAAGCTCCTCCCACTGATGACCACCCTCATGGTAGACAATTATATTTAATGAGATAGAGAGAGATGGGGGGATAGAGAGAGGGGCAGGCAGACAGACAAGACGACTCGAACAATGGTGGGTAACCTCTCCTAGTATGGGTGTATAGGAGCCAAGGTATAGATATGTATATCTACCTGACATAAAAGCATGCTTCATGCATTGGCTTAATTTTTCTCGGTTGTTATTACAGTGTACATAATTATGTTGTATGATACAAGTATCAAAGTAAGATAAGCAAATGATAAAACTTTAGAATGCATTGTATAAAGATGTGCAGGTGTGGATATTGTGCAGCTGGTCTTTGGTTGCCCAATCCTCCTTGATTGAAGTCCTGCTTCTTCAATCTGTTTGTGCAATTGTTATTTATTCTTCTATATTTTAGTTCACTGGTTTCTTTTGGAGTAATCCAGTGCCAAAACATTTCCAGATACTTCACATGTTTTAAACAAGTGACAGAGACAGTCACTCTAAATGTCAGCATGAGGTTAATAGTTTACACTAAATTTCACATACAAAAATACACACAATAATGCATTACAGCTTCACCAGATACTTTAAATAAAACACCACAGAATATTAATTACAATAAGTAATACTTAATATGGGTACTCACTAAATGTCCAGATGTTTCTCCATGTGTGATCTTGGAACGAAGTTTAGTTGAATATGTGGTGTTAATCGATGAAAAAGGTGTACGTTGAAGGTTAAGCCGAGATGTTTAGTTTGAGATCCAAATTATCTGCTGGGCAATTGGGTTTGATGAATGAAGTTGTGCTGGATGGCAAGAATGTACCAAACATATTGCCCCAGACTAGTTCACCTTCATGAGCTGGTGTTAAGCTGGTATCAAGACATAACACCACATTGGCAAGCCATTACTATTAATATGGTCCTTCACCTTGTGTACAAAGTGTCCCATAAACTAAATATAGCTTTAAATGGACATGCACTAGACTGAGCCTTATAAATCCCAGGGAAACACCTGATCCCCTGAAATGCTCTTGGATTTAGACTTTTCTCAATCACAAGCAATTTTAATTAGTATTAGCTGTATTCGCACAGCAAAGCAGAGCGCCTCTGTTCGTCTAAACCCAGCAACACCACCACTTTTATCCTCATGTATAACAGTCCAACATGCACAAGTTCAAGCTTGTTCATGAACATTATAAATATGCGTGATTTGATTTCCTCAAATTCAGCATACTCTTCTGTGCCTTTTGCATCAGCAGAATCCTTTTCACTTTATAATTTCACATGCTTAATACCATGACAAAACATAAAGTCTTTTAACCATCAATCATTAACCTTAACTCAATTCTTGCCACAACCTTCTCCTAAATTTGAATAAAAACAACATTTTGATTTGGTTGGTGTTACCACAGTTGTTTCTGAACATCATTATGCACATGTATGGAGAATAACAGATTTCTGTATGTTGTGTACTATTCATTTAGACTTGTTATGAATTACCTCCTTGATTTAAGCAGTAGTTTATAATGTATTAAAGAATTACTCAACTATAAATTCTATGTACCAAAGCATAGAGAAATTTTGCCAAATACTAAAGTCTTCTCATACTTAAGTATTTATCTTCATGTTTACACATTCTCTGACCATAAGATAATGGTAAACCCTTACCTGATGGAAGTCCTGAATATGCCACAGCTTTGAATATACCAATTTCCAGTTGCACATCCTTACCCATCTTATTACAAAGGCACTTCTGTTAAAGAAATAATAATTTAATATTTTTATAAATTAAAACTAGTGTGAAAGTGAATATAGTTTAAGGAATCACCGATTTCACAATACAGTATTTGTTGCTATTCCTGAATTCAATATGCTTTTCTTTCTTAGCAAGGTTTGGTACTCCAGCAGATACTAGGCACCATTTTTTAAACATAACATGCAGTGTTGTGACGGTAGAAACGTAACATTTAAATGACATTATGGATATTATTTTCTTGTGTGATTGCAGTTAAACTAATTTCTTAAATCTGTATCCCGTCCATTTAATTTAATAAAGGAATTTTTGCCTTGTACTCATTTCATAATCACCAAATTCAAAGGACTTTGGGGTAGAGATGCATTTAATATAATAAAATGCCCCCATCTGCAGAGCATCTCCCAGCAAGCCAGAAAGCATCACAAATCTAATTTTTATATGAAAAGATATGGAAAGTTTTAACAGCCTAGAAATCATCAGAATAGGCAAACTACATAGAGTATTTCTTAACTGTAAAAGAAGGTGTGTACAACTTAATCACTAACATTTGTACTTTCAAAACTCACTGTACCTTCTTGTTTATGAATAAATAAAAGTAAATGGAACAACCCAGATCACCAAAGGTCCCCTCCCAACTGGCCCTCTCGCTCATGAGTCATGCTCACATGCGTGGGTACATATAGGAGTAAACAATCTACCCTATAAAAGTAAAATAATTATCAAAAGAAGGCACCAAGGTGGGCAGACTATGTAGCACAATCAAAGTTGCAGGATAATCAAAAGGCGCTGAATATCATTAACACTGTTGCAAAGTTAGGGGAGAAGGTGGTGGAGGCCAAGACCGTCAGTAGTTTCAAAGCGTTATATGACAAAGAGTGCTGGGAAGACGGGACACCACGAGCGTAGCTCTCATCCTGTAACTACACTAAGGTAATTACTCCGTTGCCGCCACCCGTCGTCACTCATTTTTCTCCCGATTCTGAGCGAGTGACTATAGCTTGCGTCATGTATTAAAATATTTGTAAAAATTTTAATTTTTATCCAATCAACTTCTGGGTGGTTTCATTGTCTTCCCACTTTCCTCCATATGCTCTAGATACAAGGAAGATAAGCTTTAGGCTGCACAATGAAACTTCTATAGGCAATTTTATAGCTGCTGCTGCTAATATCAACTGGGAGTCTGAATTAGGTAGCATAGGGGAACATCAACCACAGTGCAATCATTTCTTCAAAAAACTCTCAGCCTTTATAATACCCACTGTCCTATGTTAACGAAACAAGTCACAACTAACAGGCTAAACAATCCATGGCTGACAAAGGGGATACTTAAATCTATTAATAAAAAAACATGACCTTGAGAAGAAGTATAGGTTAGGAATTGTCTCCAAAGAACTTTCAAAGAATTATTCATCAGTGCTACTGTATCTAAAATAATTAGTTGAGTCAAAATTAAATACTACGAAAAGAAATTTACCCAAATAAAGGGAAACATTAAGAAAACATGGAGCCCTATTTCACAAATGTTGGGATCAAAAAAGATTTCAAATAAAAAACCAATACTCCTGTCCAATAATGATGGTTTGCTTTCAGCCTCTGATACTGCTATTGAATTCAATAGGTTCTTCTCATCCATTGGGTCATCCCTTGCTAATGATATTCCATCCTCCCGTACTAATGTTCAGGACTACCTTACAGGTAACTATCCAGTCTCTGTACCTAATGCCTGCTAATTCCACTGATGTTAATGAGATAATCCTTTCCCTTAAAACTAATTCTAGTGCTCTTGCAGAGACACCAACTCTAATTTACAAAAAAGCCTCCAGAATTTTAGCTCTTGCCATTGCATTGCTTTACAACAAGTCACTTTAACTCCAAACCTTTCCAGATACTGTATTCTAAAAAAGCGAGAGCAACCCCAGTGCATAAATGTGGTGATCTCTCTGATGTCAACAACTTATATCAATTCTGCCAAACTTATCAAAAATATTTGAAAAGCTAATCTACAAGCAGCTCTACTCTTATCTAACCAAACAATATACTTAGCTCTTGCCAATATGGCTTCAAACCCCAAAAAAAAGCACTAACGATGCACTTATTAGTATGATTAACTTGATACATGCAGCTCTTGATAAAAATGAGTTCCCTGTTGGGTTATTTGTTGACCTACATAAAGCTTTTGACATGGTCCAAAACCTTCTTAAATTACATCATTATGGAGTCAGAGGTCACTTCCTCTAATATCTTCAGTCTTACCTTACTGACAGGCTCCAGTATGTTTGTGAATAATTCAATTTCTCCCACCCTACCCATCAACATTGGTGTTCCTCAGGGCAGCATACTTGTCCCTCTCCTCTTTCTCATCTACATTAATGACCCTCCAAATGCCTCTCAACACCTCAAACCAATTCTATTTGCTGACTACACAACCTTCATTTTCCCCAGTCCTGACCCTCTTGCTCTTAATGTCACAGTGAATACTGAACTAAATAAATTCCATCTTTGGCTAACTGCCAACAAACTCACCCTTAACATTGACAAAGCTTTCTATATTTTGTTTAGCAATAAATCCTCAAATCAAATTAATCTAAGAATAAACAATATATAAATTAGTAACAGTAGATGGAAAATTCCTCGGTGTTCTCATCAACAACAAGCTGAATTTCCAGGGACACATTCAAAATATATAAAAAAAAAGTATCATCGGCAAATTTGCAAATGTTGCTACTCAAACCTGAATCTAAATCATTTATATATATTATAAACAACAGAGATCCCAAGACAGAGCCTTGAGGCACTCCACTTACAACATTTTCCCACTTGGACTTAAGTCATCTACTCCACAGATGACCTGTGACAGCCAACCTTTTGAGCACTGTTTCAAAGTATAGTCTGTAAAAGGAAGAGCTGCTGAAGACCATCAGGTAAAGTCAAGTAAACACAACACAAATTATCATTACACTGATGGGTAATTACCATGCTTCTCTTATTTTTGCACTTGGCATAAATGAAGACGGTGTATTGGAACAACTATTTTTATTACAGAAATGCACAAATATATCAGTCAGAGGAAAAGACTAAATAAATTTTAAAGAATACAGAGAGTGATCTACTATGTTTACAAGAATAATAATTTCTTTACATGAACATAGGTAAATATTTAATTACAACTTTTATTACAGAACAAAATAGCTTACACAATTGAGAGACTAGCTCATATACAGAAACAGAGCAGCTGATGAACAATGAATAACCTAACTCGACAAACCTTGACTTAAATACTATTAACTTCATATAGCAGAATACAGCATGTTTGAATACTAAACAGTAGTATGTACCTTGGGTGGGGTGTAGCTGTGAATGGGTACTCATGTGCTGTATCCCCACTTGTGGAATAATTCTTTACTATTTTTAGAGACAATATACAGCACTGAATACCCAATGTAACAAATACAGTAAATGCCCAGGCAAACACACAAAGTGGTGTGCATCATGCATCCAGTATGTTCATTTAACAAAAAATTAATTTGTCTAATACCTGTACAATCTTCTTCTTGAGTGATACTGAGCTAATGCTTTTGGGCTAAAAATTATCTTGATACTGTATACTGTATTGGTTTCAGTCCTTTAACCTGTCTTTATACTGCAAGTGGTTTTAATTTGAAGATTATATACATTTTAGAGCTCATTCTGTGTGCTCGTCACATCAGTTAACTACTGTTCTTGCTAAAGATGGCATGATTACTGCATCTTACAGTGCCTCAAGTTACAGGGAATAACCCAATAATGTAATTATGTAATTTTAATAATGTACAGTAAAAAGGATTAAAATATCTTGAATTTTATTTCACATTTGTGAAGTATCAACACAAAATAATGTGTATCTGTGCAGCATGCGTGCAATCATGACTGGGAATGTCTCTACCACACACAATTGTGAAACAAGGTAATAAAGAAGTACAGTATTCCTTTGAAAATTTGATCCCCATTTCTAAAAAATTACACTTTATTTATTACCAAATCTTCTGGAGTGTTATTAGAGAATGATACAGTACATTTTTTGTCATTTAGATACACAATATAAACATTAATTTGTTTATTTACCACTTTTGTAGCACTTGGTAACCCAGAGGCAGTAAAGTGAAGTTATATTACTATGCCATGCTGTCTGTTAAAATGTTTGCCGTCACCCTGAGCTGGCATAGAAGTCCTCAGTTCCCATGGTTAGTGACATTTGGCTACAAACTATACTGTGGACCACCATCACCCAGCCACAATGCTGTGTAAACCACTGATACACAGCATCAACCAAATCTTCTCACTTGTATTTAAATGTTCTTCCCTTTTACCGAGACTCCTCTGCTGTTTATGCGAGGAACAGTACTATAACATAACATTCTCCTCTGCCAAGTGCTTCCCTTCCCAGCTATGATCACATTTCTCTAATAATTCTGCCTCCTTAAAAATTGGTGATTAAACTGTACACACTTGGTTTTGGGAAGTCTTAAAAGTAACACAACATACAGTGAATTCAAGTTAGATGAAGTCAGTCTGTCTCAAAGACTTAAAACTAGTGACAGACGTATACAATGAATTTTGATGTTATAATTGAGTTAACAATTACTGTATAAACTATAACATTAGCAATAGAGTAAGGTGGTGATAATGAGAAATTAGATTGATGGCGTTATATTTTTTACATATACAGTACTTATTTCTGACAAGATGTTCAAGAGTTTCATTACATCCACCTAAGAAGTTTTGAATCAGGATTAGTATTGAGGAAGAAGATTTTTATAAGTTTAAATAAGCAGAAGAGTATGTATGGAATGGGTTTAGCATGTTTAGAGAAGTAAACAAAGATAGTTGTCTCCCTGGGGCTAGTTGCTTGAAACCTATCTTATCATTGGCGCCTCAGATTGGTCAGGTGATTGGTCAAGTCATAAAAAAAGCCAATCTGTTAATAACAAAGCAGTATAAATCTATTGTAGCATAAAACTTTATATTTTGATATGTAGGCCTATAAAATATAGCACTTATCAAATCACTTTTACTTGTCTACATATAACATTATTTTACACTGAAAATACCATACAGAATTGAACATCTTATGGATATTTAAGATCCAATCACAAGATTTTATGTAAAATTAGTTAAAATATGCACATTTTAAATGTTGTTTATAACAGGGTCATCAACCACACATACACATATTCTACTGTGATCAAATAGCAAAACACAAGGAAGAAATCTATAGATAAGTAGTTTTATGTTAAGGCTGCTGTCAATATAGTATATCTACACTAATATCCACATGGTCTAATAAAATACTGCTGAGAAGTAAGTGTCAGGTTTCATTAATATCATGTCTAGTATTTTGTACTTTGTCTTATTAAAATAAATACAAATAGCATACTCTTTCCTTTTTCAAACTTCAAAAAAGAAAGTTATAGAAGTCTAGTACATTAAATCAATTCTATTACAGTACTTTATGTTCATTCATCAGCAAGTCAGCTTTAATTTCCACCAGTTCATCCCTAAGGGATGAACTGTAAAAAATTAACATTGCAAAAACAGCAAGTGGAAAGACGTTGTTGAAGCTTACATGATAAATCTCTATTATAGTGTTGGTAGTGTTCACACACAAGCTCAATCTCCTGAATGGCGGATGGATGGATGTTTGCAGTGGCCAAGGTAGGCACATGAAGCCAGTGGCTTGTGAAGGGTTCCCATTCAACTTAACAGTGTTCTCCAGGTCAATTTTGAACTGCAGTACTGTCCTAGCTCTGGCAGTTTCAGCAGCTAAGCTAGTCCACTGACTATTACCCTTTGGGTGAAAACTTTGATGTCAATTCAGTTTTGTGACTTGGCAAGCTTTAAATTACTTTATGTACCTTCATTACATAAAAAATCCTGTACAAAACATGCAGTACGAATAAATTATGATCCAGATATACAAAATTTCCTTTAACGAGTAACATTATTAATGACATATCTGTAGTTTTATAATACTGAAAGTAATTCATATGGTTATACAGTAATAAATATAATCCAACAAACACAGCTGTCAATGGTCAGGCAGCAAAATGCCTGAAGTCATTTTTTTATTTACTGTACGCTAATNCAATCCACACTAGAAATTGAAGATACGACGACGTTCGGTCCGTCCTGACCATTCTCAAGTCGATTGTCGTCCCTTCAAACGTCGTCGTCCCTTCATTTTCTAGTGTGTGGATTGGTCAACATACTTCAGCCACGAAAGACAAATCCACAAGGGCCGTGACGAGGATTCGAACCTGCGTCTGGGAGCATCCAGACACTGCCTTAATCGCCTGAGCTACGACAGGGTAAAGCCACGTTCAGCCACGTTATTGTGACTGACCGCCTGCATGCTGTTGACTGTGTGTAAGATGTTGTCATGGCGTGGGGCGTCATTATGATACTGAAGATGTGACACTTATTGTTCTTGTTGCTTTGTCTCTACGTGTTGTGACGCATTCACCACCACTTCCTAATTAGTAAACCCGCTCCTCACCTAACCTGTGTACAGGTTTTCTTGTTCTTGGTGCTATATTTCCCCAGTCCCAGTAGTGTAGTGGTAAAGCACTCGCCTGGCGCTTCCCCAGCGTTTTGGCCTGGTTCGTATCCTGGCCGCGGAGGATTGACCGTAGCCTCTCTTCACCCAGCAGTGAATGGTTAGCTGGTTCTTACACGATTAGCGGATCGTATTCCAGGAAAAATTAGGATTAAGGACCTTCCGAAAGACTACGCGTGCTTGTTTTTTACAAGAACGTAAGACTCTTGTATATATAAGTAAAATAGGGAAGGGAGTACCACCTCTGGCTGGAAGAAGGGGACCCATAGCCCTCGGAGGAAACCACACATAACGCATTAGGGAATGTAGGTAAAAGTAAAAATATATTGACCAGACCACACACTAGAAGTTGAAGGGACGACGACGTTTCGGTCTGTCCTGGACCATTCTCAAGTCGCTTGTGGGCGACTTGGACATTCTCAAGTCACAGCGACTTGAGAATGGTCCAGGACAGACCGAAACGTCGTCGTCCCTTCAACTTCTAGTGTGTGGTCTGGTCACATACTTCAGCCACGTTATTGTGACTCTTCGCCTGCAGTAAAAATATATAAATATAATGTCACGGGTGGATTTCACGACCAAAGATCACATTCACTTCAAAAAATCTACCACTTACGGGGCTATTCATGCCCGTTCCACCTCTTGGGTGGCTTAATCTTCATCACCAATCAATCGGTGGAGTTGTTAACGATAAGTGTTGTGAGAAATTGAAATTGAAATAAGTTTATTGAGGTAAAATACACACAAAGGGATGAGGTAGCTCAAGCTATTCTCACCCCGTTCAGTACAACGCGTTCATACATATATAGACACCATCACAAACAATAAACATATTGCCGAACATTCTGAGAGATAAACATACATTTCCTCCTTTACACAAGTAAGTGGTGTGAGGATATGGTTAAATCCTTCACATGACGGGGTCGACAAAGCTGGTTTTCCCGGTTGTCAACACGGATATATCGTTAGTATGTACTAGCTTGTGGTAGGCTCTGGTGGGGTAGGTTTAGGTTACGTTTTAAAATCATTGGCTCGCTGTATTGTGTACGATGTGTTGTGACGTCTCGTGTGGCATTAGAATAAAGAGAGGTTCCTGGCGTTCATAGAGGCTGAAATTCACGCCGTATGCGAGAGATTTTCACTCATACGAGCAGGGATGACTGTTTAAAAGGCCGTTATGGTAAAAAATAGGGCTTTAAGTAGTTAATTACATACAGCCTTTGTTTTATTCATTAACTATTCATGCTAATTTCTTTCACCTTGATGCCCCTGTTACCTGGCAGTAAATAGGTACCTGGGAGTTAGTCAGCTGTCACGGGCTGCTTCCTGGGGGTGGAGGCCTGGTCGAGGACGGGCCGCGGGGACACTAAGCCCCGAAATCATCTCAAAATAACCTCAAGATATGGTTAATATGTTAACATTAGCCTAAGCTGAATATATGTGAATTTGTAACGATTGGGTTACATCCTCAGCCTTACTAATAAATCTTGAATTAAACCCTCAGCCTTACCAGTCATGTCTGGGTTACCCTCAGCCTACCAGTCATGTCTGGGTTACACCCTAGCCTTACTATCATGTCTGGTTACACCCTCAGCCTTCCAGTCATGTATGGGTTAGGCTACATCAATAAATAGTCATCCACTGGACATTGGAAAACAGTTGACATAATATTCAACATTAATCAATTCTAGCTCCTTAGATAAGGAATAACTATGAACTAAACTGGATACATAATTAAAGACGCAGTCACATGGCATTACAGAACTGAAACGACAAGTAAGGTCTCCGCTGATAATGAAGACGGACGCTCTATTGATTTGTAAGATTAACAAAGAAAACGTACCATCCGCCAGGATAATAATACGCTGGATTATGGGACCCTTCAAATCAGAGGTGCCATCGCACAATAAAACTGAAAAAGAAATTCCTGACATTTAAGAGTATAGCAAGCATACTTTTCAATGCAAGAGCATTGTGTATAGCGAACTGAACTTTAAAACTTCATCCTAAAATTCAGAGTGTCTTAACAGAAAACGAGGAGAATAAATAGGGAGGTAAATGTAACAGCCCCATAAGTGCAATTATGTACTACGTATGACAGTCAGGAAATGTACTTATTACACTTAGTATTAAAACGTACTGTCAATTCGGAGGATGGGTTGCACACTGTTGCTAGAGTTATTCGGTTATTTGTCATCAAATTGATACTGCACGGAACTCACCTTTTCCAAGAGTGGAGAGATATATGATATAGAAGTTATTTATAACACTCGGAATGTATTCTGCAAAGGAGAGATTTTACCACATACACCGGTACACGGAAGATACTCAAAGGGCTGGTCCCAAATGCTGGAGAGATTGGTAATGCAGGAAATGTCCCAGTGAAGAAGAGTAAAGGTGACACAGACAATAAACAAAAATACTACGAATATCAGAGGCCAACTACTTTTCAACCTCCTTCCATCAATTCAATTTCTTTCTTTATTATGCACCCCATACCCATCCCGTGGGCGGTGGTGTGAAGGATTACAGAGGCACATAATCGGTTCAGGAACTGAACCCTCTAGTTCGTTTAGCTAAGCAAATAACAATTTTGACGCTAGTTACAAAATTATTAATGTTGCATCAGATATAAGAAACATTGCCCAAACAAAACTGGTATTTCTCAAGAGGCAATTGGACATGTTAACGTCGGTTGTAATGAATGGGTTGGTACGTTTAAGGCTAGACCAAACAGTTGTGTTTATAACGGAGTGACACATTCAGATAACGGGCTGAATGGAGCCTCTTTTTAAGTCTTAAGATCTAGCCTTCTCCTCAGCCTAATGATAATATTGTGGAGAATTGGTATTATTCTCAAGTTTCTTGTGGCACTGTTTGCTTTACATTAGATTTCATGTATGGACTTTGAGCAGTAAATAGGTACCTGGGAGTTAGACAGCTGCTACGGGCTGCTTCCTGTGTGTAACAAAAATGAAGCCTGGTCGAGGACCGGGTCGCGGGGACGCTAAGCCCCGAAATCATCTGAAGATAACCTCAAGATAGGCTACTTGTGTTTATATGTTAGATTACAGATAAGAAAATCTGACCTGTGACAAACATATCCCTGCCATTAGAATAAGTGATCGTTGGAGCAGAGACTATAAGACTTACAAAAACGCCACAAATAACAGAAAGAGAAGAGATATGACGCGGAGACATGATACACGATGAAAATGTCAAGAGTAAATATTAATTCAGGAGAAAAGCACACAGAAACTGTATGGGAGGGGACCTACATTCCCTCCAATGCGTTATGTGTGGTTTCCTCCGAGGCTATGGGTCCCCCTTCTTCCAGCCAGAGGTGGTACTCCCTTCCCTATTTATTAATTCAGGTTGACTTAATGAAAATATACATCTGGTGACTTAGTCATCAGTTACCAGTATAAATACGACTAGTTAAGTGTTACTGATTTTGCCAGAATGGTACATTTAATTACAATATTCACTGATACAACCCATTGTATCTTCCGTCTCCAAGTGTTAGCTGCATGTTGATACCTGCTTGATACCTGGTTGATGGGGTTCTGGGAGTTCTTCTACTCCCCAAGCCCGGCCCGAGGCCAGGCTCGACTTGTGAGAGCTTGGTCCACCAGGCTGTTGCTTGGAGCGGCCCGTAGGGCCACATACCCACCACAGCCGGCTGGTCAGGAACTTCTCTTAGAAAACAGTCCAGTTTTCTCTTGAAGATGTTCACGGTTGTTCCGGCAATATTTCTTATAGTCGCTGGGAGGACGTTGGACAACCGCGGACCTCTGATGTTTATACAGTGCTCTCTGATTGTAGATCTCTGACATCACGAAAATCAGAGTGTGGGGCAGTGACCAGCTTGCGGCAGCTAGGGACGGACCGTGGAATATGCACAGTTTACACATGTCCTCAGTAAACTACGTGGATGGAATCTGGAGTTTTTCTCGCCTTAAGTTACGCAACAATACATCTCTACTGCAGAACAAGAACACAAGCAGCAACACAACGGAAGTGATCAACTTAAAGAGGGGCAAAGGAGCACAGATCGTTGTGACAACACTAAAAGATTTCAAGAGAGAACTGGACAAATTTCTGCTGGAGTTCCTGGATCAGCCTGGCTGTGATGGGGCTTTCAGTTTACGAATACAAACTGCTTCACGCACTAGTGTGATCTCTTGGAGGGTGTGAAGCAGGCAGTCCCAGTGTCTACGTAAGCTTAAGCCCGAGGGTCTTAGAAGCTCGCTAAAATAAAATGTAAAATAAAATTCAGTTTAAAAAAATACATTCAATTTCATATACTCTTTGGGCTCCAGATCTTTAAGATAGCAAGTAGCGTCTGAGAGTATCAATGACAAAATCATTCAATAGAATAACTGGATCCGCCCAGACTCCAAGCCTAAGGCCCTATGGTTATCTTAATCAGCCACTTTGTGAATCACCAGGGCGGTAGTTATCAGCCTGTACACAAGATCAGAGGGACAGCAGATGGTGTGAGTAGAGAGAATGTTGCACCTTAGCCCTGAACATACTAGTGATAATAGTACATTGGCAGAACCCTCGTTGATGGATATATTGTAGGTGGAAGTACTTAGCATACAAATAAGCCAACCCGTTCTCCCACTTGCTTACAGTCAATATTGGCTTATTTAATAAGTGCATATGTGACATACTAATTGATTGTGAATATTTTAGTTTACCTTGAAAAGCTTCATAGAAAACACCGACCTCACCTAACCTTCTTAGTATGTTAAGATAAGCATCTTATTGTTTCTTAAATACAATTATTACTTAACTTATACCTTTGATAGGTATCAACAGCTGTGACATAGAAAGGTCACATTATCTTCAGATGTTCCCATTAGCTTTGAGTCTGCTTAAGACGGCAGGACTAAGTAAAATTAACGAAAACAGCAGTAGAGAAAGTCAGAACGGATTCCATAAGAGGTGCAGATCATGTGCTACTAATTGTTGTTGGTGTTGTTATAGATTCAGCTACTGGGAACAAAAAGTTCCAAGTAGCACGGGCTATGGTGATCCCGTAGTGCTACTAATGATCATTGGCCTCTCCCCCCATCCCCCACCCGTATTGGTACTCGTGAATCCATTAACCTCTATTGGGTTGCTTCCTGACACCTTGTATGAAACACTTTGGCCACAGAGTGTTGACTCTTGCCTCTGGAGGATGAAGGTCTTCCTTGTCACGGCCCTCATACTAAATATGGCTCTCCGTCATAAAAGATTTTGACAACCCCTCGAGTCGCTTTTAAGTATTCAACCCAGGCTTCTTCCTCATAAGGACAGACATCACAGATCATAGATACACGTCATAGAACTTACCACCAGCCCACCTTGAGATGACACACGTCATAGAACTGATCTATCCACCTTGAGATGACACACGTCATAGATCTTATGTATCCACCTGAGACTTATCAACACTCTCCCTCTACCCATAAGGGCATAACTAGCCAACCTGTCAGCGTTTAAAAGAGAACTCGATAATTACCTCTAAAGGATACCTTATCAACCAGGTTGTGATTTATACGTCAGGCTGCGAGCTGCCTCGTCCAACGGTTTGGACAGAGACCGTGCCGCGGGGACATTGATCCTCGGAACCATGGCAAGGTAACGTAGGTCAGGCGTCTCATAACTCATCAAGAACTCATCAAGAGTACAGACGTTGATGTCTGCCTTAAAAAAGGCAAATAAAAGCTCGATTTGTTTATCGAACGATCTATTTGTTTATTAGACTAGTGTCTAATATTTTTTCCTTTTGTAGTCGGGTCTAATGTTTATTGTTAGATTAGTGTATTGGGATTGGTTAGGGTAAGCTAGGATCTATCCGAGCGATTATGACAGATTAGGGCAGGTTATGGCAACTTGGGACTGGTTATGGCAGCTTAGAACAAGTTATGGCAGCTAAGGACAGGTAAGGGTAGACGGGGCGCGCAATTTTCCTCCCCCCTCTAAAGACACTTCATTCATTATTTCTTTATGTTAAACATACGCCGGAGAAGGAGATGTGTCATCCCCTAAGACGACCGGCCGGTAGTCGTATCAGAGCCCCATGAGCTCGACTGAAGCCCAGCTACAGAATGAGCCCAATAAGTAGACATGACTACCTACCGCCGACCACAGACATGTTTGGCGAGTGATTATCACAGAAAGATCAAGTTTTTTGTATGGGGGGGAATAGAATGCGGTTTTCGTTTGACGTAAGTTTGACGTCAGAGACCTCAAGTTTTACTGTTTTTGTGCTGGGGGGGGGGGGGGGTAAAGGACAGGGGAGGGGGGGGAGATGGTGTGTGTGTGTGTACTCACCTGTTTGTGCTTGCGGGGTTGAGCTTTGTCTCTTTGGTCCCGCCTCTCAACTGTCAATCAACTGGTGTACAGATTCCTGAGCCTACTGGGCTCTATCATATCTACATTCGAAACAACTGTGTATGGAGTCAGCCTCCACCACATCACTTCCTAGTGCATTCCATTTACTAACTACTCTGACACTGAAAAAATTCGTTCTAATGTCTCCATAACTTGTCCTCTGTGTGTGTGGTGAGAGAGGGAGGTGTGTGCGTGCGTGCGTGCGTGCGTGTGCGTGTGTGTGTGTGGGGGGGGGGGCTGAGTATGAGTGTGTAGGTGTGCGTGCATGTGAAACACGTATGATAGAACAACCAGAGTGTGCCCCATAATCCACGTTGGCCAGAGTGACAGAGCAACACGGCATCACCACACACAGGCCAGCTGCAGCCCTTGCACAATCCTTGCCATACTGGGCATGCATGGAGAATCCTGAGGACCGCACGGTACTGAGGACAAGGCGGCACTCACGGTCATCTGACAGTAATTATAATGACTCTGACAGCTTCCAGTGTCAGAGGCGCCCTTCACCAGAGTAATGCATGACTGAGGGTACTTGTCATGCAACTCTAGTTGAAACATTAAATCATCATTATTTTGAAAGTGTATCATGTGATAATTCTACAGGGTTGATATCTTCAATTATATAATTGGCTGTCTTAATAACGTCTTTAGTTACACTTAACATTTTGGACAAGAATATATACCGAGACAAGAAGAATTACAGTAACTGTTATGTATTTACAAATTATAATTAACTATACATAGATCTGGGGTATTTAATAACAGGTTGCAGTTTGCACAGTGGAAAATACCCGAACGAGCCAGACACATTATAGAAAATAGTTTGATAGTAGCAAAGAAATAGAGAGGTGGTGGAAATCCATACGGTTTCTCAACTGTAGATACGACAGAACCCAATTGGCTGTGGGGTCTGTAAGATGAACGGCTGGGGCCAAGAGTTGAAGCCCAACCCAGACAAACATAACTAGGTGACCACGTACACAAGGGACGTCGGTCTGCGTCATACACCCATTCTGTACTTCCTCAACTCCTCAAATTGTTCTCAAATGTTATTCTGTAGCAGTATCCGTCAGAAATGTTCTTCATAACGCAACACAGCGATATGAAGAACATCATAACATTTGTTATACTATTATAGTGTTTAATACATCCACAAAAAATCTTCATAACAAAAAGTCTCTATTACAAAAATTGTCTTTTAAAACAAATCTGGCATCAGATTTGTAAGGCGATTTTATAGCGCACACTGACTCAGGTCAGGAAGGAGGTGATGAGTCAACACAGTAAACTCACACTACTGTAAGGACTGACTTTTAAGGTCAAGTAATACTTGGAATACTATGATAATTTTGTACCACGTAATATAAATGTTGTGTGGTGTGTGTGTGTGTGTGTGTGGGTGTGTGTGTTGTGTGTGTGTGTGTGTTGGTGGTGTGTGTGTGTGTGTGTGTGTGGTACTCACCTATTTGTGCTGCGGGGTTTGAGCTTTGGCTCTTTGGTCCCGCCTCTCACTGTCAATCAACTGGTGTACAGATTCCGCGTGTGTGTGTGTGTGTGTGTGTGTGTGTGTGTGTGTGTGTGTGGTGTGTGTGTGTGTGTGTGTGTGTGTTGTGTTGTGTGTGTGTGTGTGCGTGCGTGTGTGTGTGCGGGTGCTTGTACATGCAGACAACACATCACCCCGTCACACACTCCTGGCCACAAATGTGTACCATGAGCTCAGTTCCTCCTGCTTTATGGGGTTGGAAAGCTGGCTTGACGAGTCACCGAGGGCCGCCTACATTACTGCCTCTCTGTTCTCTCTCTCTTTGCTCTAATGATATTTATTAACACACGTTTTTACTTGCAGGACGTTTGACCTAAATATCGTACTGTACTTGTTTCAGACTAGTGTTTACCTAGATTTGACCTGGAGTCAGTTTCGAGTGTTGTTCTATTCCCTAATTCCGGCCTGGGGGACTGGTTTGTCTTGTGATAATGTTATCTAAAAGGATATTACTTGGAGTAGCCTCAAGCTCAAGAATCTGTTACAACCCGTTGTTTCTGATCTTGCCGGAACAACCGTGGACAAGCTTACTCTTCAAGGGAAAACTAGATAGTTTTCTTCAAAAAGTGCCGGAGCAACCGGGCTGTGGTGGATATGTGGTCCTGCGGGCCGCTCCAAGCAAGAGCCTGTTGGACCAAGCTTTCACAAGTCAAGCCTGGCCTCGGGCCGGGCTTGGGGGAAGGGGTATCTTATCTTGAGGTTATCTTGAGATGATTTCGGGGCTTTTTAGTGTCCCCGCGGCCCGGTCCTCGACCAGGCCTCCACCCCCAGGAAGCAGCCCGTGACAGCTGACTAACACCCAGGTACCTATTTTACTGCTAGGTAACAGGGGCATAGGGTGAAAGAAACTCTGCCCATTGCTTCCGCCGGCGTCTGGGATCGAACTCAGAACCACAGGATCATAAGTCCAGCGTGCTATCCGCTCGGCCGACCGGCTCCCCTGGTACCGTACTTGCTCCAGTACTTTTTCGCATCTTCATGTCGGGGCAAAGACAAGGACACAAACTATAGTACCGTATCATCCTTTGCAGACGACGCAAGGAATTTGTATAAGAGTAGACAATATAGAGCACACAGCAAACATCGAAGCTGATGTAAATCAAGTCTTTCAATGGGGAACAGAAAATATGTTATAAGTAGATCAGTTCCCGCTACTGCTCTAGGGAAAAATCGAAACTATCAAATCGGAAATTACATCTAAAAGGCAGCCAAATCACACACACTAGAACAAAATATAAAATATTTGGGAGTAATCATGCCGGAAGATCTTACTTTTAACACAATAAACTACCTGTAACAACGGTAATAAAAATGACAGGTTAGATAACAAAAACAACAAAACTCATAACAACAGATAACAAAAGCAAGAGAGAACAAGTCTCTTCAAACAAGAGATTCCATACCATTGATGATACTTTTTACGACACTGGTATTCTCAAGGGTGGACTATTGTTACGCAATAACAGCCTCATTCAAAGCTAGAGAACGTGCCAAGGTTTTTTTCTGTTCGAATCCGCTCAATAAATCTGTATTTTCTAAAGCGCAGACGGGAGAGATAGATAATAATTTACACGTGGAAAGTATTAAGAGGGACTGGTTCCAAATCTGCACACATAAATAACTCCACATGAAACCAGGAGGCATGGTAGGAAGTGCACAATACGCCAGGTGAAAAAGCAGAGGTACAATAGAGAATTGTTATCAATATTGTTCAACAATCTCTAAACACACGGGGCATAACTAGCCAACATTTTACAGTGTTCAAAAACGAACTTGATCAAACCAGGCTGTGATTCATACGTCAGGTTGCGAGCAGCTGCATTTAACCTTGTCAGAGACTGATCCTTAGGCCAATGATCAGGCTGACCCTGGTTTTAACCCTGATCAAAGTCAGGGGCGTTGCTCTTCGGAACCAACGGTAAGTAAAACAAGGTACCGGGGAGATTATGTATACCAGCTCACGTGGAGAGTATATATATATATATATATATATATATATATATATATATATATATATATATATATATATATATATATATATATATATATATATATATAGTGGTATATTGCTTCCCCCGCGCTGCTCCAGAATCAACGTCGCTTAAAAAAATCGTACTAGAAATCCTACTAGTAATCCCAAAAAAATCCTATTTGAAATAAATTAAGAAGCACACTTGTAATAACCGCCCCGCCTCGCTTAAATCGACGTATGAGTACTGTAAACATAAAAAAAAAAAAGAGTCCATGATTCAGACAAACGCAAAGAGAATAATTCAAACACCCGCGATACATTTTCAGCTGTAGAACTTGCATACCGTCCTGCCACCTGATGCACTGTTCACAGGTAGCGGTGACATGGCCAGCTGCATGCAAGTGCGGGGAGTCCCGCAGGCAGGCGGACACTTGCAACACCACCCAGCACATGGTCCCCCAAGACTATGGAAGTAGATGTTACGCCTTCATATTGTTTACATTATCACACGATGTTTGATGAGCTATCCATTGCTTCGCATTATCGGTTGCAACACCCAGCGCTGGGTGTTGCAACCAGAAGGACGCGTCTAACTGGGGACAGTCACTGGTGACGTCTACTGTGACAGATAAAGCAACTGGAAGCTTTCACGTGGTAGTTAAAGCGGAAGGGTTTCACGTGGCAGTTAAAGCAACTAGAGGGCGTTACCAAGTGGTAATTAGAACAATTGAGATGTTCTTTGCTTGTCAACAAGTGAGCGTCTTCATTTAGCAGCAAGAGACTGTCAGACGCTGTTATGCATCACGGGCACCACACAGCGTTGGTTGCACTCACAATAATTGAATGATAACACATCACTGCATACACGACCCTGCAGGCCCACTCTTGCTTGTTCCATGAACTGCGTCTTTCATGCAAGGCTTAGAGGTTGGGGCGTGGCTAGTTGGGGTGTGACTGGTTGAGGGTTGGGGCGTGGCTGGTTGGGGGGGGGCGTGGCTGGTTGGGGGTGGAGGGGGCGTGGCTGGTTGGGGGTGGGGGGCAAGGCTGGAGAGCCAGACTCTGGGTCGCCACGCCCCCATTTGGGCTCCTGCTTTAGTGTGGTATTATAAGTATTTGTCACCAGAAGAGGCACCCTGCTTGTCCCCGGGAGTAATATACTAGTCACTTCACCACACAAATCTACACTGAACATATTCATTATATTGAATTAGGTCTCAAGAATGAACACTGCGAAAGCCTCATTAATATAGCATCTGCTAATTTCCGTTTGCACTCTGTTATTTTAAATTCAGATGAGTTTGATGAAGGCAGAAGTGTTCAGACAGAAACTGGTTCATCCAGTGTTCATCACAACAAAAAATGTCCAACAAAACGCTTCTATGGGCGTAAGTTACAAAATCAATAGACTGGCAGATGTTGTCACAGCTCGCATACAACCCTGCTATATCTGGTAGCTCAGCCTATCTGGGGAGATAGGCATGCACGCTACATCATTACAACTTATACACTGTATAAAATGTGTAGTATATATACTGTATATGTCTTATATACTGTATGAAAATTTAGCCATTTTGACGCAAATCTAAATATATGAATTATTTATCTATAATTTCTGCTTTAGTAATTAAAGACAAATAATATATTTATATTACATATATTGCCCGAAACGCTATGCGTATTAATGGCTTTAGGTATTGAATGTAATAGCTCTACCTATAAATCCAACTTTATGTCTGTAAATCAACTATGTATGTACTTTCTAGTATATATCAAATTCAAATTCTTTATTCAGGA
>WNGS01006636.1:14145454-14168118 GCA_020271785.1 Procambarus virginalis
GAAGCATAATATGCATTGGTACTTATTCCCATTACTGATTATCCACTATAATCTGTAGACTCGTATAACACTACTCTTCAACAAAGGCTCCACGTTTGTAAGTTTGTTAATGAACACCTCACCATATATGAACTCTTAGAAAACTATTTGCAATCCCAAGTACCCTAAGTTTGTCTCTACATAGGCCTACACTTATGAGCTTACTATTAGCCTATCAATGGATTAATCTGGTGATTAATGACAACGTGAAAATAAACTGGAACTAAGCCTAGTTGAATACAAGTGTAAATGGTTCAAACTTAATACATTTACGGGCAGTTTTCCGAACGTATCTTGTGATTCAACCTTCTGCATATCTCACAGGTTGACTCTGTCCAGCGACCCATAATCACTGAATGGTGAAGTTGCCTGTCCCTGGTGTAGTGGAGCCTTTAGTGGAGTAAGGGAAGGTGGTGTGGGTGTGATGGAGCCCTTAGTGGAGTAAGGGAAGGAGGTGTGGTGTGATGGAGCACTTAGTGGAGGGAGGTGTAGCCAGCCTCAGGGTACGAGTAGGCTACACCACAACGTCCCGTCTCCCTGCATCACCTACCAAAATAGACAGAGCTCTTCACTGTTTCCTTTACCCACCGTATTACTGCGGCTAGGTTGCCATGCAAGATTTTGTGCTACTTTCTTAATAATAAGGCATCGCCTGGGATAATATCTATATATATATAGTATTATATATATTTATAATATTATATCATATATTATATATATAATATATCTATATATATGTGTGTGTGTGTGTGTGTATCACGAAAATAAACACGTGATTAAAAATGTGACAATGTCAGACCACGGAGGAAAATGAAACAGGAATTTCCTTAAGTACTTTCGTATATTAATACATCTTCAGAAGGAGTGAGTGATATATTAATACATCTTCACTCCTTCTGAAGATGTATTAATATACGAAAGTACTTAAGGAAATTCCTGTTTCATTTTTCCTCCGTGGTCTGACATTGTCATATATATATATATATATATATATATATATATATATATATATATATATATATATATATATATATATATGTATATATGTGTGTGTGTGTGTGTGGCTGTCGAGCTCTTGCAGATCATTGGGTGTCAGGCAGGAGTCAAGAATGAGCGGGCATTTCCCCTCTGTATCATAATAGCCCACTAAGGCACCGGTAAGGAAACTGGTCGCCCTTGGGTCTCTTGTTTCAGTGCGCCTGGAGCCCCAAATTACCATGGAACATACCTGGTGAGGGTTCTTGGGAGTTCTTCTACTCCCCCGAGACCGACCTGGGGACCAGGCTAGAACAAAGGTGGATGTATTCAATAGGCACTTAGATAGGTTCTTGCAAGAAGAAGTGCCGAACCAAGCAGGTTGTAGTGGATATGTGGGTCTGCGGGCCGCTAGAAGCAACAGCCTGTTGGACCACATTATCACAAGTCGAGCCTGGCCTCAGGCCGGGCTCGGGGAGTAGAAGGACTCCCGGAACCCTCTCCAGGTATGTTCCACGTAATCAAACTTCAGTACCAGAGAAGAAGAGGTCCATCTGAAGGTCACTGCTCCAAGCTGAGTACTTACACTGTAGAACAACACAATGCCAGTGTTGCGTTAAATGAAGCGTTTCGGGTGTGTGGAATGTGTAAGAGATGCGGTAACACTGTTCTGTTGTGTTGAGAAACACGAACAGTGAGCACAAGAAATGTTTCGCGTAGATGGTAAACAGGTTTGTGATGTTGCTGAAATATTATACACGAGGAAGTAGGAGGAACCGCTCATCACCAGGCCAGACCTGACATGGCCTTCAGAGAAAGGCATTATTGAGAGCCTTAAAGCAGGAATAAAGTTTGCGGAATGTTATTATATTCAGGAAGTAGATAATGCAAATGACTGTCTTGGCGTTAATGTGGTAGTAGTCCAAGGTTGTGTAGTGTCCCTCTGCTTGTGTAGTCTGCAGCCTCGCCGGAGGGAAGGTGCGGTAACAATGTTAATGAAGGATGGGAACTTACTCCATAGTTTAATTAAATGGAATACTGCACATGTAATATATGGATATGATGTAATTCTTCTAGTAGAGATACGTAGGTTAGGTGTTTTGTGGATGATGTATGTGAGAGATTATCACTGAAGGTCCTGTTGTATGTGAGAGATTATCACTGAAGGTCCTGTTGTATGTGAGAGATTATCACTGAAGGTCCTGTTGTATGTGAGAGATTATCACTGAAGGTCCTGTTGCATGCAACAGTAATCACTGAAAGAGTAATGGAGTTGCAATGGGTGCAAGCTTCAGACACTCAAGTGAATGGAGAAGTGCAAGAAGCGGTTGACCAGTTTCATTACCTTGTTTGCGTGCTTGTCTACCAGTACTTACATATACGTGACTACAGGGACGTAAGGTCTAGTTCACTTTATGCCTTTCTTAGTAGCCTTGGTGTACCTGTTAGTTTATCACTTTATTCTGACAACTTAGTCAAGTCTGGTATTATAGTTATGAGCCTCATGAATTGAAAATCTAAGGTGGATTGGCGGTGTTATAAGAGGGTAGATAGAGCGGGGGACTATAATATATTAAAACTTTGTGTGGAAAGCTGAAAGATGAGAATTCAGAGAGTGTGCCGAGTTGCTCGAGTATGTTGAATGAAAGATCATGATAGTTTGATGAAAGTGTTTGGCAGGGTATTTGAAGGTTGGAGGAGATGAAGACCAACAGACATGGTGGGTGGGTGTGCGAGGTGGACTGTCAACCACAGCAGGGAAAGTGGTTTGAGAAGATGTGAAAGTCTGAGATGTTTCCTGCCTTGCCCAATACGCGAGGAGCACCACACGTCTGGCTCAGAGATTTTACCAAGTATTTTCGTGTTCACTTAAGAAACCTGCATATCTTTGTTCAATCATGGTGTCAGAGCTGACATTTAGTAAACAGCTTATGAACTCCGAAGTGCAACCAGGAGGTTGATACCTGGTTGATACCTGGTTGATGGGGTTCTGGGAGTTCTTCTACTCCCCAAGCCCGGCCAGAGGCCAGGCTTGACTTGTGAGAGTTTGGTCCACCAGGCTGTTGCTTGGAGCGGCCCGCAGGCCCACATACCCACCACAGCCCGGTTGGTCCGGCACTCCTTGAAGGAATAAACAAAGATAATCTTGGGATCGAAGAGTATTATTGTTAGCTCGTAAAGTGTTTAATAGATACAGACTAAGCAGTCACGATCGAAGAACGATGTACAGATTTCCGTAAGTGGATAGGTAAATTGATGACTGCTGGCCGTGGTCTTGTGGAGAGATTGGTTGTTGCTGTGTATGGGGGTAAGGGACGGAGAGAAGTGGTGGTGCTGGATGCCTATGATACTGTTGACCAATCCACACTAGAAATTGAAGATACGACGACGTTTCGGTCCGTCCTGGACCATTCTCAAGTCGATTGTCGTCCCTTCAAACGTCGTCGTCCCTTCATTTTCTAGTGTGTGGATTGGTCAACATACTTCAGCCACGAAAGAACAAATCCACAAGGGCCGTGACGAGGATTCGAACCTGCGTCTGGGAGCATCCCAGACACTGCCTTAATCGCCTGAGCTACGACAGGGTTAAAAGCCACGTTCAGCCACGTTATTGTGACTGACCGCCTGCATGCTGTTGACTGTGTGTAAGATGTTGTCATGGCGTGGGGCGTCATTATGATAATGAAGATGTGACACTTATTGTTCTTGTTGCTTTGTTCTCTACGGTGTTGTGACGCATTCACCACCACTTCCTAATTAGTAAACCCGCTCCTCACCTAACCTGTGTACAGGTTTGTCTTGTTCTTGGTGCTATATTTCCCCAGTCCCAGTAGTGTAGTGGTAAAGCACTCGCCTGGCGCTTCCCCAGCGTTTTGGCCTGGGTTCGTATCCTGGCCGCGGAGGATTGACCGTAGCCTCTCTTCACCCAGCAGTGAATGGTTAGCTGGTTCTTAAACGATTTAGCGGATCGTATTCCAGGAAAAAAATAGGATTAAGGACCTTCCCGAAAGACTACGCGTGCTTGTGGTTTTACAAGAACGTAAGAACTCTTGTATATATAAGTAAAAATAGGGAAGGGAGTACCACCTCTGGCTGGAAGAAGGGGGACCCATAGCCTCGGAGGAAACCACACATAACGCATTGGAGGGAATGTAGGTAAAAGTAAAAATATATTGACCAGACCACACACTAGAAGTTGAAGGGACGACGACGTTTCGGTCTGTCCTGGACCATTCTCAAGTCGCTTGTGGGGCGACTTGGACCATTCTCAAGTCACAAACGACTTGAGAATGGTCCAGGACAGACCGAAACCTCGTCGTCCCTTCAACTTCTAGTGTGTGGTCTGGTCAACATACTTCAGCCACGTTATTGTGACTCTTCGCCTGCAGTAAAAATATATAAATATAATGTCACGGGTGGATTTCACGACCAAAGATCACATTCACTTCAAAAAATCTACCACTTACGGGGCTATTCATGCCCGTGCCACCTCTTGGGTGGCTTAATCTTCATCACCAATCAATCGGTGGAGTTGTTAACGATAAGTGTTGTGAGAAATTGAAATTGAAATAAGTTTATTGAGGTAAAATACACACAAAGGGATGAGGTAGCTCAAACTATTCTCACCCCGTTCAGTACAACGCGTTCATACATATATAGACACACATCACAAACAATAAACATATTGCCGAACATTCTGAGAGATAAACGTATACATTTCCTCCTTTACACAAGTAAGTGGTGTGAGGGATATGGTTAAATCCTTCATATGACGGAGTCGACAAAGCTGGTTTCCCGGTTGTCAACACGGGATATATCGTTAGGTATGAACTAGCTTGTGTTAGGCTCTGGTGGGGTAGGTTAAGTTACGTTTTAAAATCAGTTGGCTCGCCGTATTGTGTACGATGTGGATTGTGATGTCTCGTGTGGCATTAGAATAAAGAGAGGTTCCTGGCGTTCATAGAGGCTGAAATTCACGCCGTATGCGAGAGATTTTCACTCATACGAGCAGGGATGACTGTTTAAAAAGCCGTTATGGTAAAAAATAGGGCTTTAAGTAGTTAATTACATACAGGCCTTTGTTTTATTCATTAACTATTCATGCTAATTTCTTTCACCTTGATGCCCCTGTTACCTGGCAGTAAATAGGTACCTGGGAGTTAGTCAGCTGTCACGGGCTGCTTCCTGGGGGTGGAGGCCTGGTCGAGGACCGGGCCGCGGGGACACTAAGCCCCGAAATCATCTCAAAATAACCTCAAGATATGGTTAAATATGTTAACATTAGCCTAAGCTGAATATATGTGAATTGTAACGATTGGGTTACATCCTCAGCCTTACTAATAAATCTTGAATTAAACCCTCAGCCTTACCAGTCATGTCTGGGTTACACCCTCAGCCTTACCAGTCATGTCTGGGTTAGGCTACATCAATAAATAGTCATCCACTGGACATTGGAAAACAGTTGACATAATATTCAACATTAATCAATTCTAGCTCCTTAGATAAGGAATAACTATGACCTTAAACTGGATACATAATTAAAGACGAAGTCACATGGCATTACAGAACTGAAACGACAAGTAAGGTCTCCGTTGAGAATGAAGACGGACGCTTTATTGATTTGTGAGATTAACAAAGAAAACGTACCATCAGCTAGGATAATAATACGCTGGATTATGGGACCCTTCAAATCAGAGGTGCCATCGCACAATAAAACTGAAAAAGAAATTCCTGACATTTAAGAGTATAGCAAGCATACTTTTCAATGCAAGAGCATTGTGTATAGCGAACTGAACTTTAAAACTTCATCCTAAAATTCTGAGTGTCTTAACAGAAAACGAGGAGAATAAATAGGGAGGTAAATGTAACAGCCCCATAAGTGCAATTATGTACTACGTATGACAGTCAGGAAATGTACTTATTACACTTAGTATTAAAACGTACTGTCAATTCGGAGGATGGGTTGCACACTGTTGCTAGAGTTATTCGGTTATTTGTCATCAAATTGATACTGCACGGAACTCACCTTTTCCAAGAGTGGAGAGATATATGATATAGAAGTTATTTATAACACTCAGAATGTATTCTGCAAAGGAGAGATTTTACCACATACACCGGTACACGGAAGATACTCAAAGGGCTGGTCCCAAATGCTGGAGAGATTGGTAATGCAGGAAATGTCCCAGCGAAGAAGAGCAAAGGTGACACAGACAATAAAAAAAAATACTAAGAATATCAGAGGCCAACTACTTTTCAACCTCCTTCCATCAATTCAATTTCTTTCTTTATTATGCACCCCATACCCATCCCGTGGGCGGTGGTGTGAAGGATTACAGAGGCACATAATCGGTTCAGGAACTGAACCCTCTAGTTCGTTTAGCTAAGCAAATAACAATTTTTGACGCTAGTTACAAAATTATTAATGTTGCATCAGATATAAGAAACATTGCCCAAACAAAACTGGTATTTCTCAAGAGGCAATTGGACTTGTTAACGTCGGTTGTAATGAATGGGTTGGTACGTTTAAGGCTAGACCAAACAGTTGTGTTTATAACGGAGTGACACATTCAGAGAACGGGCTGAATGGAGCCTCTTTTTAAGTCTTAAGATCTAGCCTTCTCCTCAGCCTAATGATAATATTGTGGAGAATTGGTGTTATTCTCAAGTTTCTTGTGGCACTGTTTGCTTTACATTAGATTTCATGTATGGACTTTGAGCAGTAAATAGGTACCTGGGAGTTAGACAGCTGCTACGGGCTGCTTCCTGTGGTAACAAAAATGAAGCCTGGTCGAGGACGGGTCGCGGGGACGCTAAGCCCCGAAATCATCTGAAGATAACCTCAAGATAGGCTACTTGTGTTTATATGTTAGATTACAGATAAGAAAATCTGACCTGTGACAAATATCCTGCCATTAGAATAAGTGATCGTTGGAGCAGAGACTATAAGACTTACAAAAACGCCACAAATAACAGAAAGAGAAGAGATATGACGCGGAGACATGATACACGATGAAAATGCAAGAGTAAATATTAATTCAGGAGAAAAGCACACAGAAACTGTATTGGAGGGGTCCTACATTCCCTCCAATGCGTTATGTGTGGTTTCCTCCGAGGTATGGGTCCCCCTTCTTCCAGCCAGAGGGTGGTACTCCCTTCCCTATTTATTAATTCAGGTTGACTTAATGAAAATATACATCTGGTGACTTAGTTATCAGTTACCAGTATAAATACGACTAGTTAAGTGTTACTGATTTTGCCAGAATGGTACATTTAATTACAATATTCACTGATACAACCCATTGTATCTTCCGTCTCCAAGTGTTAGCTGCATGTCTTAATAACATAGTTCCTACCTGCTTGATATTTTACCGGTTGATGGGGTTCTGGGAGTTCTTCTACTCCCCAAGCCCCGCCCGAGGCCAGGCTCGATTGTGAGAGCTTGGTCCACCAGGCTGTTGCTTGGAGCGGCCCGTAGGGCCACATACCCACCACACAGCCGGCTGGTCAGGAACTTCTCTTAGAAAACATCCAGTTTTCTCTTGAAGATGTTCACGGTTGTTCCGGCAATATTTCTTATAGTCGCCTGGGGGACTTTGACACCGCGGACCTCTGATGTTTATACAGTGCTCTCTGATTGTAGATCTCCTGACATCACGAAAATCAAGTGTGGGGCAGTGACCAGCTTGCGGCAGCTAGGGACGGACCGTGGAATAGCACAGTTTACATATGTCTCAGTAAACTACGTGATGAATCTGGAGTTTTTCCTCGCCTTAATTAACGCAACAATACATCTCTACTGCAGACAGAACACAAGCAGCAACACAACGGAAGTGATCANCCTGCCACATACAGCATGTCATGACAAGATTCACTACTACATACAGCATGTCATGACAAGAATCACTGCCACATACAGCATGTCATGACAAGATTCACTGCTACATACAGCAGTCATGACAAGATTCACTACTACATACAGCATGTCATGACAAGAATCACTGCCACATACAGCATGTCATGACAAGATTCACTGCTACATACAGCATGTCATGACAAGATTCACTGCCAATATAGCATGTCATGACAAGAATCACTGCTACATACAGCATGTCATGACAAGAATCACTGCCAATACAGCATGTCATGACAAGAATCACTGCTACATACAGCATGTCATGACAAGAATCACTGCCAATACAGCATGTCATGACAAGAATCACTGCTACATACAGCATGTCATGACAAGAATCACTGCCACATACAGCATGTCATGACAAGAATCACTGCCACATACAGCATGTCATGACAAGAATCACTGCCACATACAGCATGTCATGACAAGAATCACTGCCAATACAGCATGTCATGACAAGATTCACTACTACATACAGCATGTCATGACAAGAATCACTGCCACATACAGCATGTCATGACAAGATTCACTACTACATACAGCATGTCATGACAAGATTCACTGCTACATACAGCATGTCATGACAAGATTCACTGCTACATACAGCATGTCATGACAAGATTCACTGCTACATACAGCATGTCATGACAAGATTCACTGCCACATACAGCATGTCATGACAAGAATCACTGCTACATACAGCATGTCATGACAAGAATCACTGTCAATACAGCATGTCATGACAAGATTCACTGCTACATACAGCATGTCATGACAAGAATCACTGCCACATGCACCATGTCATGACAAGAATCACTGCCACATACACCATGTCATGACAAGAATCACTGCCACATACAGCATGTCATGACAAGAATCCCTGCCACATGCACCATGTCATGACAAGAATCACTGCCACATACACCATGTCATGACAAGAATCACTGCCACATACAGCATGTCATGACAAGAATCCCTGCCACATGCACCATGTCATGACAAGAATCACTGCCACATACACCATGTCATGACAAGAATCACTGCCACATACAGCATGTCATGACAAGAATCCCTGCCACATACAGCATGTCATGACAAGAATCACTACTACATACAGCATGTCATGACAAGAATCCCTGCCACATACAGCATGTCATGACAAGAATCACTGCCAATACAGCATGGCATGACAAAATTCACTGCTACATACAGCATGTCATGACAAGAATCACTGCCAATACAGCATGTCATGACAAGAATCACTGCTACATACAGCATGTCATGACAAGAATCCCTGCCACATACAGCATGTCATGACAAGAATCCCTGCCACATTCACCATGTCATGACAAGAATCACTGCTACATATAGCACAACAAACATCAATACCACTTCACTGTCACTGCACCTCGCAGTGAAACAAACAAAAGCTCCCCTACTATGATCACAGCAATAACCGCACGCTACCACAAACTACAGAGTTCGAACCAACTGTCACTGGCCGAGACTCAAAAAGAGCATTACAAAACGTTGACCAGACCACACAGTAGAAGGTGAGGGGACGACGACGTTTCGGTCCGTCCTGGACCATTCTCAAGTCGATTGTCTCACAGTCTCAATCGACTTGAGAATGGTCCAGGACGGACCGAAACGTCGTCGTCTCTTCACCTTCTAGTGTGTGGGCTGGTCAACATACTTTAGCCACGTGACTCATCGCCTGCATTACACAACGTGACTATAAATGTGGTGTTGGTTACAGGGGAGAGTGAGGGGGTCGGAGCTGAGCAGTACACCCTGCCTTCCCTGGAGGAGGTGATGCAGGGAGTACATGACCTGGACGTTCAGCGGGTCCTCAGCATGCACCAGACTCACCGCCTTCAGGTATGTCTCGCCTCCTTCATAGCAACAATAATTATCATAATTTATGGCACACACGTATTCCTATGCTGCATAAATCTTCAATTGTTATTAGAGACTGCAGCTGAACTCATACGTGGCAATAACTGTGAGCTGTACTGAGTCAGGGGGTGCAGATGTGAGTGACAGCTGACAATACTGCTGTCACCTGTCACTGTTGATGTATATGCATATATACATACTAAACAGTCGGACCTACGCTTAGCTTCCCAGTTGGACGTTAGCGTTCTCCAGAAGAGAATATTCCGTTAATGATTTAGTTTAACCTTCTGAGGTAGAAAATATTATGTTACTGCTCTAGACTGACGTCTAAGGTTGAGAATGCTTCAGACTGACCATCCAAGGTTAAGAAGGCTGCTAAAGCTTTACGTTAACCTTCAATACAATTGTTGTTTACACATATTGTAAAGCAAGAGGTTCTTGAGCATGTTACACTTCTATGTGCGGAATTGAATTGAATGTTGTACATTAGCTGTTAAAATTTTTATAAATACTAAGTGATTGCTCGCTTAATAAACCATGCTCATTAATAAACAATGTTCGTTAGACATAAAGGGTATGTCTAACGATCCCCCTGCACTTGTTAGGGTCAAGCAGGGGTTTGATCATTATTTTAATCTGAAGCTTTATTCATACGTTGGAGTAATATCAGACTCATATTTACTGAATCACTGACTTGCATGTCGAATGAGAACATATATTGCCATGCTTGTGTCACACTAGCCGAGCAACACACTATACACATCAACCAATGTGTATTGAGATGTGAGTGGCGGGGGCCTGTAAGAGTGGAGTACAGCATGGTGGTGGTCACAGCCCAGCTCCTGTGCCAGGTAAGTCCACTACGGGCTCACCATAGCCCGTGCTACTTGCCCCGCTCCTGTGCCAGGTAAGTCCACTACGGGCTCACCATAGTCCGTGCTACTTGCCCCGCTCCTGTGCCAGGTAAGTCCACTACGGGCTCACCATAGCCCGTGCTACTTGCCCCGCTCCTGTGCCAGGTAAGTCCACTACGGGCTCACCATAGCCCGTGCTACTTGCCCCGCTCCTGTGCCAGGTAAGTCCACTACGGGCTCACCATAGTCCGTGCTACTCGAAACTTATGTTTCGAGCAGCTGAATCTAAAACAACAACGTCTGGTGGCCACAGGTGCCAGCCACGCCGCCAGTCAGGGTGGTGGTGTCATCGACGTGGAGAAGCGGGTCGACGCTGCTGGCGGAGATCTTGGCGGCGCATCCCGGGGTCTTCTACCACTACGAGCCTCTCATGTCATATGGTCTGCAGCAGCTGGCTCCCTCCAACACCCAGCAGGTAACCCCCCAACACCAGGTAACCCCTCCAATATAAGGGCTGCTATAAATTTCACCTTCTTAGTTACTTTACGTAATTTAAAATTACGGAACCCCTAAAATAAAATGACACATCTTCAAATACAAGAAGGAAATTCTCACACATGTTCTGAATTGAAGGATTCAACCAATCTACCTATTGGTGTATGCATTACAAAGGCTTGTTTAAACATACATGACTGGGAAAACAGATACACACAACAGGTCAAACTCGCCACTCACCGGGTAATGAGGTAAACTAAGGTAAACTCACAATTATGAGGTGTACGCCTCACCGCACACCGCCACACTGAGAACCCAAGTCCCCACCCAGCGTGCGGAGGCGAGGCGCGCGGTTACAAGCTATCAAAATCCTCAGATTAGGCAAAATTGTAATTAATTTTGTCACTAAAGATGTTAATAATAATAAAGCGGCCGGGAACACAACTTTTTAAACACCATTCACAACACACTCAGTAGTAGGCATCCATCAGTCTCAGGAGACTGTGGAGTTGCGCTCTGGTGTCGGCCAGGTCTGGAGTGGCCTCACCAGGGCGCAAAGCCAGGGTAGGTTGATTCGGGGGAGAAGCTGCTACCCAAGCAGCAGGTCCCCCATCTCCACACTCGAAAGCACTGGTAAATGAATCAACAAAACTAATGTTGACAAATATAAGATAAAACTGGCATTTAATACAAATATAAAACACTGAAACATTCTCTTTCATACACAACTCGACATACAGACACTGGTATAAAACAAATTAACATTTACAATCAAACAAATTGACAAATAATGAAATAAAACATTTAGAATAATAACAATAAAAGCTGTAGTAACACCTAGAGTGTAAGTAACTAATAAACAAATTATATTTATCAATAATTCTCTTGACAGTTTCCTGTTTTGTTGGTTTATCTGCGAAATTATTAGCAAAGCTAAAATGTCAGCTTAATAGTTAAATGGCTTCACTCCATGCTAAACCAAGCTTTTTTTACCTTAGCCTTTTGAATGAATATATAATTGAGGTGTTTGATGTGCACATATAGTCAGAATATAATCAGTTATTAATTTCACTACAATATTTGCTCAGTAATGATTTCCAGAGTGCTATAGGCATGTATAATGAGCGCAAAATAATATCTTCACAAGCAATTTAAGTGTAACATTTAGTAAAGGCCATATCAGAAAAAACACTAACCCATTACGACTCTTTAAAAAAAAACACTTGATAGAATTTAGTAATATCTTTTTATATTGGCGTCAGGGGGAGGTGGAGCGGGTGCTGCGGGGACTACTACAGTGCGACTACCGGGACGCTGACGACTACCTCAAATTCGCCTTCATCAACCATGAGATGTTTGTGCGCAACACGCGGCTGTGGTCCATGTGTAGCGCCATGCCGCGTACTAAGTGTTACAACCCCGACACCTTGGCGCGCCTCTGCTCTCTCTTCCCCATCCACGTCATGAAGGTCGTGCGCGCTAGGCTAGATCTCTTGGCGCCGCTGCTGCGGAATCCACACGTGCGGCTAGTGTGGCTGGTGCGGGATCCCCGGGCAGTCATGAGTTCCAGAAGAAACAGCGTCTCCTGGTGCCAGACCCGCTCGTGCAGTGACCCTGGCTACCTCTGCTCTGACCTCCAGGCAGACTTCAGCGCCTACCTGCTTTTGAAGGAAGACTTCCCAGGCCAAGTAATGTTGTTGCGGTACGAAGACCTCGCCCGCAGCCCATACGACAAGAGCCGCGAGGTCCTCCAGTTCGCTGGACTCAGTTTCCAGCGTCAAGTCCAGGAATATCTAGATGATCACCTGACGTCTGATGAGGACGAGCCCTGGAGCACCCGTCATGACCCCATGACTCGTGTCGGCCGCTGGATGAAGATCACGCAGTTCGAGGACGTAATGAAGATCCAGTACCACTGCCAAGGAATTATGAAAAACCTCGGATACCGACTCTTCGCCTCAAAATCCGACATGGATAATGGGAACGCTGTCGGACTCTTGAACATTCCATAAAGCTGACTTCTTACAACAAAATATTTGCATATTTTGTATATTTTATAAGGCATTTATAACCAAAAAATAGAATGAACTGGGAAAATTACTTTTCTACATTAAGAGACTAAACTATTATAACTTAAATCGAACAAAACATTGCGTAGATGGATGAAGATACGGATTTCCGCTTTATTAGTGGTTTCTATAAATATTAAATATTATAACAGAATATATATTTTGAAGTGGCGTTTGAAAATAATCTAAAAAGAATCTAAAGATTTTAACAAACACAAATGGCATTACTGTCAGAAAATTATCCTGGAGAAACGACAACCTTCAGACACGCACTACAAGGAAGGTGTCGGACTTCTGCACGTGTCTGCACGTGTCTGCACGTCTGCACGTAAGCTCGTGCTTCTGCACGTGTCTGCACGTGTAGTCTGCGTGTCTCTGCACGTAGTTCTATAGGTTTTGCACAATTTGTATGTCAAGTCATTGTCTGTGATATATAAGGCTTTCTATATATGCTGAAGATGTATATATTTTCATCTATGTAATGCTCAGACTTTAACCTTTTAAATATATTTTAAGACTTATTTTATGAGAAAGAATTAGACTACCTGACACTCTTATATACATTTTACACCTGTTTCAAATTCTATTAAATATTTTTCAAGCACTGATAGAATTTCCACTGCTGCAACCACCAAATAAAACTTCAATATAATCTATTGGCATTTTTTTCTAACCAAATCTAATGAATGCTTCTAAATCCATTCTCTCACGTTGTCTCACTCAGCTAGATAGCCTCAAGCAATGTTGCACAGTGTTTTCAGAGAACTATAGGAGGGTGTAAGAGAAAATGACAGATGTGGCAATGTTGTCGAATCACTGAGAAAACATAAAACATTACTCCATTGCTCCATTAAGTTTGCTGGATATCTCACCCATCAACACCCCACCTTCAATCTCCTCCCCACTCTCCTTCACCCCACCTACTGCCCTTCCCACATCACTGCGGGGTGTCAACTCCCCCGTGGGAGTGTAAACATCACTGTGGGAGTGTAAACATTACTATAGGAGTGTCATCATTACTACATTAAACGTTACTATAGGAGTGTCATCTCTCAGCATCACTATTTGATGCCGTTGTGCTTAAAATCCTCTATACAAACTTGAGAAAATACTTAAGTATGAAATAGTGCTGGGATAGGTAAGGGGGTACCTCGCGGATAGGAATCAGAGAGTAATGTTAATGATATGGGAGAAAAATAAATGTCGAGAGGTCAGAATGGGGTACAGAGACCGACAGAAGAAAATGTAATAATTTATATCCCTGTTTGATGATGTACAGCGTATGAGATGAGTTAGAAACGAAGAAGATTGTGAGAGACTTCAGAGGACCCGGCTACACCCCGGCTACACACACACACACACACACACACACACACACACACACACACACACACACACACACACACACACACACACACACACACGTCACTAATATATAAACCGATAATTGATTTCATGACGGTACATTCAAACTGATGCTCACTTTTGACATTGTAGTACTCAATAGAGCAGAATAATGCAAACTCGTATATTGTTTAATTTTTTGTTATTGATTTCCTCCCAGAATCCACAAATATAATTATAAATAAATATCCACAAACTGGAGTGTTGACATGCGTACAGATCTCGTGACATTTCCAGTCGCCAGCCTCCAAGATGGTACACCATGACGGCCAGTCTTTGCTCGCTCTCCTGACTGCTCGTCCTGCTAACTGCTCCTGACTGTTGGCCCTCCTGACTGTTGGCTCTCCTGACTGCTCGCCTTGCTGACTGCTCCTGACTGTTGGCCCTCCTGACTGCTGGCCTGGGGACCCATCATCACCACGTACTAACTACACAAACAGAAGCTTTATACCAACACAAATCGTTCCAATTCTGGCTGCATTGAACAGATGCACACAAGTGAAAAACTTACATTTGTGTTTATATACACACAAAATAACGTCAAGTTCACTATTCCAGTGGTTGAAATTTGGTATAAAGATTCCACTGCGACAAAAGACAGAGGCAAAGTTCGGTACCAAACTAATCAACAGTTCAATATTGATTTGTGTGTGTGTGGTATCTCTGGTATTTGTGTGTAAAGGTTGGCTGTGACACATACACACTCTTTTCAAATCAACAGTAATGTGTTGAGAATGTGCGGAGTGCATTTGTTCCATGGAGCCTCCAGTGATATCGCCAGAGCTGTCAAGATTGGTAGCAAGAGCGTTGCAGAGATAACAAAATCAAAATGGACTAGAAAATACCGCTTCCTGGGTTGCAGAGCACCCACGTGCCTTGGCAATACCAGAAACGACACCTTGCCAACGTCTAGCGTCTTGTCAACACCAGGAACGACACGATGCCAGCGCCTAATGTGTCAACACCAGCAACTACGTCTTGCCAGCATCTAGTACTGCGTCAACACCAGGAACGATACCTTGCCAGCGTTTAGTGTCGTGTCAACTATTCCACCAACAGAATAACTACACCACCACCAACAGAATAACTACACCACCACCAACAGAATAACTACACCACCACCAACAAAATCACTACACTACCACCACAGTCACTCCAGCAATCACTCCACACAACCAATCCTGAACCAGCACGACCACAACTAATTAACAAGATGTCACCATAACTAACCCAACAGCCGCTCCACCACAATTACGTTCCTACGTTATTGCGAGACTGCACAACTGACGTCCAGCCCTACGTCACTCAACTAACGAACAAGTTGCATGTAACACTACTACCACTACCACCACCACCAGGGCATCTACTACAACCTCCATCACTACCACTACCGTGCACTAGCCAACAACTCCACCCAGGTATAACCAAGCGGAATAAAACATCAAAAAGCTGTCAACCCACAGCCATACACCCACCACCAATAATCTTAAGATTATTCCACCACTACCATCCTCTCAACCACACCAGACCACCACCACCAACTACACCCACCAACACCACCAACCACACCCCCCAACACCACCAACCACACCCCCCAACACAAACCACACCCACCAATACCACCACAAACTGTCCCATGTTAGACTACCCACTTCACTTCCCTGGACGGAACAGCACAGTGCCGTGGGGGGACAGCAGCGCCTCCTTGGCTGTGGTGATGGTGGCCCTGGCAGTGCTGCTCTTCACCTGCTGTGCTGCCTCTGCACTCTTCCTGGTGGCCTGCTGTGGCAGCCGCAGGAGGGACGCCGTTGCAGAGACGGGCGATTCACGCTGGCTGCCAGGAATTGGTCTCATCGACTACGTTCCCGTATCCGACAGGTGAGTTGATCAACATGAGTCTGCGTCCAAAGGGCGAGCTGATCAATACGTTCCTGTACCCAACAGGTGACTTGATCAATATGTTCCTGTGTCCAACAGGTGGGTTGATCAATATGTTCCATATGTCCAACAGGCGAGTTGATCAACATGTTACAATGGTCAACAAGATAGTTACTCGGTGTTACGGTTAGTACTTATATTGAGAGCGAATCCTAATAGGTGAATAGCCCGGCAGCTCTCCTATATAACTGCCATAGTAAAGCCGAGGCAGAGTCGTCTAGATCAACAACCTCCAGATTGCTCAGTTGTTAGCCCTGTGGCCCTCAACCCTTCTTGGTATGAGCGTCGACTTAGTCCTGCGACGATTTCTGTCGCCCTGAGATTGTCTTGTAGCTCGCCAAAGTTTTCCACAGTATCAAAATCATTACTGTATATTATGAATTATAAATAGTCCCAGGACGTAACCCTGAACCACCTTGCTTGTGACTGTTCCCCCACTCAGACTGTGTCGTTACAGATCGTCCGTGCGGGTGTCCCTCATCCTCTCCGAGAGCAGTCAGGGCTCAGAGCTCCAAGAGGATCTCTATACACCTTCTCCCGAGGCTCTGATTCCTGTACACCTGACATCTCCAACACCTGTACAGCTGACATCTCCAACACCTGTACAGCTGACATCTCCAACACCTGTAGCAACGACACCCTCAGCGTTCGTGAATTCTTGCGGGAACAGAAGGCAACTTCCCGCCCTGAAGGCAGGTTCTGTGACTAACTCTGCCGCTGTAAAAGCGTATCCGCTGCCACAGTCTTCAAGACAGAGGCCTCGCTCGCTTCCAGCTTCTCCAACAAAGTCCTTGTTGTCTTTCGCAATGTTGTCACAGGAGACACCATATCCGGTCCTTGTTTCTTTTAACTGCGACCACGTGTCCAGACCCACACAGACACAGTGGTCCACTGCTTCACTGTCAAGATCTGCGTCGGTTTCCCTGCCGTCCATTATCCCATTAGCCGTTACAAGAGCTCCTTTAACACCAACTGTAGCCAGAAGAAAAGTAGCCCCATCATCACCTCCACTTAATGCAACAACAGCAACATTGTCCATTGCAACGTGGCCTCCCCTTTCCCCCTTCACCAGCTCCGCTCTCACTTGCAGCAGCGAGAGATACTGTCCATCCTTGTAGCAACTTAGAGGCCTGTACACTCAGTAGCTTGAAATGTGAAAATATGGAAAGCCATCGTGTATTGGTAAAGACGTGACAATGTGTACTAATGCATCCATGAATGCCTGGAGGTGGCTGGACTGAGGGTGTGACCATCTACCACGACTAGTTGTGGAGAGTTGTGGAATTTAGGTTCTGGAACTTTTTCCCAGGTCAGCGGTGTGAGGGGCGTGACACTCATCTTCCCACCTCGACACTCACCCAGAAGCACAATTAGGTGAGGTATCACTCTACACTCGCGTGCACACAGAGCTTGCATATTCAGACGCAATACCTGGGAGTAGGCGCCTACCAGAGAGGCTACCTGGTCCAGAGACTGGGCCGCGGGGAACGTTGATCCTCCGGAGACGGTCACAAGGTAGATGTCAGTATCCTTCAGTCCGACCTTAATTTGTAACCGTTGCTGTTGCGTTATAATTTAACTATTAGGAATGTATTCGAATGTCTTTGTTCGAATGTATCGATTAAATAAGCTGTGGTTGAAAGTGGCTTCCACAACTTTTTCCAGTGCCAGTTCGAAACTTGTTGACGCGCCAGTACAAGGTTGATTGATGTTATTCATTCCGTATGTACCTTATATCCATACCCTGAGCAGTAGGGAAGAGAGGCTACACTTACAATATAAGAGTCATTTGTTGCTGTATACTTGTTACTATATTATGTATATAATCACAGTTACTATAAATAACTTCATTGGCATGTTTCACATTGTCATACATATATATAAATATGGCTAAAAAAATAACATTAACAAGAATCTGAGAATGCTGAACTGCGTTTTGCGTTAGTCTAGACCTTCCCTTAGCTTAGTCGGATTAGAATTTGATAGGGGTATTTTGCTTTCAAAGAAGGCCTAGGCCCGGCGGAAAACGCTTTTCAGGCATTCTTTGAATGGTTCAATGTGATTTTTTCCGCATACTTTACATTACATGCATTCTTGTAAGCCACTAGCCCGCATAGCATTCAGACAGGTCCTTAACTCAATTTTCCCCCGGAATACGTCCCACCAAATCGTTTAACAAAATACCCATTCAGCTGTTGGGTGAACAGAGGTTATGTTAAGGATTGGCGCCCAGTCAATCCTCCCTGGCCAGGATACGAACCCAGGTTAAAGCTCTCGCGAAGCACCGGGCGAGGGTCCTACCACTGGGGACTACAGTGTTCTCTTTGATCAGTGTTGACCAGACCACCCTAGAAGGTGAAGAGACGACGACGTTTCGGTCCGTCCTGGACCATTCTCAAGTCTATCAACCATTCAATTCATCGACTTGAGAATGGCCCAGGACGGACCGAAACGTCGTCGTCTCTTCACTTCTTTAGTGTGTGTGGTCTGGTCAACATACTTTAGCCACGTTATTGTGACTCCTCGTCTGCACTTTGATCAGTGTTTTGAAGCCACAGTGTTGGGCATCAATTGCACAAGAATTCTCCATATAATTTTGAGATCGATCTCGCTTACGCGTTTATATGATGCTGATCGTTGTTCGCCATATCTAACGGACTCCCTTGTGCAGGCGAGGAGTCACAATAACGTGGCTGAAATATGTTAACCAGACCACACACTAGAAATGAAGGGACGACGACGTTTCCGGTCCGTCCTGCACCATTATAAAGTCGATTGTGTGGTTATAAACCCGTGGAACCGCCTACCCGCCGAACCGTAAATGCCAAAACTGTTAAAGGTTAAAATTCAACTGGAAAAAATCGTAAGGGCAAATGGGGTGGGTGGGGGACCTTTGACAAGCCGCTGGCTTTCTTTCCTCGTCGTAAATCGTCAGGTAAATATATGACTAGGCCGGATGACCTAGTCATTGGCAACCTTACCAAGGTAAGATAATTCAAGATAACTGAGGTAAGATATAGTTAGGCAGAGTTAAGATTGGTTAGGACAGATTAATTAACACAGTTATATCTATTTTCGTTCGATGAAACTAGCGGCTGGAGATTAGACACAATAGTGGAACATTAATATTAACTGCTTGATTAAATATTGCAGTTAAGGTGCTGTCTAGGATAGTTTTTTATAACCATCAAGTTATTAGAGAAAATGTAAATTTAATGGTTAACTTATCTGGAATTGGAACCGTTATGTACAGTCGCACTATGAGAAATTTCTGGAAAATTTAAAATATATATAATGTGTTTATTATTCTCTCCAGGTTATTACTGGAGTTTTTTCAGTTGACGTTTTATTAAGGAATTCGACAATGGGAAGGTTCAGAAACGAGGTTTTTGTAAAGTCAATCTACACACAACGAGAGGTGTATGCCACTCTTCTCTCTTCTCTTCTCTTCTTCTTCTCTTCTCTTCTCTTCGTCTCCTTCTCTTCTCTTCTCTCTCACTCTCCAGATTTTGTTGTTGTTAAATACTGAGTGTTTTCGGGGCCTAGGGGTGCTTAGTGAAGTACGAACTAGTGATTTTTTTATATATTCTTTATATATATATAATATAGCTATGCACAAGTGGTTGAATTTTTTTTATTTAAATTTGGATAATTACTATAAAATCAGTACTACTGAAATGTTAGCGGAATTACATTACATTGGGTGGGTGGGGGTGGGGAGGGGTCCATACCTTGCGATGTTATTATCTATCCTATTTAAACTGTCTATCTATTAAATATTATCTATCTAAATTGTTGTTACAGTTTGACACTATCCTCCAGGTGTAGCCGTCACCTGTCCTTGTGTCATCCTGTCTCACACACCTGCTACACCTGTCTCTGTGTCATCCTGCCTCATACACACCTGTACACTTATGTGTGCGAAATATTAACATATTACCATATTAACATACTCTGGAAGGTATAATGACAGCCTTTGACAACTTCATCTTATTTATTAGAACACAAGCTATTAAAGACACGCATAGAGAGTTGAGAACAACGCATTTGCTAACTCCTAAGACACTTGTGAACCACTCGGACGGCTGTGAACAATTTTCTTGTTCATATGGGAAACAAAATTTGTTGTTCATGTCAAATTACATCAATCACATGCTTTATCAATTATGTGTTTGAGAAGGAATAAGCTATTCCTTCTCACAATTGGAATATTCCAATTGTGTAGTTAAGTGATTCCAATCTGTAAGTTAATCACAATTCATTATTAGGTCAATTAGATCCAGTTGATATCACAGCACAATTGTGTTTACTACAAATTACATCAGTAGTTTATAGTTAAAGTTTTTATTAAATGGTTTCTTGTCTATAAATATGACTTGTGTTTCAGATGTTCTCCTGATGCACTGGAGGTCCCCTTGGTAACTCTGTTCATAGTTTGCCATAGTAACTGCTTTATGAGTGTCACTATGGTAACTCTCCTTCTAGAGAGTGAGGGTGGTAACTCTGATTAATGAGTGTTACTATGGTAACTCTGCTTTATGAATATCACCATGGTAACTCTCCTTCTATCACCATGGAACTTTCCTTCTTGACAATGAGCGTGGTAACCTCTGGTTAGTGTTACCATGGTAACTCTGCTTTATGAATATCACCATGGTAACTCTCCTTCTTTAGAGTGAGGGTGGTAACTCTGATTAGTGTTACCATGGTAACTCTACTTCTTGAGGGTCAACATGGTAACTGGTTCATTAGGGGCGTTACATTTATAAGTGCAACTCATCTTGAGATGAGTTAAGTGTTATCTATGATACAGTGAGGGGTGACATGCAGCCTCAGGTCTTGTGCATGACACACGACACTGTTCCCTCAGGGTTCAGAGACCCGCCAAGGCACAGCTGATGCCAGACTTGAAATGTCAGCTATATTATACATCTCAACTTGACAAAATACGAACATGCGAAACTATCTAAATACTCAACGGGCTCACCATAGCCCGTGCTACTCTGAACTTTGTTCCAGGTAGCATCTTTAACAACAACATATTCAGTAACTACGGGCTCACCATAGCCCGTGCTACTTGGAACTTTGTTCCAGGTAGCGAATCTTTAACAACAACAACATATTTAAATACTCAACATCAACTATTGTCAGTACAAATAGTTATACATAAAATACCCTGTATGGGTTCTTCTTTGGGGATTAGAAGCCTGTTGTGGTTATCCAGTTCGTGTTTCGAGAATTCCCAATATCAGGATACTGTCGTACTAAGTGCCTTACTAGTTTAGTATGGGGTCTAACTTACCAGATGACCCGCGAACAGAAAACGGGACATTTTGTCAATTTCGCTAGCCGCTATATTTAAAAGTTCACTGCGGGCTCACCTAGCCCGTGCTGCTACTTGGAACTTTTTGTTAGGGAGTTGAATCTTAACCAACAACAAGAAGCTACCATTTCTTGTAAGGTGTGCGCAGGTCAACCTTCAGGATGTTATGGACTTCTCCAAGCCGCAGTCCTAACAATTGACTAACTCCCCTGTACCTATTATACTGCTAGGTAAACAAGAAGCATCAGGTGTAAAAACTTGCCAGAATCTCAGGACCAACGGTTGTGAGCCGACTGGGGTAACTATCCTAGCTTGGTGTGGAGTAAATGCCCCCACATCTCAGGGCCCCCCTAAATGATTCATAATATCTAACACACAATAACGTAAGGCAAGTGTCAAAGTTCTTGCAAATTTAAAGCTTAGAGAACAATTGTTAAACTTTGAAATCATCACTTATGTCCACGTGGAAGGCATATGCTGCACTGAACTGAAGCAAGACTAGGCATATGTTAATTCAGATTTACAGCTCTTTTTTTAGATATGTAAACACTGCCTATGCCCCTGTTACCTAGCAGTAAAATAGGTACCTGGGTGTTAGTCAGCTGTCACGGGCCTTCCTGGGGGTGGAGGCCTGGTCGAGGACCGGGCCGCGGGGGACACTAAAAAGCCCCGAAATCATCTCAAGATAACAAATATTTTGTTTCATATAAAACTGTGCGTACAAAATTTAATGAATTTTAATCAACTGTGGCAGT
>WNGS01006636.1:14186384-14211088 GCA_020271785.1 Procambarus virginalis
GAGTGTGAGTGGGTGAAGTGTGGGTGTGTGAGTGGTGAGTGTGCGTGAAGTTCGGGTGTGTGGTGTGTGGATGTTTGGAGCGAGAGTGCATAGAATGTGATCGTGTGGAGTGTGAGTGTGTGAAGTGTGTGTGATGGTGGAGTGTAAGTGTGTAGATCAGTGTTTTTCAACAGGATTTTCAGGAACTCTTAAGAGCTTCGCAAGGGGGTCACTAGGAAGGTTCAGAGAGAGACAGTGGAAGACAGTGAGGGATACACACTCTGAATCTTCTGCTGATCTTGTTAATTTAACTTTAGGAGAAGGAGAACTTTGTGAGCTGCAATCTGATGGTACACGTAAGATGAGCGTCATCGACCTATCCCTGGATAGGTTCTGGATTTCCGTGAAGATTATGATGCCATTCACAGGAAAAAATGAAATATTGCTGCAGTTTGCAATTCTTGCATGCATAAGCAAGCCTTTTCTTATTTAACCAGCATCAAGAGCAAAGACAGAAATTGTCTCTCAGTTGAAAATGAAATCCGTGCGTATTTATCTAAAGTTCGACCCCCGTATTAAGTATCTGTGTACCAAAAGGTATCTCAGGTATAACATTAGAGAAGCAAATTTCATTTCCTACGTTGTCTTCAAAGATAACATTGTTTTGACCCTCGTATTTGTTCATATTGTCTTGATTTATATTATGTTTTTCAACATTGTCAATGTTTGTTTTTTGTGTTAACAGATATGGTTGATTTTTTTTTTATATTAATAAGCAGGCGATGAGTCACAATAACGTGGCTAAAGTATGTTGACCAGACCACACACAAGAAGGTGAAGGGACGACGACGTTTCGGTCCGTCTTGGACCATTCTCAAGTCGACCATTCACAATCGACTTGAGAATGGTCCAGGACGGACCGAAACGTCGTCGTCCCTTCACCTTCTAGTGTGTGGTCTGGTCAACTAGATTAATAAGTATGTGATAATTTCATGCCGGGGTTCCTCGAGACATCAAAAATATTTCAAGAGTTCCACAAGTGTTAAATGGTTGAGAGAAGTTGGTATGGAGTGTAAGTGTGTGTGTGTCTGGATGGTGTTAGATGGTAGATGGTAGAAGACACCCCCCACACCCGTCCTCCGTGTGGAAGACGGGTGTATGGGGGTGTCTTTCTGATCATTCAACACTGTTAAAGTCATTCGTTAACATGTAAACATTTACCACTGATGTAAAATATTAAGATCTTAATCATTGTTTAACAGCTTCAATATGATCTTGATTAATGCATCCAAGTCTCGTGGTCTCCTCCCCCGAGCCAGCCTCCGCCATCTCTACAGTTTCCCCTGGAGCCGTCCTGCAGGAGGTCTGCAATGTGTGCTCAACAAGGAGAGGCCCTTGGCCCGTTGCATCACACAGCAGCAGGAGGCCACTCCATTAGGAATCCGTGAGTGAGGGGGCGCGAATCCCAGTGAGAGGCGTGTATCTTTGAGAGAGGGCCCCGTATCCGAGTGAGAGGCGTGTATCCTTGAGAGAGGGCCCCGTATCCGAGTGAGAGGCGTGTATCCTTGAGAGAGGGCCCCGTATCCGAGTGAGAGAGAGGCCCCGTATCCGAGTGAGAGGCGTGTATCCTAGTGAGGGGATACACTCATGTCTCATGTAGAGACATTTTCGTAATGTCTGGGTGGCTGCTATGTCTATAGTCCGATAGCGGGTATACCCTTTGCAGATTGTTATCAAGATGCTTCTGTAATTGCTCTTTGTTTCACATATGATGGTTTACGATCCCTTAAAACTCTAAGTAGGGGAGACTTTGATAAGATATCTATTATCGACATCCTCACCTGCCACCAGAAAATATAGTTTTAAATTTAGTTGACAGAAAACAATTCTTGTCTTGGTTGCATCACATGCAGGTCTTTGATAGGTGTGTTGTGATCTTAGGTACCCGGGTTTGTTTTCATGTATAATATAATGTCCATGAGTTATTATCGGATGGGTATGGGGTCCACTGCCGCTCACGAGATGGGTATGGGGTCCACTGCCGCTCACGGGATGGGTATGGGGTCCACTGCCGCTCACGGGATGGGTATGGGGTCCACTGCCGCTCACGGGATGGGTATGGGGTACACTGCCGCTCACGGGATGGGTATGGGTCCACTGCCGCTCACGGGATGGGGTATGGGGTCCACTGCCGCTCACGGGATGGGTATGGGGTCCACTGCCGCTCACGGGATGGGTATGGGGTCCACTGCCGCTCACGGGATGGGTATGGGGTCCACTGCCGCTCACGGGATGGGTATGGGGTCCACTGCCGCTCACGGGATGGGTATGGGGTACACTGCCGCTCACGGGATGGGTATGGGGTCCATTGCCTCTCACGGGATGGGTATGGGGTCCACTGCCGCTCACGGGATGGGTATGGGGTCCACTGCCTCTCACAGGATGGTAGGTATAATATCACGGTTGTATAATAGAATACAGATATAGTAGAGGGCTTGAATAATAGTATACAGAGATGGTAGACGTTATTCAAGCCCAGTACTATCTAAATTTCGAGATATCTTTAAGACTTTGTTCAAGAAAGTGGAAAGTTTATTCATCTCACGTACCATGTATTTGTCTAAATTGTCTAAAAGTTTGTCTAAGTCGCCGTGACTTAGATATAGAAGCCAGCTATCAGAGATGTCATTAATATTGACTGAAGTTTCACTATATAATTAGGAATGGAAGTGAGAGCTGAGCTCCTTGAACCGAAGTGAGCACCGAGCTCATTCGTTCAGGCTAGGTGAGCTTGGACTTGTTGGCATGAGCAGAGACACTGATGGAGGTGGCTTTCTCGACGGTACAACTGACAACAATGGTGGGAGATGTACTGTAAGGTGGGTGTTACCAGTGGTGGTGGTGGCAGACGAGGCTGTAGGGGTACCAGTACCAACGCCGGTGGGGCATGTGGGTGCGTGTTACCAGTGGTGACAGACGAGGCCATGGAGGGGGAGGAAGACAAGCGGGTGTAGTACCAGTGGTGGGGTGCTTGACCTGGTCCTAATATTGTCTTACTTAGTAAGTGACACGAAACACCTGCCAGTTGTCCAGCTGGTATCATGTGCTCTGGGCTTCACCAGGGCGCCCCGGGGTACACTACGGTACACACACATATTGCTCTACAACACAAGTGTGAGCCAGGGTACACTAATGTACACACTGTTCTACAACGTGCACTGGCTCAGGGTATACAGATCCCCACAACAATGTCATGTGGGAGTTTGCGCTTGCATACATGTATGTATGTATGTATGTATGTATGTATGTATGTATGTATGTATGTATGTATGTATGTATGTATGTATGTATGTATGAGGGGTGCAAAACTTTTAAGAGTATATTTCCAGAAGCCTAAATATTTTCCACTCATTTTCAATGGCTTTTAATCGTGCATTTTCCTGCGAATTGGGTATACTGGCCTCTTGTCTCCATGTCCTCTTCTCTCATTCCTCGCTCTTCTCTCTCACTCGCTTCTTCTCTCTACCCGCCTTTTCTAAATATTATCATTCTTGACGCACTTGTCAATCTCTATTCAATAATTCTCACTACTCTTATCATCTTTTCATACAGGATTCCCTTCCACCATTTTCTCTCTCCCTCGCTCTCTCTCTCTCTCTCTCTCTCTCTCTCTCTCTCTCTCTCTCTCTCTCTCTCTCTCTCTCTCTCTCTCTCTCTCTCTCTACCCCCAGGCCGCCCCGGATGCTTCTATCATGGATGTCTAAGCTCCGGGTCCTCACTATACTGACCCCAGTGTGGTTGTTGTTATAGATTCAGCTACTCGGAACAAGTTCCAAATAGCACGGGCTATGGTGAGCCCGTAACTTACCTGGCACAGGAACGGGGCAAGTAGCACGGGCTATGGTGAGCCCGTAGTGGACTTACCTGGCACAGGAGCGCGGCAAGTAGCACGGGCTATGGTGAGCCCGTAACTTACCTGGCACAGGAGCGGTGCTGTGGCCCAGTGTGGTGGACCCCACATCTTCCCCACACACTACTGCTGACCCCGACTCGGTGGACCCCAGGCCTCAGCTCTATGTGACCTCAGCTCAGCATGACCTTGGCTATGTGTGACCTGATCCCATATCATATCTTTCTATTGATTCCTTCTCTTAATTTATTTGTATTATTTACAATTACCAATTATGACCCTTAATACTTACTAATGACCCTAAATAATTATTTATGACCTTAGATAATTACTTATGGCCATAAATAAATACTTATGACTATAAATAATGAGTGTATGTCCTTGAGCTAAACTATTCTAGTTACCACACCTTGTCACTAACAAAATAAATATATATCTTCTCCTCACCGGTAAAGATATTTACAATATTTCCATAAAATTTTCCTTTAAGCTGTGTAATAATCAAGCTTTTAAGTATCCACTTGCGAAACCTGTACATCTTTTTTTCTCAATTATGGCCGGCTTAGTCTATATTTATATCGTTTACGAGCTCGGAAGCGCTACGAGGTATTCCTCGACCCAAGGTCGCGTCTCCGGGTCCTATTTTGACTAGTATTACTGTACCTGTATACCTGCAGGATACCTGGTTGATGGGGTTCTGGGAGTTCTTCTACTTCCCCAAGCCCGGCCCGAGGCCAGGCTTGACTTGTGAGAGCTTGGTCCAACAGGCTGTTGCTTGGAGCGACCCAGCATGTATTCATTATATTTCAGGGAGTGCCATTGGTGCTTTAGAGAGCCTGCTTACTGGACTAAGCTGGCTCCTAAGGCACTCTGACGCAGCAGTAACCATAGGGTAACCACCTCATTCTGTATGACACCGTGACCCTCTCTGACTACTTGACCTCTATGACCTCCATGATCCTGCATAAATACATACAGGGTCAAAAGTGACCCCATTCCTTCATGAACCCATTACCCCATCACCTTTCATTATTCTATTACCCTGCATGACCCTAAATGACCTCATTCCTTCATGAACCCATTACCCTACATTACCCCATCACCTTTCATTATTCTATGACCCTGCGTGACCCTAAATGACCTCCCCCCACACATGCCTCCCATGTGCCTGCACATCTCTCCTACGACCTCCTTGCCCCAATGGCCACCAGAGACGTGTGAGCGGTTTGATGCTGAAAGCCGAGTTAAATATTAGTTTAGCCTGAAATTTCAGAACCACTTCAGAAAGCCTTTCTTGTTGGAAAGTGCATCAACTTAGACGAGAAACGTTTTAAAAGTTGATGAAAAAAAAAGTTTTTTTTCGGGGGAGTTTATTTTTAGGTCGCTAACCGTAAAGTGGGAGGCGGAGACAGCCGTTATCGGTAGGTTATGGACCCCAACCACCCACTTGATCACCTAAACTGATGCAAACGACGTCGTGAAGTTTGATTTTTGTTATCATGGTTTGTGGACGTACGTCAGACACTCTGGTTCACCTGTGGCTACAGGTATGGGACAGGTCCCGCGTATTCTTTCATCTCACACACACACTCTTATTCCCTAGTACCCTTATACTCGTCAAGCGGACCAATGGTGTTCTCTCCAGCAGTGACACAGGTGTCTGATATCACTGGTGTTCTCCCCAGCAGTGACACAGGTGTCTGATATCACTGGTGTTCTCTCCAGTAGTGACACAGGTGTCTGATATCACTGGTGTCCTCTCCAGCAGTGACACGGGTGTCTGATATCACTGGTGTCCTCTCCAGCAGTGACACAGGTGTCTGATATCACTGGTGTCCTCTCCAGCAGTGACACGGGTGTCTGATATCACTGGTGTCCTCTCCAGCAGTGACACAGGTGTCTGATATCATGGTGTTATCTCCAGCAGTGACACAGGTGTCTGATATCACTGGTGTTATCTCCAGCAGTGACACAGGTGTCTGATATCACTGGTGTCCTCTCCAGCAGTGACACAGGTGTCTGATATCACTGGTGTCCTCTCCAGCAGTGACATAGTCGCTCTCACAGCGTGATATTAGCCCCTTACGTCTGCCTCATCAGCATAATCAAACACTTGCCAACCTGGTGTCTCGCCCTCACACCTCACACTCTCCCTCACACCTCACACTCTCCCTCACACCACACACATTCCTCATATCTCACACACTCCCCCCTCATCTCACACCTCACACACTCCCCATACCTCGCACACACTCCTTACACACTCATGCATCTTGCAGCCACAATTAGGCAAGTACATCCAGGCGAGTGCAACTGAGAACAACAAAGTGAGTACACATAGGGGAATATAATTAGGTGATTGCTAGGTGAGTGCAACTAGGTGAGCACTCTAGGCCGTGTGAGACCAGCCCTTCCTCCATAACGTTCACAGCGTCACTAAACTGATGTACCACAACCTAATCTAACCTGTCCCAGGACTCACGAATAGAAAACGGGCCCTCACGTTAATTTAGTCAACCGTTTTAGTACATCGGTTATTGACCTTAGTGGGATTTAAACTTCAAAATGCGACGTGCTATTCGAGAGGCCAGATGAGTCACCCATCAACCCAAAAAAAGAGAAAGGAAACAAAGAAAACAGAGAAGGGAAGGAAGGAAGGGATATAAAAGAAAACCTAATTGAAAGCAAAGGAGGAAAAAGAAAGAGCAATGAAAGGGTAGGGATACAAGTGTGTGTATAGGGGGTACTAAGAGGAGAATGAAGAGGAGAGAACGGTGTATGGTGATAATGAGAGATGTAAGTAGAGTAAGGGACTCTTGCTCAAAACGCTATGCATATTAGTGACTTTAGGTATTGTATGTACTACGACTGAATGACTTGAGAATGGTCCAGGACGGACCGAAACGTCGTCGTCCCTTCACCATCTAGTGTGTAATCTGGTCAACTTGTAGGTACTAGCTCTATCTATTAATCCAACTTTATGTTTGTAAATCAACTATGTATGTACTTTTCCTAAATAAAGAATTTTAATTTTGAATTTTGAATTTGGGCTGAGGTAGGCTCCGTGACCATCACGATGACTCCATGCCTACAGTCATAACTCCATCCCTACAGTCATAACTCCATCCCTACAGTCATAACTCCATCCCTACAGTCATAACTCCATCCCTACAGTCATAACTCCATCCCTACAGTCATTACTCCATCCCTACAGTCATAACTCCATCCTACAGTCATTACTCCATCCCTACAGTCATAACTCCATCCCTACAGTCATAACTCCATCCTACAGTCATAACTCCATCCCTACAGTCATAACTCCATCCCTACAGTCATACTCCATCCCTACAGTCATAACTCCATCCCTACAGTCATAACTCCATCCCTACAGTCATTACTCCATCCCTACAGTCATTACTCCATCCTACAGTCATAACTCATCCCTACAGTCATAATCCATCCCTACAGTCATTACTCCATCCCTACAGTCATAACTCCATCCTACAGTCATAACTCCATCCCTACAGTCATTACTCCATCCCTACAGTCATAACTCCATCCCTACAGTCATAACTCCATCCCTACAGTCATAACTCCATCCTTACAGTCATAACTCCATCCCTACAGTCATAACTCCATCCCTACAGTCATAACTCCATCCCTACAGTCATAACTCCATCCCTACAGTCATAACTCCATCCCTACAGTCATAACTCCATCCCTACAGTCATTACTCCATCCCTACAGTCATAACTCCATCCCTACAGTCATTACTCCATCCCTACAGTCATAACTCCATCCTACAGTCATTACTCCATCCCTACAGTCATAACTCCATCCCTACAGTCATAACTCCATCCCTACAGTCATTACTCCATCCCTACAGTCATAAACTCCATCCCTACAGTCATTACTCCATCCCTACAGTCATTACTCCATCCCTACAGTCATAACTCCATCCCTACAGTCATAACTCCATCCCTACAGTCATAACTCCATCCCTACAGTCATAACTCCATCCCTACAGTCATGTGATGGAGGGAAATGTTCTAGGACAAACTCTGAGAAATTCTGGAGGTGTAAACTTCAGACGGTCCACTAACGACCCCTGGGAGAGACAAGTGGTTAATCAGAATAATGGAGGCGGCTGCAGCTATGTCAGTCAGAGGAGACACTTACTGCAAGGAAAAGCTATTTAGAGAAGACATTTACTGCAATGGAAGTCATCAATTAGCATTCAGATAAGTTCTTGCAAGAAGTGCTGAATCGTGAATGAGCGGGCCGCTCCAAGCAACAGCCTGTTAGACCAAGTTATCACACTTCGACCCTGGCCCCCAATGGCGGGCTCGGGGAGTAGAAGAACTCACAAAACTCCTTCTCCATGTAAGCTCCATGTACTATTCAGGGGAGACAATTCGTGTAGTGGAAGGCTGTTTAAAGGAGACACACTGGAGCAGATAAAAGATTTAACGAGCTCATTATAGCACTATGATGCCTGTGAGAGGCAAGAAGGTAGTTAAGATACAGTCCAGCTGGGCGGATCACACAGCACCCCGTTCCCAGGGGCCCAGATTCACGAAGCAGTCATGCAAGCACTTACGAACGTGTACATCTTTCCTCAATCTTTGACGGCTTTGGTTACATTTATTAAACAGTTTACAAGCATGAAAACTTGCCAATCAACTGTTGTTATTGTTATAAACAGCCTCCTGGTGCTTCGGAGCTCATTAACTGTTTAATAATTGAAAGAAAGCCGCCAAAGATTGAGAAAAGATGGACAGGTTCGTAAGTGCTTGCGTAACTGCTTCGTGAATCTGGGCCCAGAACATTTTCACGAGACACCCCCCCCCCCCCCTTCCCTCCTCAAATCACCTAGATAGTTATCTAGAGATTTGTGATGGTCTTAAAGCATATTACGGTTCAAATAATAGTATACTTGTAAAGTGGCAAGTGAAATTTTGTCTTAAGAGATTCTCGAGTTATGACTTTATTGTACTATAAAACGTTGGTTTAACATATAAAAAGCATATGCTGAACTCGTTTTCTTTTAAACTTTCTGAAGAATTTGGATTTCTGTAAATAAATTCTAGGGTACACAAATAGTTTTCAAATTTCATATTTCACATTTTCGTCAAAAATTCATCTTATTAACGTAACCAAACGTAATTAAACCTTACGTTATCTTAACGTAACCAAACCATGGGGTAGAGAGTAGATAATAGCACTAATTACATGGTGGTTTTGAACCCATTACCTCCAGGGGATCTCCTCCCTGAGGATAGTGACTTCAACAGTTAGTCTACGATATCACACGTTATCACTATCTTGACTTCCACCCGTATCACCTAGGGACGGTGTGGGGAGACGGGATATCATCACCTTATAAGATCAAGACACGACACATCAATACCACACACACACACACAGCACCGCTCCTGTGCCAGGTAAGTCCACTACGGGCTCACCATAGCCCGTGCTACTTGCCCCGCTCCTGTGCCAGGTAAGTCGACTACGGGCTCACCATAGTCCGTGCTACTTGAAACCTGTTCCGAGTAGCTGAATCTATAACAACAACAACACATCAATACCGTCACATGAACCAATAAGAGCAAGACAGAACAGGTCAATACCTTCACATCCACCAAAAATAGCAAGACATGACTCGGTCAATAGCCTCACATGTGGCAGTAATTGGCAGTAATGACTCCCTTGGCGGGTGAAGCGGCGCTTGTTCATCAAGCCAAGGACAGGCTCATTAAGCCAAATGATGCAATTAACTCACAATTAACGTTTAGCATCACGTTAATTGACTCGGCTAATCCAATTTGCTCTGCAAGAACATAAACAAAGACCTCCTCTTATGTTGCTTTATCCTACTGTATTGGTGACCCAGAACTGTGATGGTGACCCAGAGCTGTACTAGTGACCCAGAGCTGTACTAGTGACCCAGAGCTGTACTAGTGACCCAGAGCTGTACTAGTGACCAGATTTGAATTGGTGATCCACAGTTATACTGGTGACCCAGAACTGTGTAGGCCAGGTTCTACCTTGAAAATACAGTATCATGAAACGTGTATTAGGTAATTCACACACTTCTTTATCATTTTCTGTTTTTCTCTCGTGTGTGTGTGTGTGTGTGTGTGTGTGTGTGTGTGTGTGTGTGTTGTGTGTGTGTGGTGTGTGTGTGTGTGTGTGTGTGTGGTGTGTGCGTGCGTGCATGTGCGTGTGTTGTGATAACAATGATAAGCGAATGTTTATCTGTGAGGTGGAGGTTATCTGTAGCGAAGCACTGCTAGATATGCCGCAGTGTCCACTGTGCCCTCGTTGATGAGGTGCCTCACCCAGTTACTGCCTCTCCTCGCACTGCCTCACGTGAGCACAAACACTCCCGCCATTGTTTACAACCCATAACAAAGTGCCCCCCGCAGCCATCATGCGTAGATCACCCTCCGAAACACTCACACTGTAACTTGTGTTTCTCGAAATACTTTGTGGGTTCATCTCGGGACCAGCAAGTGTCTCAAGCCCAACAGCATCCTCGTGAACTGCTTCCCTCATACATCCAGCCAAATATGAGGTTAACATAACACACCGAAATCACAATTGTGTGATGCATCAAATGAACAAATCCACAAGGGCCGTGACGAGGATTCGAACCTGCGTCCGAGAGCATCCCACACGCTACCTTAATCGACTGAGTAAAACCCTGGTTTGTGCCTCGGAGAGGCTGCAGGAGCCAGTAAGTTCAGTAGAACTTCGGTTTCAACTCCTTTTGACCAGATAGCTCAGTCGATTAAGGCAGCGTCTGGGATGCTCCCGGACGCAGGTTCGAATCCTCGTCACGGCTCTTGTGGAGTTGTTCACGAGGTAAACCTTCCCCATCTCTCCCTCGACCTGTGATGTAATGTTGGTGCGTCCTCGGTTCCTGCACGCGACAGTGGGAACTTGCTCTTTGTTTGGGCTCATCAACTTAACCTTTGTGTATGGTAATCAACTTTCATGACCAAGTATTTTAGCCAAGATCAGCCCTAAGTTCATGTATTAGCAGCTATTTAACAAAGCTGTTTCACTACTTTACTGCATCACTAAATGCTGTATCACTAACTTACCGTTTCACTAACTTAATGTATCACTAACTTACTGTTTCATTAACTTACTGCTTCACTAACTTATTATGCTCACAATGGTACCATGCTACCATGCACTTTTGACCACCAGTCCAGGTGCTCACAATGGTACCATGCACTTTTTGACCACCAGTCCAGGTGCTCACAATGGTACCATACACTCCAGGACCACCGGTCCAGGTGCTCACAATGGTACCATACACTCCAGGACCACCAGTCCAGGTGCTCACAATGGTACCATACACTCCAGGACCACCGGTCCAGGTGCTCACAATGGTACCATACACTCCAGGACCACCAGTCCAGGTGCTCACAATGGTACCATACACTCCAGGACCACCGGTCCAGGTGCTCACAATGGTACCATACACTCCAGGACCACCGGTCCAGGTGCTCACAATGGTACCATACACTCCAGGACCACCAGTCCAGGTGCTCACAATGGTACCATACACTCCAGGACCACCGGTCCAGGTGCTCACAATGGTACCATACACTCCAGGACCACCGGTCCAGTGCTCACAATGGTACCATACACTCCAGGACCACCAGTCCAGGTGCTCACAATGTACCATACACTCCAGGACCACCGGTCCAGGTGCTCACAATGGTACCATACACTCCAGGACCACCGGTCCAGGTGCTCACAATGGTACCATACACTCCAGGACCACCAGTCCAGACGGACAAACCCACTCCACTTTCTTTTGTGCTGGAAGGAACATTTTCTCCAAAAGAATTAAGTAGAGTGGAGACGCTGAACAAGGATTACCGCTCCAGTCCTTCTGGTTGAGAGGGCGAGGGAGTTGAGAGGCAGGGAGGTAGGGAGGGAGAGAGTGGGAGGGAGGGAAGGAGATGGAAGGGAGGGAAAATGATGGAAGGAACGAAATAAGGTAATATGGAGTCATTTAGGTAGTGAAAGGAATTGAAGGAATGAGAGAGAGAGAAGGGAAAGCTATAGACAGTGTTCGAGACGCGATATAGACACACAGTAAATCACACACAGGACATTTTTCAGTGCCAAGAATAGTCAACAGAATGCATTAGGCAGTGAGGTGGTGGAAGCAGACTCCATACACATAGTTTCAAATGTAGATATCATTCAGCCCAATAGGCTCAGAAATCTGTACACCAGTTGATTAACAGTTGAGAGGCGGGACTAAAGAGCCAAAGCTCAACCCCCAGGCAAGCACAACTAGATGAATACAGACAGAGAGAGGCCAGAGAGAGCGGGAACACAGATGAAGGCTCCCACTCCAACTAATGAAAACCGACACAATACAGCGGTAACTAATATAGACACGACGTAATAACGCACTCGACAAATCCAGCCCATAGACCATCCCAATTCCATTGTTTGGTATCACTCCCACCACGCATACCACACACACACCGGGAACACCAGTGGGGCGACAGTAAGCAATAGTGCATATACAGAGGGTTGATAGTGAGGTGATCGTAAGGCGACAGTGAGGCATTAGAGGTTTAGAATAATCTCGCTGAATTAACATAAGTGAAGGTGTGGCGTTTATCAAATAGATTCCTCGGCTGTCTTCCTAGATCCATCCCTCACCATCACCGCTATACTCCTAGGGCGCTGGTGGCTGAGTAGACAGCACGCTGGTCACATGTAATCCTGTGGACCAGACTTCAATTCCCAGCGCCGGCGAGAAACAAAATAATCAGTTTCTTTCCTGATGCCCCTGTTACCTAGCAGTAAATAGGTACATGGGAGTTAGACACAGTTGCTTGACTGACAGTTGAGAGGCGGGCCGAAAGAGCCAGAGCTCAACCCCCGCAAGCACAACTAGGTGAATACTCGTGGACCCATCCCTCACACACACAAAACATTAGTCAAGAACGAGAAGGGTGGGCAGACAGCATATTTTTGGGTAGCCAGAAAACCTTCGACATAGTAACCCGCAAGAGACTAGTATATAAATTAGCGATAATACTAATTCATTGTGTCGGGGGAGGGGGGACAGGAAGCCAGTGTATTCATACCCGCTAGGCTTATATCGACGCCTGTTTCCTGAAGCCCACATAAAAAGAATTACATCTGCGGCGTATGCTAGCTTGGACCTCGGTGTATGCTGAGGTCTTCAGTGTTCCACTCAATAACATGTCCTGCCCGAAACGCTTTGCGTAATAGTGGCTTTAGGCATTGTATGTACTAGCTCTATCTATAAATCCATCAACTTTTGTATCTTACCTTGTATGTATGTACCTTACCTGAATAAAAATTTATTTATTATTTATTATTATGTCTCTCGTCATATGCACTCGTTCCCAATACTATGACGAAAACAGAAATACTCCCTATATTGTAATTCTAATTGATCAGTAACATAAGACTTAAGTCATTTTTGATCCTAGTATTCTTCCAGGGAGTTACTATAGTTTTGAAAGATTTTATATAGAATTATGACTTACTATACAAGAATATATCTTAGTATATAACAATATACCTTAGTACACAACGGTATAGCCTGGTTATAACAACAATTATAACAACAATAATAACATAATAACAATAATAACAATAATAACAATAAATAACAATAATAACAATAATAACAATAATATAATATAATAATAATAACAACAATATTGCTATAACAACAATATAACACAATATACAAAAATATAGCCTAGCATACAAGCATACGGATAGGCTTGATGTAACTAGATGTAATTAATATAATTTAGTTAGGATGATAAAGGACGGTTGGGTGTTGTTAGTGTTCTATATCTTACAACATTCTGTTTTATTAGTTATTAATTGCTAAATAAAATGGGGTTGTTAATGTTATCAATAATATATACTTGGTTTTGATTTATTATTGTGTTTTCTTCTAAAAACAATTATTAAATGGTAATAATTAATAATGCCAGATATAGTATTTATCGTTCATTATTTTGAAGTGAATATCACTCTAGCGTGCATCATTTTGAGGCATATATTCACTCCAGTTACTTTATTTTGAAGAATATTCACTCGAGTGACTTCATTTTGAGGCATATATTCACTCCAGTTACTTTATTTTGAAAAATATTCACTCGAGTGACTTCATTTTGAGGCATATATTCACTCGAGTTACTTTATTTTGAAAAAATATTCACTCGAGTGACTTCATTTTGAGGCATATATTCACTCCAGTTACTTCATTTTGAAGAATATTCACTAGAGTGACTTCATTTTGAAGAATATTCACTCGAGTGACTTCATTTTGAAGAATATTCACTCGAATAACATCATTTTAAGGCAAAGTCGACAGGAGAAATAAATACCTTGCGAATATTGGCGGAAAATCATATTTTCACTGTACTATGTTACGGGACATTCAGTATCGACTTCCAATTTGTATTTTTAATATTATGTGACAAACATTTATCAGATTGCAAATAAGTGCACATCTGTGTGGTGCCGAGAGGCTCTCCACCAGAAACCACAGTGTTGTGGTACTGGGAGGTCCTCCACCAGAGACCAGTGTGTTCTGGTACTGGGAGGTCCTATACCAGAGACCAGTGTGTTCTGGTACTGGGAGGTCCTCCACCAGAGACCAGTGTGTTCTGGTACTGGGAGGTCCTCCACCTGAGACCGTAAACATTTTACTCCTGCCGACACCTGACCAGATGACACATGCCCAAATGACACATGCCAGTGACGTGTGACACATAGCCAGGTAACACAGGCCAGACACATGCAGCAGCCGGCCACACATAACCCCCACAACAGAGCATCTAGTCCACGGCGATACCAACACGAAGACCGGAAACATTGACATAGATTAGCAAGTTCTGCATTCTTTCCATTTTACCAGAATTGTTTTTGAATTTTGCGATGGTTATTGGACTCCCCGAGGAGCGGCGCGCCCCAGGGAACCTGGATATGATATTGGTTTAAAGGTCTAGTATACGAGCCTGGCCGGTCTTGTCGAGCAGGGGCCGACAAGACGCTTCTCATCTCATATATTGCGGCCACAACCCGCCACGGAAAATATACATTTCAACAGAAGGAACAAATTTTGGAAAAACACACAAATAAAACAGATTAAGCGATATTGTTTAGGTAATTAGTTAATTTAACATTATATAAACATTTTACGACTGAGCTTCGTGGAGAAATGCCTTAAGATAAAATATAGCTTTAGAACGAATGTTTCGTGTATAAAGCAAGCCTTCTGCCCCCTGTATCCCGGATGGAAAGTGTTTCTGTGAGTTCCTTTGTGGTAGTGTGAATGGGATCCTCCTGGAAGCTTCCTGACCTGAGCACAGCTCTTGGGGTTCTTAAATGGTTGATCCTTTTTCTCTAATGGACTGGAATATGCGACTTTATGAAGGCATTTAGGGGCCTGAAGAGCCCTAAATGCTGAAAAAAAATAATATGGACGTAGGTGGTTGGGCTGTAAGAGCTTAAGACTGAAGCTTTTCCCTGGTAAGAAGACTGGTCTCGTTCATCGTCTCCGCATGAAAGGGTGCCAGAGTGCGTTGTTTACTACACTCACCCATAAGGAGAGCACTCGAGAGGCACTCAGAGATGGGGGTCAGGGAGACCAAGGCACCCGGTAGGGATAACTGCACCATGCATGGCACTGCTACAAGTGCCAACACTCAGGTAACCAATCAGAGCTATGAACTAAGGCACCATTAGCCTTACATAAAACATCACATAATTATAATAAGCTCCGAATCCTTCCTCTAATTACCCCCAGCTGGCAGTTTCAAAAATTATAATTAGCCACGTATTTTGAAAACTGATTAAACAAGAATCCTTTTGAGGAAAATGTTAATTTTCTGGAGGGTGGGTGCTCCGCCCAGGTTGCGAACGCGTCCATAAATCAATTACTATGGGTACATGATTTATTTTCAATTCCCTGGGCAGGGTGAATCTGGTCTATTACCTCCCCCGTAAGTTACCGCCAGACCCACTCTCTCTCTCCTCTCCTGCTGGGTGGACTCCTCTGCTCTCCTTCCTGCTTCCTGCTCTCCTCTGCTATTATCAAATGCCAGAAACGACCAATGTAATACATTTAAACAAAGGGGGATCGTCACCCTGGGAGAGGTGGTATCACCAGCTTGGGTACCCACCCTGACGGCAGAGGTACCTTCAATATAAGTCGTCACCGTGGGAGTGGTGGTACCCCCAGCAGGGGTCGTCACCGTGGGAGTGGTCTCTAGGCCACATACAAGCCCTGGCGTCACACCACCAGTAACTATCGACCATCATCACAAGCTGCTCCGCGCCAACGACCTCGTTCGTTGGCTCCTCGTTCAGCGCGGTGATTGTTAACGATAAAGTCGAGGTGATAGTTGGTCTCACTTACGAGGCTCAGGGTGACGGCTCTAATGAGCTCTGTGGGTAGTTACTTGGGCTGGGAACCGTTAGTTAGCTTGATCGTTACTGATGCTAGAGTAACTGAGCCACAATTTTGCAACTAAGCTTTGCTGCTGAATTGAATTATTGCAGTGGTTTAATGGTGTTGCTTTGCAGGTTTAGCTTGGGTTGCTGTGCACCAAGTCTGGCAGTGTAAGGCTTATTGTGCACCAAGTCTGGCAGTGTAAGGCTTATTGTGCACCAAGTCTGGCAGTGGGTGAACAAAGCTCTTGACAGTTGGCTGGTAGTTGAGGACGAACGAGGCTTGACGCTAATTACAGCCACGACCCTAACCTCCCGTTATTGAAACGTGGAGATCCAACGCCGTAGAGTTTTAGCGAGGCGACAATATCTGCCGAAATTCACTGGCCAAACCTAATATCCTTCACTCGATGGCAGCGTTAACTGTCAAACCACTCCACGGGCACGCGTGTAAGGGGTCGCAGAATTGACTTGACCTATCTTGTATTAAAACTTTTTATAAGTAACAAGGACTCGGGATGTAGTAATAAAGACGAAACAAGACGAAACTGTCTACTTCCTCATCACAATCGACTTGAGAATGGTCCAGCACGGACCGAAACGTCGTCGTCTCTTCACCTTCTAGTGTGTGGTCTGGTCAACAAAGACGAAACAAGTTCTTTACGGTGGTGCGATGAGAGGCTCCAGACATCACAAGTGTGTTGACCAGACCACACACTAGAAGGTGAAGAGACAACGACGTTTCGGTCCGTCCTGGACCATTCTCAAGTCGATCATTCTCAAGTCGATCACATCACAGGTATTTAGTAGGAGATGAGAATGAGAACTTGACTTCCTCCAGAATTAAAACGCTGCTAGTGACATCTTCCCTGACTTCTGATCCTTTCAGATTGAAATGTTTAGATTTTGACCCAGTTGATCAACGTTGTATCGCGTCTACATTCACACACGTAAGGCCAAAGGCAGGATGTTTTATATAGAATACTCCGCAGAAATCACAGAAGACCGACAGCTGGGCCAGGCAGATCAGCTGATGCAGACAGGTCAGCTGATGCAGACAGATCAGCTGATGCAGAGAGATCAGCTGATGCAGACAGGTAAGCTGATGCAGGCAGGTCAGCTGATGCAGACAGGTCAGCTGATGCAGACAGATCAGCTGACGCAGACAGATCAGCTGATGCAGACAGGTCAGCTGACGCAGACAAAGGTCGTGAGGAAAGTTGAAGAAGCTGACGACCGCCTCAGCCCTTTCTCATGACCCCAGATGACCTCTTTAGACTGTGGTGGCTAATTACCATTGTCCTCTAATGACATTAGGAATAAAGTGGCGTATAATTGGATTTCGCGGAAATTATAGAATGCTCAGGATTTCTCATTGAATTTATGTGCAGATTTTTGACAAATATTCACAACATCACTAAGTAATTTAGACCTTAAGGGCAGTCACGACGTGGTGGGGGAATTCAGAGATTACAAACTGATCTGTTCCTTGGAATGGAAGGGTTAAAGTTGTGTGCTTGTCGACGACAATTTGAGCCAAACGAGACAGTTTCTTGTATTCTTGTGTAGCTGTGAGACGATATCTTCCAGCCAGTGGAAGGGAGCTTTGACCCCCTGAGGTTATACTGACTTGGCTGAGGGGTATATTGTGACCCCCAGTATACTGTGGCATACTGTGGCCCCCCATACTCCTCCCCCCCCCCCGGCTCTGTCTCTTTCACTCTCTATCTTCCTCCCTCTCTTGCTCTGTTTTATCTCTATCTCCCCTCCCCACTCTCTTTCTCCCCCTCTTCTCTCTCCACCCTCTTTCTCTCTCTCTCTCTCTCTCTCTCTCTCTTCCACCCCCTCTTTCTCTCTCTTTCCACCCCTTTTCCTCTCTCTCTCTCTCTCTCTCTCTCTCTCTCTCTCTCTCTCTCTCTCTCTCTCTCTCTAGCGTCCCCTGGACGCTCTACCGTCCAGTCCAACCACTTGGACTGGACGGTAGAGCGACGGTCTCGCTTCATGCAGTTCGGCGTTCAATCCCCGACCGTCCAAGTGGTTGGGCACCATTCCTTCCCCCCCCCCCTCGTCCCATCCTAAATCCTTATCCTGATCCCTTCCAAGTGCTATATAGTCGTAATGGCTTGGCGCTTACCCCTTCCCTCACATTACACAGTCTCTGTGCCTTTCTCTCGATTCAAAGTGAGACCCTCTTAAATGAATTTATGAGATGTATATGGCGTTACGATAAATGAATATAAAGCACATGGTGTAGCTAGAGCATGACATTTCTTCACAATAGTTTGTACTGATGATTTATATCTATTTATACTGATGATTTATATCTGTCATATCTTCGCTATATGGGTCGCCTCTTTGAGCCCCAACCATAACTGAACTGATCAAGTTTGTGTTATTGATTCAAAATTCTCATTTAAGAAATCGGTCGTCACACATTTGGAATAAATAAGGAAATCCCAATAACTTGTTATATCTTGAAAAATCATTGGAAGAGAAACGGAGATCGAACCCGCGTAAAACTCAATCTCCAGCCTTACGTATACATGTCAGCAAACTATTGTATAGCGGCTTTCCAGCAAGTGGCGGGAGTTACTGTGTTGTGCCTGTAGATGCATCAGGGAGGTAGAAATAGCCTAAGCTACTCTATCCCTTTGAGATGTATTTCTTTCTTGTCTCAATAAACATACTTGAACTTGTAGATGCATCTGCTGGGGGCGCTGAAGGGCGCCACCATCCCCAAATAAATGTTATGAGGATAAAGCGTTATGCAAGTATAATTATATAGCACTTGGAAGGGCTATAAGGACAAGGAGCCGGGATACGAGGATGGAGAGAAGGAACGATACGACCAACGGAATAAGGGACTCGAAGCGAGCGACGTGAGGGAGCAACGCCTATCCGGCTCCAACTCTGTTTGCTTGTGTTTAAATTCCATCACAACGCTCCACGATCCTTCAGCCAACTAATACAATTCGAGAGGTATGCCAAGTAGAGTTGTTGGGACTCGACAATGGCCGCGAGCTCCCAGACAAACACGTCAGGAATCGCATGAATAAATGGAATTATTAGAACATCTTTAGGTTACTCATTGGTTATGATTTTTAGAAAACTCCAAGAAAATTAATAGAATTATTAATATGCGTTCAGTAAGCCGAACGCATGGAAGGTAAGGGAACTATGAGGAGAAAGCCTCAAACCATTACGACTATGTAGCAGTTGGAAGGTATCAAGATAAGGATTTGGGATGGGACTGATGACTGGTTGAAAATGCCTTCAGGACTAGTGTGGAAGGCTTAGTATATTCAGAACAAGTGTGTAAAAACCACACACCACACAGGTAGTAATAATCAGAGGAGGCAAGGCAACTGTTGACAGTCACACAATCGACTTGAGAATGGTCCAGGACGGACCGAAACGTCGTCGTCCCTTCACCTTCTAGTGTGTGGCCTGGTCAACATACTTTAGCCACGTTATTGTGACTCATCGCCTGCAACTGTTGACACTTGGTTTCAACCCCTAAACACTCACCAGGATAGTCTGGATATGGCACACAAACGCCTGTATCTCCCGGAGGAAGATCAAATGGCCAGGAGAACGTAGTGGTGGTGTTCGCTCAGAGTCATTACTCACTGCCTGTTGGGCGTCGACTTGAGGGAGGGGCCCGTGTGGGCCCCTACTGGGTGATATGTTGCCGTGATAGCTGCCACACTAAAGTTACCCTGGCATCACACTACCATACTGGCCCTCACACTCCTCTTAACACCTACACGCCGGGGGGACCCCTCACACTACTCCTGCACGCTATATAAAATACACTAATGATAGGTCTAAATTGTCAACATACTTAAAATGCTTTTTGAGAACAGCAACTTTTGCCACCTCAGCTAGTCTCAGTTCACTAGCAGGCCTGTCTCATCTCACCTCAGATCACTAGTAGGCTTGTCTCATCTCAGTTCACTAGCAGGCTGTCTCAGCTCACCTCAGATCACTAGTAAGCTTGTCTCATCTCAGTTCACTAGCAGGCCTGTCTCAGCTCACCTCAGATCACTAGTAGGCTTGTCTCATCTCAGTTCACTAGTAGGCCTGTCTCAGCTCACCTCAGATCACTAGTAGGCTTGTCTCATCTCAGTTCACTAGTAGGCCTGTCTCAGCTCACCTCAGATCACTAGTAGGCTTGTCTCATCTCAGTTCACTAGTAGGCCTGTCTCAGCTCACCTCAGATCACTAGTAGGCTTGTCTCATCTCAGTTCACTAGCAGGCCTGTCTCACCTCACCTCAGATCACTAGTAGGCTTGTCTCATCTCAGTTCACTAGCAGGCCTGTCTCACCTCACCTCAGATCACTAGTAGGCTTGTCTCATCTCAGTTCACTAGCAGGCCTGTCTCAGCTCACCTCAGATCACTAGTAGGCTTGTCTCATCTCAGTTCACTAGCAGGCCTGTCTCACCTCACCTCAGATCACTAGTAGGCTTGTCTCATCTCAGTTCACTAGCAGGCCTGTCTCAGCTCACCTCAGATCACTAGCAAACTTATCTCATCTCCAAAGAGTCAGATGACATTAACATCCAAAATTCCCCAAGAACCTACTCCCCGTCCTGTTTAGGTGGTATAAAAACATATGTTTATGTTCGCAGGTGTTGACGTTGTGGCTAGTGGCGCTGGTGGAGACGGCGCTGGTGGAGACGGCGCTGGTGGAGACGGCGCTGGTGGAGACGGCGCTGGTGGAGACGTCGCTGCTGGAGACGTTGGTGCTAAGACTTACTGGAGGCGATGGGGAGGCGACGGTGGCTGGGGGCCAGCTGCGGCCTCCTCATGGCTGGCTACCTCACTCTCACCACTCTCACGTACCTCATACAGATAGCCAGACCCACAGGTGAGAGGCTGGAGTACGGAGGTAGACTAGGAGACGGACGGCTGGAGCATGTGGGCTTGAGGGCTGGAGCATGTGGGCTGGATAATGAGGGCTGGGGCATGTGGGGTGGATAATGAGGGCTGGAACATGTAGGTTAATATTTCTGGTATATTAAGAGTTCTGGAGTATAAGGAATGGAGTATGCTGGTATAGAATATGAGGGGTAGAGTATAAGGATTATTATATCTTCCTAACCAGCGGTCCAGAAGCCCGTATATATATATATATATATATATATATATATATATATATATATATATATATATATATATATATATATATAGCAGCATTAAAATACATCTGGCAATCTTTGATGCATATTAAGTTTATCTATATCGTGTTGTAGCTAGTTACGTGACATTAGCTAGATCTATTGTTGACAAACTGTGGTCGACAATGTCACTAGATCTGTATGATATTTACGCTGGTACGCATGACAGGATATTAGGACGGGGTGGGGGGGGGGGGGGAGGGAGGCATTGTGGGCCAACCACTTGGACCGTCGGGGATCGAACGCCGGCCTGCTATAAGCCAGGCCGTCGCTGTTCTGACCAGTCCACGTGGTTTAGCTTCAAATGTTTCAAAAGTATGTCTTAAGATGGGATATAGAGACCAAACATTTGGACAAAATGTTTGGCAGCACTTTTGTCAACAATTGAACTGGCCAATACGACAGCTCTAGTATAAACAATTGAGAATAGAACACAACACACAAGTAAAACATAGACAAGAATGTCATATACGGAACAAAAACGATCTATTGTGGAAATAAAGCTAAACGTTCAAGTGAGACGATAAATCTGTCAATATTTCCGTTTTCTTTTTTGCCTCTCTCTCAGGGGTAACTTATGAGCCGTGGCTCTCGCGTCCAGCCTTCCCGCCAACCCACTCTTTCCACCACCCGCCTCGTCCATCTCGAATTTATGATTAACAAATGAACAAATCCACAAGGGCCGTGACGAGGATTCGAACCTGCGTCCGAGAGCATCCCAGACGCTGCCTTAATCGACTGAGCGGATTTGTTCATTTGATGCATCACGCAATTGTGATTTCTATGAAAACACAGAAAACACAGTAATGATTAACAAAAATTAAGCAAAAATTCTCGATGGTTCTATTGTACAGAACGCGACTGTTCTAGGTATCGGAGTATTATAGGTGGAGCCCCCACCATATATTCTATATAGAGTCCCATCTATATCCACACAGTCTCTGTACTCTAATAAACACAATGTACCTTCTTGTATATAAATATTGGTGATGTCGTGTTCCTAGTTAACGCCGACGATGGGACTCTGTCCATCAAAACTATTTTGTGTTGGCCAGAAAGCTGGCTACTTTTGCTTCTACTTTTATACTTTGCCATTTGCAGGCGAGGAGTCACAATAACGTGGGCTAAAGTATGTTGACCAGACCACACACTAGAAGGTGAAGGGACGACGACGTTTCGCTCCGTCCTGGACCATTCTCAAGTCGACGACCGAAACGTCGTCGTCCCTTCACCTTCTAGTGTGTGGTCTGGTCAACTTTGCGTATTAGATTTATGTTGGTTAAAAGTACCTGGTTAATTTGGCGACAGTTCATTAACACCTACAGTGGCCAACCGCTCAATAACAAAGTATATTTGTCTTATATTGAGGGAGAAATTCTCTCACATCGCCACCTGGTATGTGCTTACGTTAATTTTCAGTGAGACTTGTTTCAAAATCAATTCAAAGAACTGGAGGAATTCCTCCAGTTCTTTGGAACTGAACTTGTTGTTCAAGTTCAAGGATTTGTTTGCCCGAAACGCTATGCGTATTAGTAGCTTTAATAAAATACCATGCCCAAGATTACCATCAGAGTGCCGGCGGGATGATGGGGAATTAGCCTCGGCTACCATCATCTTTTGTCCGGTCATGATGGTCGGGTGGAGTATGTACAAGCTCTATCTATAAATCCAACATTATGTTTGCAACTCTTCATCAATGTATGTACTTTTACCTGAATAAAAATTAGAATTTGAATTTAAGAAAGTGTCTGGAAATGAAGCTCTGAAAAAGAAAACGAGAACGTATTAGAAGGGCAAACTTATAAGGACGCAGTTAATAACTTACACCAATCCCAACCCGGCGTTCCTTGACTGGCTGGGACCGGAGGAAGACGCTAGATGGAGCTGCCGGATGATATAATTTGACCGTAAAGACAGAGTTGGCATTATTATTTACCAACTTTAAGCTCCTCTCACGAGGAAGAACCCCACTTGCACTAATGGAGATCTAGAAGTTTTCACATTACAGTTAAGTTGTTGTGGTAGGGATTGTAGAGGGTGGGTGGTGGTGTGGGTGGGTGGGTGGTAGTGTGGGTGGCCTGTACTCACACACCCCACATCCCCCACTCCCCCACCCACTCTGGTCCAAGCAGAGCTTATAATATCATAACTGTATAACTCTCAAACTTTCATTACCATATAAAATGCATTTCTTTGAATATCCTTATTTTTTTAAATTACTTTTTTAATTTATATTTTGATATGGTGATGAATTTTGCAAAGTGAGATTATATATAGATATATATATATATATATATATATATATATATATATATATATTTATATATATATATATATATATCATATATATATATATATATATATAATATTATCAGAGCACACCTCTTTATGTCTTCCTGTCTCTCCATCTTCCTCTTTCACCCCTTCCTCTTCCCCGTCATCCCCCTTCCTTTTTTCTCCTCTCCTCTTCGCCTTTCATTTGCTGTTTTAATAATTACTTACACACACACACCGTCTCCCTCCCGCCGTCTGCCCTTATCGTCTTTCACAATGTAGCTAATCCATAACTAAAACAACACTTCACATAGTTCTTTCATTAACTAACAATTCATAAAGTTAAGGGAGAAACCAAATCATTAATGATTAATATTATGATATAGTTGTTTAATTGTGGTGTGATCAGTGCATACAGTTCCCGATATTACAAATTTCTAATAATAATAATAATAAATAAATATTATATAATAATAATAATAAATATTATTATTATTATTATTCTAATTATTCCAAACGTAAAGACATAACAATGGCGTGAATTATCAATGAGAAAATGAGAAAGATCAGTGTCAGTGGGGATTTGAACTAAGGTCCTTGGTAAACACGAGAAGTGTGCCTTACCCTGGAAAACACAACCGAAATTGTCTCTATTTTCCGCTTGTTACAACTTGTAATAAAGTGGTTACATCTGGCTTAATGTGTTTATGGCGTATTAGAACGTTGTTACAATTTGCTATATTGGTTGTTATAACTGGTTAGGAGGTGTTAAAACTTCTTCGAACGCTGTACCAACGTCGTAGTTTCGGTGTGTGTTTGGCGGGTACTCACTAGGCCAGGGCAGGACAAAAGCTACTGATCCTGGGACGCGAT
>WNGS01006636.1:14211118-14248502 GCA_020271785.1 Procambarus virginalis
CTTGTCATGACATGCTGTATGTAGCAGTGAATCTTGTCATGACATGCTGTATGTAGCAGTGAATCTTGTCATGATTTGCTACATATCAGTGATTGTTGTCATGACATGCTACACATCAGCAGTGACTACTATCACGACATGTACATGTAGCACCGATCTTTAAGAGGACTCAAGAGATTTGTGATGGTCTTAAAGCATATTACGGTTCAAATAATAGTATACTTGTAAAGTGGCAAGTGAAATTTTGTCCTAAGAGATATCGAGTTATGACTTTATTGTACTATAAAACGTTGGTTTAAATATAAAAAGCATATGCTGAACTCGTTTTCTTTTAAACTTTAAGAAGAATTGGATTTCTGTAAATAAATTCTAGGGTACACAAATAGTTTTCAAATTTCATATTTCACATTTTCGTCAAAAATTCATCTTATTAACGTAACCAAACGTAATTAAACCTTACGTTATCTTAACGTAACCTAACCATGGGGTAGAGAGTAGATAATAGCACTAATTACATGGTGGTTTTGAACCCATTACCTCCAGGGGATCTCCTCCCTGAGGATAGTGACTTCAACAGTTAGTCTACGATATCACACGTTATCACTATCTTGACTTCCACCCGTATCACCTAGGGACGGTGTGGGGAGACGGGATATCATCACCTTATAAGATCAAGACACGACACATCAATACCACACACACACAGCACCGCTCCTGTGCCAGGTAAGTCCACTACGGGCTCACCATAGCCCGTGCTACTTGCCCCGCTCCTGTGCCAGGTAAGTCGACTACGGGCTCACCATAGCCCGTGCTACTTGAAACCTGTTCCGAGTAGCTGAATCTATAACAACAACAACACATCAATACCGTCACATGAACCAATAAGAGCAAGACAGAACAGGTCAATACCTTCACATCCACCAAAAATAGCAAGACATGACTCGGTCAATAGCCTCACATGTGGCAGTAATTGGCAGTAATGACTCCCTTGGCGGGTGAAGCGGCGCTTGTTCATCAAGCCAAGGACAGGCTCATTAAGCCAAATGATGCAATTAACTCACAATTAACGTTTAGCATCACGTTAATTGACTCGGCTAATCCAATTTCCTCTTCAAGAACATAAACAAAGACCTCCTCTTATGTTGCTTTATCCTACTGTATTGGTGACCCAGAACTGTGATGGTGACCCAGAGCTGTGATGGTGACCCAGAGCTGTACTAGTGACCCAGAGCTGTACTAGTGACCAGATTTGAATTGGTGATCCACAGTTATACTGGTGACCCAGAACTGTGTAGGCCAGGTTCTACCTTGAAAATACAGTATCATGAAACGTGTATTAGGTAATTCACACACTTCTTATCATTTTCTGTTTTTCTCTCGTGTGTGTGTGTGTGTGTTGTGTGTGTGTGTGTGTGTGTGTGTGTGTGTGTGTGTGTGTGTGTGTGTGTGTGTGTGTGTGTGTGTGTGTGTGTGTGTGTGTGTGCGTACGTGCATGTGCATGTGATGTGATAACAATGATAAGCGAATGTTTATCTGTGAGGTGGAGGTTATCTGTAGCGAAGCACTGCTAGATATGCCGCAGTGTCCACTGTGCCCTCGTTGATGAGGCGCCTCACCCAGTTACTGCCTCTCCTCGCACTGCCTCACGTGAGCACAAACACTCCCGCCATTGTTTACAACCCATTACAAAGTGCCCCCCGCAGCCATCATGCGTAGATCACCCTCCGAAACACTCACACTGTAACTTGTGTTTCTCGAAATACTTTGTGGGTTCATCTCGGGACCAGCAAGTGTCTCAAGCCCAACAGCATCCTCGTGAACTGCTTCCCTCATACATCCAGCCAAATATGAGGTTAACATTACACACCGAAACCACAATTGTGTGATGCATCAAATGAACAAATCCACAAGGTCCGTGACGAGGATTCGAACCTGCGTCCGAGAGCATCCCACACGCTACCTTAATCGACTGAGTAAAACCCTGGTTTGTGCCTCGGAGAGGCTGCAGGAGCCAGTAAGTTCAGTAGAACTTCGGTTTCAACTCCTTTTGACCATGTCGTAGCTCAATCGATTAAGGCAGCGTCTGGGATGCTCTCGGACGCAGGTTCGAATCCTCGTCACGGCTCTTGTGGAGTTGTTCACGAGGTAAACCTTCCCCATCTCTCCCTCGACCTGTGATGTAATGTTGGTGCGTCCTCGGTTCCTGCACGCGACAGTGGGAACTTGCTCTTTGTTTGGGCTCATCAACTTAACCTTTGTGTATGGTAATCAACTTTCATGACCAAGTATTTTAGCCAAGATCAGCCCTAAGTTCATGTATTAGCAGCTATTTAACAAAGCTGTTTCACTACTTACTGCATCACTAAATGCTGTATCACTAACTTACCGTTTCACTAACTTAATGTACCACTAACTTACTGTTTCATTAACTTACTGCTTCACTAACTTATTATGCTGACAATGGTACCATGCTACCATACACTCCAGTACCACCGGTCCAGGTGCTCACAATGGTACCATACACTCCAGGACCACCAGTCCAGGTGCTCACAATGATACCATACACTCCAGGACCACCAGTCCAGGTGCTCACAATGATACCATACACTCCAGGACCACCGGTCCAGGTGCTCACAATGGTACCATACACCCCAGGACCACCAGTCCAGGTGCTCACAATGATACCATACACTCCAGGACCACCGGTCCAGGTGCTCACAATGATACCATACACTCCAGGACCACCGGTCCAGGTGCTCACAATGGTACCATACACTCCAGGACCACCAGTCCAGGTGCTCACAATGATACCATACACCCCAGGACCACCAGTCCAGGTGCTCACAATGGTACCATACACTCCAGGACCACCGGTCCAGGTGCTCACAATGATACCATACACTCCAGGACCACCGGTCCAGGTGCTCACAATGGTACCATACACTCCAGGACCACCAGTCCAGGTGCTCACAATGATACCATACACTCCAGGACCACCGGTCCAGACGGACAAACCCACTCCACTTTCTTTTGTGCTGGAAGGAACATTTTCTCCAAAAGAATTAAGTAGAGTGGAGACGCTGAACAAGGATTACCGCTCCAGTCCTTCTGGTTGAGAGGGCGAGGGAGTTGAGAGGCAGGGAGGTAGGGAGGGAGAGAGTGGGAGGGAGGGAAGGAGATGGAAGGGAGGGAAAATGGTGGAAGGAACGAAATAAGCTAATATGGAGTCATTTAGGTAGTGAAAGGAATTGAAGGAATGAGAGAGAGAGAAGGGAAAGCTATAGACAGTGTTCGAGACGCGATATAGACACACAGTAAATCACACACAGGACATTTTTCAGTGCCAAGAATAGTCAACAGAATGCATTAGGCAGTGAGGTGGTGGAAGCAGACTCCATACACACAGTTTCATATGTAGATATCATTCAGCCCAATAGGCTCAGAAATCTGTACACCAGTTGATTAACAGTTGAGAGGCGGGACTAAAGAGCCAAAGCTCAACCCCCAGGCAAGCACAACTAGGTGAATACAGAGACCAGAGAGAGCGGGAACACAGATGAAGGCTCCCACTCCAACTAATGAAAACCGACACAATACAGCGGTAACTAATATAGACACGACGTAATAACGCACTCGACAAATCCAGCCCATAGACCATCCCAACTCCATTGTTTGGTACCACTCCCACCACGCATACCACACACACACCGGGAACACCAGTGGGGCGACAGTGTAGCAATAGTGCATATACAGAGGGTTGATAGTGAGGTGATCGTGAGGCGACAGTGAGGCATTAGAGGTTTAGAATAAATCTCGCTGAATTAACATAAGTGAAGGTGTGGCGTTTATCAAATAGATTCCTTGGCTGTCTTCCTAGATCCATCCCTCACCATCACCGCTATACTCCTAGGGCGCTGGTGGCTGAGTAGACAGCACGCTACACATGTAATCCTGTGGACTGGGGTTCGATTCCCAGCGCCGGCGAGAAGCAAAATGGGCAGTTTCTTTCCTGATGCGCCCCTGTTACCTAGCAGTAAATAGGTACCTGAGAGTTAGACAGCTGTTACGGGCTGCTTCCTGGGTGTTTGTGTGAAAAAAAGTTAGCAGTTAGTAACAGTTGATTGACTGACAGTTGAGAGGCGGGCCGAAAGAGCCAGAGCTCAACCCCCGCAAGCACAACTAGGTGAATACTCGTGGACCCATCCCTCACCTACAAACATTAGTCAAGAACGAGAAGGGTGGGCAGACAGCATATTTTTGGGTAGCCAGAAAACCTTTGACATAGTAACCCGCAAGAGACTAGTATATAAATTAGCGATAATACTAATTCATTGTGTCGGGGGAGGGGGGACAGGAAGCCAGTGTATTCATACCCGCTAAGGCTTATATCGACGCCTGTTTCCTGAAGCCCACATAAAAAGAATTACATCTGCGGCGTATGCTAGCTTGGACCTCGGTGTATGCTGAGGTCTTCAGTGTTCCACTCAATAACATGTCCTGCCCGAAACGCTTTGCGTAATAGTGGCTTTAGGCATTGTATGTACTAGCTCTATCTATAAATCCATCAACTTTTGTATCTTACCTTGTATGTATGTACCTTACCTGAATAAAAATTTATTTATTTATTTATTATGTCTCTCGTCATATGCACTCGTTCCCAATACTATGACGAAAACAGAAATACTCCCCTATATTGTAATTCTAATTGATCAGTAACATAAAGACTTAAGTCATTTTTGATCCTAGTATTCTTCCAGGGAGTTACTATAGTTTTGAAAGATTTTATATAGAATTATGACTTACTATACAAGAATATATCTTAGTATATAACAATATACCTTAGTACACAACGGTATAGCCTGGTTATAACAACAATTATAACAACAATAATAACAATAAATAACAATAAATAACAATAAATAACAATAATATAATATAATAATAATAACAACAATATTGCTATAACAACAATATAACACAATATACAAAAATATAGCCTAGCATACAAGCATACGGATAGGCTTGATGTAACTAGATGTAATTAATATAATTTAGTTAGGATGATAAAGGACGGTTGGGTGTTGTTAGTGTTCTATATCTTACAACATTCTGTTTTATTAGTTATTAATTGCTAAATAAAATGGGGTTGTTAATGTTATCAATAATATATACTTGGTTTTGATTTTATTATTGTGTTTTCTTCTAAAAACAATTATTAAATGGTAATAATTAATAATGCCAGATATAGTATTTATCGTTCGTTATTTTGAATTAAATATCACTCTAGCGTGCATCATTTTGAGGCATATATTCACTCCAGTTACTTCATTTTGAAGAATATTCACTCGAGTGACTTCATTTTGAGGCATATATTCACTCCAGTTACTTTATTTTGAAAAAATATTCACTCGAGTGACTTCATTTTGAGGCATATATTCACTCCAGTTACTTCATGTTGAAGAATATTCACTCGAGTGACTTCATTTTGAGGCATATATTCACTCCAGTTACTTTATTTTGAAAAATATTCACTCGAGTGACTTCATTTTGAGGCATATATTCACTCGAGTTACTTTATTTTGAAAAAATATTCACTCGAGTGACTTCATTTTGAAGCATATATTCACTCCAGTTACTTCATTTTGAAGAATATTCATTAGAGTGACTTCATTTTGAAGAATATTCACTCGAGTGACTTCATTTTGAAGAATATTCACTCGAATAACATCATTTTAAGGCAAAGTCGACAGGAGAAATAAATACCTTGCGAATATTGGCGGGAAAATCATATTTTCACTGTACTATGTTACGGGACATTCAGTATCGACTTCCAATTTGTATTTTTAATATTATGTGACAAACATTTATCAGATTGCAAATAAGTGCACATCTGTGTGGTGCCGAGAGGCTCTCCACCAGAAACCACAGTGTTGTGGTACTGGGAGGTCCTCCACCAGAGACCACAGTGTGTTCTGGTACTGGGAGGTCCTCCACCAGAGACCAGTGTGTTCTGGTACTGGGAGGTCCTCCACCTGAGACCGTAAACATTTTACTCCTGCCGACACCTGACCAGATGACACATGCCAAATGACACATGCCAGTGACGTGTGACACATAGCCAGGTAACACAGGCCAGACACATGCAGCAGCCGGCCACACATAACCCCCACAACAGAGCATCTAGTCCACGGCGATACCAACACGAAGACCGGAAAACATTGACATAGATTAGCAAGTTCTGCATTCTTTCCATTTTACCAGAATTGTTTTTGAATTTTGCGATGGTTATTGGACTCCCCGAGGAGCGGCGCGCCCCAGGGAACCTGGATATGATATTGGTTTAAAGGTCTAGTATACGAGCCTGGCCGGTCTTGTCGAGCAGGGGCCGACATGACGCTTCTCATCTCATATATTGCGGCCACAACCCGCCACGGAAAATATACATTTCAACAGAAGGAACAAATTTTGGAAAAACACACAAATAAAACAGATTAAGCGATATTCTTTAGGTAATTAGTTAATTTAACATTATATAAACATTTTACGACTGAGCTTCGTGGAGAAATGCCTTAAGATAAAATATAGCTTTAGAACGAATGTTTCGTGTATAAAGCAAGCCTTCTGCCCCCTGTATCCCGGATGGAAAGTGTTTCTGTGAGTTCCTTTGTGGTAGTGTGAATGGGATCCTCCTGGAAGCTTCCTGACCTGAGCACAGCTCTTGGGGTTCTTAAATGGTTGATCCTTTTTCTCTAATGGACTGGAATATGGCGACTTTATGAAGGCATTTAGGGGCCTGAAGAGCCCTAAATGCTGAAAAAAAATAATATGGACGTAGGTGGTTGGGCTGTAAGAGCTTAAGACTGAAGCTTTTCCCTGGTAAGAAGACTGGTCTCGTTCATCGTCTCCGCATGAAAGGGTGCCAGAGTGCGTTGTTTACTACACTCACCCATAAGGAGAGCACTCGAGAGGCACTCAGAGATGGGGGTCAGGGAGACCAAGGCACCCGGTAGGGATAACTGCACCATGCATGGCACTGCTACAAGTGCCAACACTCAGGTAACCAATCAGAGCTATGAACTAAGGCACCATTAGCCTTACATAAAACATCACATAATTATAATAAGCTCCGAATCCTTCCTCTAATTACCCCCAGCTGGCAGTTTCAAAAATTATAATTAGCCACGTATTTGAAAACTGATTAAACAAGAATCCTTTTGAGGAAAATGTTAATTTTCTGGAGGGTGGGTGCTCCGCCCAGGTTGCGAACGCGTCCATAAATCAATTACTATGGGTACATGATTTATTTTCAATTCCCTGGGCAGGGTGAATCTGGTCTATTACCTCCCCCGTAAGTTACCGCCAGACCCACTCTCTCTCTCCTCTCCTGCTGGGTGGACTCCTCTGCTTCCTCCTCTGCTATTATCAAATGCCAGAAACGACCAATGTAATACATTTAAACAAAGGGGGATCGTCACCCTGGGAGAGGTGGTACCCCCAGCAAGGGTCGTCACCGTGGGAGTGGTCTCTAGGCCACATACAAGCCCTGGCGTCACACCACCAGTAACTATCGACCATCATCACAAGCTGCTCCGCGCCAACGACCTCGTTCGTTGGCTCCTCGTTCAGCGCGGTGATTGTTAACGATAAAGTCGAGGTGATAGTTGGTCTCACTTACGAGGCTCAGGGTGACGGCTCTAATGAGCTCTGTGGGTAGTTACTTGGGCTGGGAACCGTTAGTTAGCTTGATCGTTACTGATGCTAGAGTAACTGAGCCACAATTTTGCAACTAAGCTTTGCTGCTGAATTGAATTATTGCAGTGGTTTAATGGTGTTGCTTTGCAGGTTTAGCTTGGGTTGCTGTGCACCAAGTCTGGCAGTGTAAGGCTTATTGTGCACCAAGTCTGGCAGTGTAAGGCTTATTGTGCACCAAGTCTGGCAGTGGGTGAACAAAGCTCTTGACAGTTGGCTGGTAGTTGAGGACGAACGAGGCTTGACGCTAATTACAGCCACGACCCTAACCTCCCGTTATTGAAACGTGGAGATCCAACGCCGTAGAGTTTTAGCGAGGCGACAATATCTGCCGAAATTCACTGGCCAAACCTAATATCCTTCACTCGATGGCAGCGTTAACTGTCAAACCACTCCACGGGCACGCGTGTAAGGGGTCGCAGAATTGACTTGACCTATCTTGTATTAAAACTTTTTATAAGTAACAAGGACTCGGGATGTAGTAATAAAGACGAAACAAGACGAAACTGTCTACTTCCTCATCACAATCGACTTGAGAATGGTCCAGCACGGACCGAAACGTCGTCGTCTCTTCACCTTCTAGTGTGTGGTCTGGTCAACAAAGACGAAACAAGTTCTTTACGGTGGTGCGATGAGAGGCTCCAGACATCACAAGTGTGTTGACCAGACCACACACTAGAAGGTGAAGAGACAACGACGTTTCGGTCCGTCCTGGACCATTCTCAAGTCGATCATTCTCAAGTCGATCACATCACAGGTATTAGTAGGAGATGAGAATGAGAACTTGACTTCCTCCAGAATTAAAACGCTGCTAGTGACATCTTCCCTGACTTCTGATCCTTTCAGATTGAAATGTTTAGATTTTGACCCAGTTGATCAACGTTGTATCGCGTCTACATTCACACACGTAAGGCCAAAGGCAGGATGTTTTATATAGAATACTCCGCAGAAATCACAGAAGACCGACAGCTGGGCCAGGCAGATCAGCTGATGCAGACAGGTCAGCTGATGCAGACAGATCAGCTGATGCAGAGAGATCAGCTGATGCAGACAGGTAAGCTGATGCAGGCAGGTCAGCTGATGCAGACAGGTCAGCTGATGCAGACAGATCAGCTGACGCAGACAGATCAGCTGATGCAGACAGGTCAGCTGACGCAGACAAAGGTCGTGAGGAAAGTTGAAGAAGCTGACGACCGCCTCAGCCCTTTCTCATGACCCCAGATGACCTCTTTAGACTGTGGTGGCTAATTACCATTGTCCTCTAATGACATTAGGAATAAAGTGGCGTATAATTGGATTTCGCGGAAATTATAGAATGCTCAGGATTTCTCATTGAATTTATGTGCAGATTTTTTACAAATATTCACAACATCACTAAGTAATTTAGACCTTAAGGGCCGTCACGACGTGGTGGGGGAATTCAGAGATTACAAACTGATCTGTTCCTTGGTATGGAAGGGTTAAAGTTGTGTGCTTGTCGACGACAATTTGAGTCAAACGAGACAGTTTCTTGTATTCTTGTGTAGCTGTGGGACGATATCTTCCAGCCAGTGGAAGGGAGCTTTGACCCCCCTGAGGTTATACTGACTTGGCTGAGGGGTATACTGTGACCCCCAGTATACTGTGGTATACTGTGGCCCCCCATACTCCCCCCCCCCCCCGGCTCTGTCTCTTTCACTCTCTATCTTCCTCCCTCTCTTGCTCTGTTTTATCTCTATCTCCCCTCCCCACTCTCTTTCTCCCCTCTTCTCTCTCCACCCTCTTTCTCTCTCTCTCTCTCTCTCTCTCTCTCTCTCTCTCTCTCTCTCTCTCTCTCTCTCTCTCTCTCTCTTTCTACCCCCTCTTTCTCTCTTTTCCACCCCTTTTCTCTCTCTCTCTCTCTCTCTCTCCTCTCTCTCTCTCTCTCTCTCTCTCTCTCTCTAGCGTCCCCTGGACGCTCTACCGTCCAGTCCAACCACTTGGACTGGACGGTAGAGCGACGGTCTCGCTTCATGCAGTTCGGCGTTCAATCCCCGACCGTCCAAGTGGTTGGGCACCATTCCTTCCCCCCTCCCCCGTCCCATCCTAAATCCTTATCCTGATCCCTTCCAAGTGCTATATAGTCGTAATGGCTTGGCGCTTACCCCTTCCCTTACATTACACAGTCTCTGTGCCTTTCTCTCGATTCAAAGTGAGACCCTCTTAAATGAATTGATGAGATGTATATGGCGTTACGATAAATGAATATAAAGCACATGGTGTAGCTAGAGCATGACATTTCTTCACAAAAGTTTGTACTGATGATTTATATATCTGTCATATCTTCACGATATGGGTCGCCTCTTCCAGCCCCAACCATAACTAAACAGATCAAGTTTGTGTTATTGATTCAAAATTCTCATTTAAGAAATCGGTCGTCACACATTTGGAATAAATAAGGAAATCTCAATAACTTGTTATATCTTGAGAAAATCATTGGAGGAGAAACGGGGATCGAACCCGCGTAAAACTCAATCTCCAGCCTTACGCATACATGTCAGCAAACTATTGTATAGCGGCTTTCCAGCAAGTGGCGGGAGTTACTGTGTTGTGCCTGTAGATGCATCAGGGGGGTAGAAATAGCCTAAGCTACTCTATCCCTTTGAGATGTATTTTTTCTTGTCTCAATAAACATACTTGAACTTGTAGATGCATCTGCTGGGAGCGCTGAAGGGCGCCACCATCCCCAAATAAATGTTATGAGGATAAAGCGTTATGCAAGTATAATTATATAGCACTTGGAAGGGCTATAAGGACAAGGAGCCGGGATACGAGGATGGAGAGAAGGAACGATATGACCAACGGAATAAGGGACTCGAAGCGAGCGACGTGAGGGAGCAACGCCTATCCGGCTCCAACTCTGTTTGCTTGCGTTTAAATTCCATCACAACGCTCCACGATCCTTCAGCCAACTAATACAATTCGAGAGGTATGCCAAGTAGAGTTGTTGGGACTCGACAATGGCCGCGAGCTCCCAGACAAATACGTCAGGAATCGCATGAATAAATGGAATTATTAGAACATCTTTAGGTTACTCATTGGTTATGATTTTTAGAAAACTCCAAGAAAATTAATAGAATTATTAATATGCGTTCAGTAAGCCGAACGTATGGAAGGTAAGGGAACTATGAGGAGAAAGCCTCAAACCATTACGACTATGTAGCAGTTGGAAGGTATCAAGATAAGGATTTGGGATGGGACTGAATGACTGGTTGAAAATGCCTTCAGGACTAGTGTGCCTTCAGGACTAGTGTGGAAGGCTTAGTATATTCAGAACAAGTGTGTAAAAATCACACACACACACAGGTAGTAATAATCAGAGTAGGCAAGGCAACTGTTGACAGTCACACAATCGACTTGAGAATGGTCCAGGACGGACCGAAACGTCGTCGTCCCTTCACCTTCTAGTGTGTGGCCTGGTCAACATACTTTAGCCACGTTATTGTGACTCATCGCCTGCAACTGTTGACACTTGGTTTCAACCCCTAAACACTCACCAGGATAGTCTGGATATGGCACACAAACGCCTGTATCTCCCGGAGGAAGATCAAATGGCCAGGAGAACGTAGTGGTGGTGTTCGCTCGGAGTCATTACTCACTGCCTGTTGGGCGTCGACTTGAGGGAGGGGCCCGTGTGGGCCCCTACTGGGTGATATGTTGCCGTGATAGCTGCCACACTAAAGTTACCCTGGCATCACACTACCATACTGGCCCTCACACTCCTCTTAACACCTACACGCCGGGGGGACCCCTCACACTACTCCTGCACGCTATATAAAATACACTAATGATAGGTCTAAATTGTCAACATACTTAAAATGCTTTTTGAGAACAGCAACTTTTGCCACCTCAGCTAGTCTCAGTTCACTAGCAGGCTTGTCTCAGCTCACCTCAGATCACTAGTAGGCTTGTCTCATCTCAGTTCACTAGCAGGCTTGTCTCAGCTCACCTCAGATCACTAGTAGGCTTGTCTCATCTCAGTTCACTAGCAGGCCTGTCTCAGCTCACCTCAGATCACTAGTAGGCTTGTTTCATCTCAGTTCACTAGCAGGCCTGTCTCAGCTCACCTCAGATCACTAGTAGGCTTGTCTCATCTCAGTTCACTAGCAGGCTTGTCTCAACTCACCTCAGATCACTAGTAGGCTTGTCTCATCTCAGTTCACTAGCGGGCTTGTCTCATCTCACCTCAGATCACTAGTAGGCTTGTCTCATCTCAGATCACTAGCAGGCCTGTCTCATCTCACCTCAGATCACTAGTAAGCTTGTCTCATCTCAGTTCACTTGCAGGCCTGTCTCAGCTCACCTCACTTCACTAGCAGACTTATCTCATCTCCAAAGAGTCAGATGACATTAACATCCAAAATTCCCCAAGAACCTACTCCCCGTCCTGTTTAGGTGGTATAAAAACATATGTTTATGTTCGCAGGTGTTGACGTTGTGGCTAGTGGCGCTGGTGGAGACGGCGCTGGTGGAGACGGCGCTGGTGGAGACGGCGCTGGTGGAGACGGCGCTGGTGGAGACGTCGCTGCTGGAGACGTTGGTGCTAAGACTTACTGGAGGCGATGGGGAGGCGACGGTGGCTGGGGGCCAGCTGCGGCCTCCTCATGGCTGGCTACCTCACTCTCACCACTCTCACGTACCTCATACAGATAGCCAGACCCACAGGTGAGAGGGTAGAGTACGAAGGTAGACTAGGAGACGGACGGCTGGAGCATGTGGGCTTGAGGGCTGGAGCATGTGGGCTGGATAATGAGGGCTGGGGCATGTGGGGTGGATAATGAGGCTGGAACNGGAGCCATAATCAACATATTCTCACCAGGAGCCACAATCAACATATTCTCACCAGGAGCCACAATCAACATATTCTCACCAGGAGCCACAATCAACATATTCTCACCAGGAGCCACAATCAACATATTCTCACCAGGAGCCACAATCAACATATTCTCACTAGGAGCCACAATCAACATACTCTCACCAAAGGGGCCACAACTAACATACTCTGAACCATTAGGTGTGGAGTGTGAGTGGGTGAAGTGTGGGTGTGTGAGTGTGAGTGTGCGTGAAGTTCGGCTGTGTGTGTGTGTGGATGTTTGGAGCGAGATTGCATAGAATGTGATCGTGTGGAGTGTGAGTGTGTGAAGTGTGTGTGATGGTGGAGTGTAAGTGTGCAGATCAGTGTTTTTCAACAGGGGTTTCCAGGAACTCTTAAGAGCTTCGCAAGGGGTCACTAGGGAAGGTTCAGGGAGAGACAGTGGAAGACAGTGAGGGATACACACTCTGAATCTTCTGCTGATCTTGTTAATTTAATTTTAGGAGAAGGAGAACTTTGTGAGCTGCAATCTGATGGTACACGTAAGATGAGTCATCGACCTATCCCTGGATAGGTTCTGGATTTCCGTGAAGATTATGATGCCATTCACAGGAAAGGAATGAATATATTGCTGCAGTTTGCAATTCTTGCATGTATAAGCAAGCCTTTTTCTTATTTAACCAGCATCAAGAACAAAGACAGAAATTGTCTCTCAGTTGAAAATGAAATCCGTGCGTATTTATCTAAAGTTCGACCCCCGTATTAAGTATCTGTGTACCAAAAGATAATCTCAGGTATAACATTAGAGAAGCAAATTTCATTTCCTACGTTGTCTTCAAAGATAACATTGTTTTGACCCTCGTATTTGTTCATATTGTCTTGATTTATATAATGTTTTTCAACGTTGTCAATGTTTGTTTTTTCTGTTTACAGATATGGTTGATTTTTTTAAGATTAATAAGCAGGCGATGAGTCACAATAACGTGGCTAAAGTATGTTGACCAGACCACACACAAGAAGGTGAAGGGACGACGACGTTTCGGTCCGTCTTGGACCATTCTCAAGTCGACCATTCACAATCGACTTGAGAATGGTCCAGGACGGACCGAAACGTCGTCGTCCCTTCACCTTCTAGTGTGTGGTCTGGTCAACTAGATTAATAAGTATGTGATAATTTCATGCCGGGGTTCCTCGAGACATCAAAAATATTTCAAGAGTTCCACAAGTGTTAAATGGTTGAGAGAAGTTGGTATGGAGTGTAAGTGTGTGTGTGTGTCTGGATGGTGTTAGATGGTAGATGGTAGAAGACACCCCCCTACACCCGTCCTCCGTGTGGAAGACGGGTGTATGGGGGTGTCTTTCTGATCATTCAACACTGTTAAAGTCATTCGTCGACATGTAAACAGTTTACCACTGATGTAAAATATTAAGATCTTAATCTATTGTTTAACAGCTTCAATATGATCTTGATTAATGCATCCAAGTTCGTGGTCTCCTCCCCCGAGCCAGCCCCCGCCATCTCTACAGTTTCCCCTGGAGCCGTCCTGCAGGAGGTCTGCAATGTGTGCTCAACAAGGAGAGGCTCTTGGCCCGTTGCATCACACAGCAGCAGGAGGCCACTCCATTAGGAATCCGTGAGTGAGGGGGCGCGAATCCCAGTGAGAGGCGTGTATCTTTGAGAGAGGGCCCCGTATCCGAGTGAGTGGCGTGTATCCTTGAGAGAGGGCCCCGTATCCGAGTGAGAGACGTGTATCCTTGAGAGAGGGCCCCGTATCCGAGTGAGAGAGGGCCCGTATCCGAGTGAGAGGCGTGTATCCTAGTGAGGGGATACACTCATGTCTCATGTAGAGACATTTTCGTAATGTCTGGGTGGCTGCTATGTCTATAGTCCGATAGCGGGTTATACCCTTTGCAGATTGTTATCAAGATGCTTCTGTATTGCTCTTTGTTTCACATATGATGGTTTACGATCCCTTAAAACTCTAAGTAGGGGAGACTTTGATAAGATATCTATTATCGACATCCTCACCTGCCACCAGAAAATATAGTTTTAAATTTAGTTGACAGAAAACAATTCTTGTCTTGGTTGCATCACATCGCAGGTCTTTGATAGGTGTGTTGTGATCTTAGGTACCCGGGTTTGTTTTCATGTATAATATAATGCCCATGAGTTATTATCGGATGGGTATGGGGTCCACTGCCGCTCACGAGATGGGTATGGGGTCCACTGCCGCTCACGAGATGGGTATGGGGTCCACTGCCGCTCACGGGATGGGTATGGGGTCCACTGCCGCTCACGGGATGGGTATGGGGTCCACTGCCGCTCACGAGATGGGTATGGGGTCCACTGCCGCTCACGAGATGGGTATGGGGTACACTGCCGCTCACGGGATGGGTATGGGGTCCACTGCCGCTCACGAGATGGGTATGGGGTCCACTGCCGCTCACGAGATGGGTATGGGGTCCACTGCCGCTCACGAGATGGGTATGGGGTACACTGCCGCTCACGGGATGGGTATGGGGTCCACTGCCGCTCACGAGATGGGTATGGGGTCCACTGCCGCTCACGGGATGGGTATGGGGTACACTGCCGCTCACGGGATGGGTATGGGGTCCACTGCCGCTCACGAGATGGGTATGGGGTACACTGCCACTCACGGGATGGGTATGGGGTCCACTGCCTCTCACGGGATGGGTATGGGGTCCACTGCCGCTCACGGGATGGGTATGGGGTCCATTGCCTCTCACAGGATGGGTATGGGGTCCACTGCCGCTCACGGGATGGGTATGGGGTCCACTGCCTCTCACAGGATGGGTAGGTATAATATCACGGTTGTATAATAGAATACAGATATAGTAGAGGGCTTGAATAATAGTATACAGAGATGGTAGACGTTATTCAAGCCCAGTACTATCTAAATTTCGAGATATCTTTAAGACTTTGTTCAAGAAAGTGGAAAGTTTATTCATCTCACGTACCATGTATTTGTCTAAATTGTCTAAAAGTTTGTCTAAGTCGCCGTGACTTAGATATAGAAGCCAGCTATCAGAGATGTCATTAATATTGACTGAAGTTTCACTATATAATTAGGAATGGAAGTGAGAGCTGAGCTCCTTGAACCGAAGTGAGCACCGAGCTCATTCGTTCAGGCTAGGTGAGCTTGGACTTGTTGGCATGAGCAGAGACACTGATGGAGGTGGCTTTCTCGACGGTACAACTGACAACAATGGTGGGAGATGTACTGTAAGGTGGGTGTTACCAGTGGTGGTGGTGGCAGACGAGGCTGTAGGGGTACCAGTACCAACGCCGGTGGGGCATTGTGGTGCGTGTTACCAGTGGTGACAGACGAGGCCATGGATGGGGAGGAAGACAAGCGGGTGTAGTACCAGTGGTGGGGTGCTTGACCTGGTCCTATATTGTCTTACTTAGTAAGTGACACGAAACACCTGCCAGTTTTCCAGCTGGTATCATGTGCTCTGGGCTTCACCAGGGCGCCCCGGGTACACTACGGTACACACACATATTGCTCTACAACACAAGTGTGAGCCAGGGTACACTAATGTACACACTGTTCTACAACGGTGCACTGGCTCAGGGTATACAGATNGGGCCGAAAGAGCAAACTCAACCCCACAACCCCACAAACACAACTAGGTGAATACACACACCCACTCCCTAACATCGCTCCACAAACACCATTTCCAAGCATCACACCACTTCCTAAAAGCACTCCACACACTCCAACACTGTTCAGCATTACTCCACACCTGAAACACTAAAATCACTGCACAATAAAAGAAATACTCAAAGATGTCTAATCCTTGGAATGGGTAATTCTCTCAGCCATGGGTCATTACAGTGCACAGTTTTTAACTGTGGTGTTGGGTTGGAACTATTAATCGCTGAAGGGTTGTTACAACCCGTCCTCCTAATAGAGTTTAGTTTAGTTCATTTATTATGCACCCCATACCCATCCCGTGGGCGGTAGTGGAAAGGGTTACAGAGGCACATAATGGGCTCAGGGACTAATAGAGCGTCGCATTTTGACGAATATTCTTCATAAGGTAAAAAATCGTCGGACTATAAAATAGTAGTGGCTCGCGAAATTTACATACTGTCTCGTTTTCTGTTTTGGGTCCTCTGTTTTGGGTTTTGGTAGGTTAGGATAGGTGACTTTAAGTAATGGTAATGTCTTCTATTATGTCTTCTCACAGACATAATAACATAGGATAAAAAGACCCACTTATGAATTCGTGAAAGTGATGTAAAGATTTACACCAAGTCTTTCGCACTCTCCTGAGTGCTTTGTCATAGTCTGAGTGTAAGTTAAGACGAGACTTAAAACTTAAAGACTAATGCCTTTTATTAGTGACTTACATCTCAACGAAATTCATGGTAGAAATTTAAGTCTCGTCCTAACCAGACATTCAGACCTTGACACAGCACTCAAGAGAGTACGTAAGACTGGGTGTAAATCTTTACATAAATTTCACAAATATATTAATGTGGATTTTTAATCATAAAGTCTTTAGTACGTACAGTTTCTTTATGTTGGGAAACCTTAGGAGGAAGGGCTGTGTTAAGACCAACTCACTACCTTATTAATTAATCAACAAATATATTTTCATAATTAAGAAAAGCAAAATTAAAAATAAAGTAAACTCAATGTATGTGCACAAAAATGCATAAAATATTAAAAAAAATAAGCATTCTTTGATATTGTTCTTGGCAAATGAGAGATAAAATTATTAAGACAATTTAAAAAAATTAAAAAAAACTTGCTTCCTTGGATAAACAGAAATTTAAATTAAATTTTAATATTTGGATAAAGAGTTTTGTGCAAAATTTCTGGAAAAAAATGACGCCTCTGACTAGGCTCCCACAAATAGCTTGCACGTTATAATAGACAGATATTATATGTGATATACATTTGGTGTATACCAAATGTTGTTAATTATTGGGATTTATCAACCCAATAATCATAAATTTCAGAATCGAATGGTGCACGTCGACCTACGAGGCTTCCAGTTTTGTTTAATTTGGTTGAATAACTTTTCCAAAAATCACATAACGACATACAATATCTGTCTATTGGCTGTGAACATGCATACTGCTTGTCGGAGAAGCTTTTTTTTTGCAGAAATATTGCACGAAACTAAATAAAGATAATTGTAAATAACAAAATTTATCCTACATCATAATAAAATATTAATACTACGTTTAGTATATATTATACACTAAATGTGTTATGTATGGTATCCAAGAGGTTTTAGCTCTTGGATCCCGCCTTTCTAACCCAATCTATTAATCTGTAAGATATACCACTCTCATTACTGTAGAAACGATGACAGAATTGTGAAAAGTATAAATTCTACATGAACATTATATACTAATGCTGACACACCTTTCTTTAAACTGAATCTAACTATGCAATTTTTCCTATTAAATAGTGTCTTCCATATAACTATCAGCATAAGTTTGTCACTTGTTTGTTCTTGAAATATATCGTTAAATAAACTGAGCCAAATGTTTGAAGAAATTTTATATTTTCTTTATAAGACAGAACGGAATGTCGCCGTTGTCTGGGATGGATCAGAGCGAGAGTGGTGGTGGTGGGGGCGGGTGTGAGGTGTGTGTGGTCCGTCCATCACTCAACATTACACAGCGGGCCTCCAAGTACCACTATTGCCCACCACCTGACCCAGGTAATGTCTGCCCACCACCTGACCCAGGTAATGTCTGCCCACCACCTGACCCAGGTAATGTCTGCCCTCCACCTGACCCAGGTAATGTCTACAGAATCGAGTTATAAGCTCTTGGACCCCACCTTACTAACAATCTATTTTTCCTCCTACATTTCTCTAACATACTCACATGCACAACCCCAGGAAGCCGCCCGTAGCAGCTGATTAACTCCCAGGTACGTATTTATGTTAGGTGAACAGGTGCATCAGGGCGAAAGACACTCTGCCCATCTGATTTTGCCTCGGTCGGGAATCAAACCCAGGCCCTTAGGATTATGACCCCTGAGCGCTATCCACTCAGCCGCGAGGCACCCTCGTGGCTGCTACTCCTGTTATGTGTGTAATTACCTAAGTGTAGTTACAGGATGAGAGCTTCGCTCGTAGTGTCTCGTTTTCTGTGTGTATTATATATAATATATTTATATATATTTTTTACTTAGGTCTGATTGAAAGTCTTCGAACCAAAGTGAAAGAGGCGTGTTCGTGTTCTGGCGGGTGCGTGGCGTCAGCAGTGAAGGCCCGGGTGCCCATCCTCTCCTGGCTGCCCAATTATGATGTCCGCTCCTCCCTGCTGGGGGACGTGGTGGCCGGCGTCACCGTAGCCATAATGAACATACCAGTGGGTGAGTATTTACCTGGCTTAATATATTTAACCACGTAGCCTATGTTTTTGATATTAGGCATCTCTCTACTGTAAGTCATCTGCTAGTTCCATCCTTTATTTTACTAAACACACCAATTGGGGGGCAGTCAGCTAACCATGAGGCAGCCATCTATTCCCAGAGGCAAATGTCAATTCCTAGGGTAGTCATCTATTCCTGGGGCAGGGGGACGTCCACACTACTGGGGCAGCCATCTATTCCTGGGGGGCCTCTAGCAGCACTCTATCTCTAGGACAGCCATCTATTCCTGGGGGCAGCACTCTATCTCTAGGGCAGCATATAGTCTTGTTCCACCCCAGGCCATCCTTTTGGGGCGGCCAGCTCTACCCGGGCAGCCACCTTCAGTAGTTGAGGCAGCCAGATAAATAGTTTTTCAGAAGATTATTTTTTTCATGACGAATACGCTCTTCCCCGTTCAAATTGACATTGACATAAGATATACAAAAAGACCATTTACAGTTGTGTTCAATAAACTGACTACGCAAATAATTTTGTTGCCATTTGAATTAAATTCAGCGTTTGTAAGCATGTAAACACACCTGTGTCACCAACAGTGACCTTCTGCTAGTTATGATGTGTTCTAGGAAGGACTGTCATCACTGGAAGGATTCCCATGTATCCCATGGGTCCCGGTAGTATAGTAGGGTTCGTTCTCGACGCACAATTAAGAATTCAGGGTTCGAATCCCGGGCGGGACAGAAATGGTTGGCCACATTTCCTTTCACCTCATGTCTCTATTCACCTAGCAGAAAGGAGGTACTCAGGAGTTAATCGGCTTGTCGTGGGGTTGCATCCTAGGCGGGATCAGAAATTTGACTCTGGGGGGGGGGGGGGGCTCGATAAAAAGCCTAACGTGTATGAAGAATACACTCTGGCTTCCTGTCCCCCGACACAGTGAATTATTATAAGGAGGATGAGCAGGTAGCGAGTGAGGTATTAAAGCGAGTGGTGTTTATAGACAGCAAGTTGACCAAAATGTGTTGTAATATTTTTCGACTCTCATGAAGAAAATTTTTTAACTGTTGACTTGTTATTTCATGTTGTTTAGTAACATCTTAGATAATCCGTATTGCTTCAGCTGTTTGAAACACGTGACCTGATTTAAATAAATAATAAATAAATAAATGTTTATTCAGGTAAGGTAAATACATACAAGAGGGTTTTACAAAAATTATAGATTTATAGATAGAGCTAGTACATACAATGCCTAAAGCTACTATTACGCAAAGCGTTTCGAGCAGATATAATGTTACTCTGTACTCCTCATGAGTCAGGGAGCCGCTGATAACTCACTGGTAGCACATAACTCCTCTTCATTGTTCTCACATGGGTCAACCACAACGCATAATAAGGGCAATATACACTGAGAGGTGTACCCCGTTTGTTGGTCTATGTACACACTTTGAGAGTTTGTTTCAGCCCTGTGTTCAGGACTATATTTAATTAAATATGTATGCATATATCAAAACCTGACATAAACACAAAGTCTTTAAATTCATCAAAGGTTTAAAATCATCAATAAATGCCCCCTCTTGCTGGGGGCATTTATTCAACAGCTACAATTCTTGTACGGGTTTCCTTGGAAAAATTTAAAAATATAAATTTTATTCTTGTGAAATACATAGAAAATTATGACGAATTTGGTCTTTGCTCATAATCTCCCAAAGACCTTTGGGAGGTTACACACAGAACTCACAAATAGCGTGATGCAAAACAGCCGCAGTCTACACAACCCGCGGAAACCACAAGTGTCCGCAGCAGACGGGTGAAACCATCTTCACATAAATCTTTTTGTGTTCTCTTTTTTTATTGAAATACTATTTAAATGCTTCAGGTATGGGATACGTGCTGCTAGGCGACATGCCTCCCATACTGGGATATATATGGCCTTCTTCCCTGTGCTTATATATGCACTACTCGGCACGGCACGACACTCTTCAATTGGTAGTTTAAGATGTTTATATAACCATTTGTTTATATATACATATATATATATATATATATATATATATATATAATATATATATATATATATATATATATAATATATATATATATATATATATATATATATATATATATATATATATATAATATGTGTGTGTGTGTGTAAATAGGATGTCTTTTTAATATTGATATCTACATAAAGTTTATTGGTATATCATTTGAAATATATATATTAACGGGTATTTACAAGTGTTTTAGAGATATATTTAATACCACATGTTTTCTAATCATTTTATGTTTCTCAGGATCATTCGGAGTGGTGTGCTTGATGACTGGGAAGGTTCTTGATGAATTTACAGCAGCTCAGACCGCCTCTATCGTACCGTCTCTGGTCGGAAATATCACTCACGATATGCCTCCCAGCACTACAAGGATATATACTCGTATGGAGGTGGCGACAGTTTAGCGCTCATGATGGAATAGTGGAGGTATGATATGACACTTTTTTATTTATAAATACATATGGTAAAATTTTGTCTCTGGGGAGTGTAATTTTCTAAGTGCTTATGCTTAAAAAGTATAGTAAATGGCTATTGAACCCCATCAAACTTAGCTTTGTAACCGCATTTTTTCTTGCACAAATTTTCATGCAAATGCAAAAAAATGCATTTTTCTACTACAAATAAATTATTTTTGCAGATTAAAAATGAATATATTTGCAAATTATTGAATTTAATACATGAATTACTTCCTTGCAAATCAATATTTTTCTTCAGATCGTTCTGGGTTTGTTGAAGTTAGGAAGTTTGTGTGTTTACCTTTCCGATATGCTGGTGTCCGGCTTCACCACGGGGGCCGCCTTCCACATTCTGGCCTCACAGGTCCCAAGTCTCCTTGGTATCAAAATCCAGTCATACAATGGCCCGTTGAAAGTCATTTATGTAAGTAACTTTCAATTATGTCGACCAAACCACACACTAGAAGGTGAAGGGACGACGACGTTTCGGTCCGTCCTGGACCATTCTCAAGTCGATTGTGACAATCGACTTGAGAATATTGATAGGACGATATAGGATAGGTCCAGGACGGATCGAAACGTCGTCGTCCCTTCACTTTCTAGTGTGTGGTTTAATCAACATATTTCAGCCACGTTATTGTGACTTTTCGTCTTCAATTATGTCCATTTACAGAGACTAATTTATTGCCGAGATATACATACTAAACGAGAGACTTGCTGGAAATTCTCTTGGTGAATCTTTTAATTTTTAAAAGTAAAAAATAATAGGAATTCTCAATATTCAGTACAAATTAATAAAGGTAATTTAGTTGTGATTTAGGCAACTACTGTGGGGTTTGTTTCCTAGATCTGTTGAATATATCTTAATAATTTAAGTATACAGTATAAGATGTAATGCCCTGCATGAGACCTTGAAAGACTTTCATGCAGGTTTAATAGCTGGTAATAATTGACAAAAAAATATAATGAATGAAGAACGGCTGAGACAAAAGGTCATAACACCAAATTTCTCTAGTTTGGTTATATTTTTGTGTACTGAGTTAGTTCATTGATATTCACCTTCTTTCACAGGCATTCCGTGACATCATCAGTCAATTATTATCGTCAAAACCTAGCTGTCATGACGATCTCTGGGGTCACCTTCGCTGTTCTCATCTTCAACAATATTTTTATCAAGGTCAATACTTATTGTTTCATTTATCACTGTTAAACAAAATTATCATTTGTTTAGTACTTATTTGTAGCTTATTGTGCTTATTTGTAGCATATATTGAGTTTTAATTACATAGTTATAGCTACTCAGGATAGATCACATTGACGTGAATGTGATCTAAGATCTATTCAAGATAAATTCTAAGCATTTTTAGATACATAAATTAGAGTAACGAGCGACCCGGCAACCTATATAGAGAGTGTTCTTCCTTCGCTGTCGTTGTGACCAGCCCATCCTTCTAAAATAAAGTACTTAAACTATTTGGTCGAAACTACCAATATGAAGCGATGGACCACCAGAAGTTCATTTTATATTATTGAATTTAAACAAATCGGAGGCTTTTTTAACCGCAACATAAATATAAGACCTAACCTAGCACCTAAGACCTAATATAAGACTAATTTAAGGCTAATATAAGACCTAACCTATGTCCGAGGCCTGGTCGACGACCTGGCCGCGGGGACGCTAAGCCCCGGAAGCACCTCAAGGGTAGGATTGCTACCCTACCTCAAGGTAGGGTAGCAATCCTAGTCCTATAGTACATATGTGTTTATATATACTAGCCCTTGGAATATTTAAGTTCGGTTTTTGCTTTATTTTTCCGGACTCCATAAAATTAATAGTACAAAATGTGGTCATCGCTACTTATTGGTACGTCCACCAAATAGTTGTTATTGATGCAATAATTTCCGGAGGATGGGTTGTTATGCAACCGTCCAACAAAGAACGCTTTTTTCGATCGTATGCGTTCCTGGAGCCAAAATTGTGTTTTGTACTAGAAAATTGGGAAGCGGCTGGCCGAAAGTGGGCGTACTGTTACATTTCTGATTTTGGGGGTCCTCTTAACTAGTGTCATAGGAGCCGGACACTTGAATCATGTGAGTCGATTTCTTTACGTTGGGGAAACGTTCTTAGGAGGCCGGGCTGGTTGTGACCGTTAGCCAAAGGTGAGCCAGTGTCTCTTTGCCCTCACATATGGTAGTTACCTACTGTACCCATGGTAAGGGTACATATGTACCTGCCCGAAACGCTTTGCGTAATAGTGGCTTTAGGCATTGTGTGTACTAGCTCTATCTATAAACCATCATCTTTTGTATCTTACCTTGTATGTATGTACTTACCTGAATAAAAATTTATTTATTATTTATTTATGTAGGTTTTCTGCCAGAAACGCTATGCGTGTTAGTGACTGCAAGAATGTAAACATACCAAGTTTATGTAATCTCATGAGCCCATTGTACCTTCTTGTATATAAAATAATAATAATAATAATAATAATTATTAAGTACCCTTTGATCTACAAAATCAAAGTGTAGATGCGTTAAGTTCGGTTCGGCAAGTTGATCTACAAGATCAAAGTGCGCTTCCGGGAGACTCACCAGTACACACAGTTTAATTAAAGAAATATTTGTAGGCAAACTGAAAATCACATAATATAGGTTCTTCTTCATGGAAGTCAAACAGTACGTAAGGAAAATGTCTCTAGGATAATTGAAGCTGAAGTTATTGAACTGAAACCAGATTAAAGTTCTATTTTACATATTTTTTACGTTCTATAACAACAATTTCAAAGAAAAATAGTAACAAGTGCTCATTTCATTTACTGATTATCTTCTACGAAGGAAATGGTAAACAGAAACAAACATGAAATTAGTTGCAATACATCTAAAGCAGTTGTAATATTTGTTTTGTGTCAAACAGTTTACTGGAAGTATAAAACTAAGCTAAGTAGTAATTACTGGACTGGACTGTTGTACAGCTAAGAGTGTACAACAGTTCACTAACAGAATGATCTGATAGTGCAGGCACATTAAACTAATATATGAGAATTACTTTTGCCTCATAAGATACTAAATCATGTTGTTGCTCCCTGGCAGCCTTGGTTTGGTAAGAAAACAAAGATTCAATTCCCATCGAGCTCATTGTTGTCGTTGCTGGGACGCTGGTGTCGTACCTGGGCGACCTTCATCACAAATTTAATATACAAATTTTGGGTGAAATTCCCACAGGGTGAGTATTTTATAATGGACAAAAACACGTTCATTACCGTCTAATTTATAAGCTCTCTTTATTTGTTTATTATAGCATAATTATTATAATATAGTTTGTGTTTTTTTTAGACCTTCTGATCAGTGTATTGAATTGAAATTGAATAAGTTTATTGAGGTAAAATACACACAAAGGGATGAGAATTTACCTCAATAAACTGTAGTGTAAATTAGGTCGAATTGAATTGGAATTCAGTCTTTAGTCCTGAATATAATTCAGAACTAAAGTAAACTCAGAAAAAAATAAAAACAACAACGTTTCAATTATCGTGTAAATTGAAAATTATTTTATGTATTAACAAAAGACTTATTTCCAGTGCATACTATATTTTATAAATTCATAGGTGTTGCAGTGAAAACTATTTATTGCTGGTATTTTCAGTCCATTTCTAACTTTTGTATATACATTGTGAATTTATTCCCAATCACAATCCAGCGAATGTGAAACACAATGCAGGCGATGAGTCACAATACGTAGCTGAAATATGTTGACCAAACCACACACTAAAAAGTGAAGGGACGACGACGTTCGGTCCGTCCTGGACCATTCTCAAGTCGATTCACAATCGACTTGAGAATGGTCCAGGACGGACCGAAACGTCGTCGTCCCTTCACTTTCTAGTGTGTGGTTTGAAACACAATTCTCGTAATATTGCAATTCTCGTAATTCTCGTTATTGCAGGTTACCCGAGCCTACTGCGCCGCCTTTTGAGTTGATGTCTGTTTGGCTGTTGACTCTGTGATCATCAGTATTGTGGCATACATGTTGTCTCTCTCTATGGCCAAGATCTTTGCTCAAAAACACAACTATAATGTAGATGCCACTCAAGAACTCTATGCTATGGTAGGATCATGTTTTTATTTATGGAACCAGAATTAAAAGTATTTGAATTATTGCATGATACGTATTTTTATTTTTAAACTAAATGTTATTATTTAAACGATACATTTATTATTTAAGAACTAATCCAACTCAGAAAAAAATGATACTACAAGGTTTACTTTGAAAGTAGAAAAGTTTGCATGAAAGTAGTACCATAGGGAGCGTACTTTACATTAGTTTATGTCCCAGTACTTATAGATGCGTTAATAGGGATCCAACTTTAGCAGCTCTGGCTCATTAATCTTTCATTGTCGCTATGACTTTAGTGAGTATCTCACGGTTCAATATGGCTATAAACTACAATAACTATAATGGTGAAAAAAAATCTAATTGTTAGTAGAGAAGCCTACAGTAAGAAACTTGCAAGTGTTTGCTATACATTACAGTATTTTGATGATGTACTCGTAGATTATACCAGCTGAAAGTCAGTCCCTCGTATCCCAGCTCCTAACTTGTCTCCATATCCCTTCCATGTACTGTACAGTCACACTAGCTCGACACAGTCTCTTAATAATCTTATCTTTCAGGGCGCGAGCAATATTTTTGGATCATTCTTCAGTTGCAGTCCCATATGCGCGTCACTGGCTCGCTCGCTCATCCAGGAAGCTGTAGGTGGAGTTACACAATGACATCCATCATATGTTGTGTCTCCTGCTGTTCGTCCTGCTCTATGTTGGCCGGCGTTTGAGACTCTCCCAAATGTGAGTGTTTGCGGTGTCTTCTAGTGTCATGGAACTATATGCCATGTGTATGCACTTATGGCAACTTTCATATACTCTCTGTATAATTATTTAAATCGGATTTTTCCCCATAAGTTTCATGTTTTATGATTATATGTATCTATTGTTGTCATTCTCATTAAATTAAGACTCAATTTTTTAGCAAATAATTTTACTGTACTTTCCTACTCAACATTTGCTATATATGATTTAGTTCAAAATTAGCTTGGTTTGGTGCATGCAGATTTGATGCATAATATTGAATTAAGTTATTTTGGCCATTAAGAATTTTACAGCATATTTATATGAAAGTGATACGTTTCAGTATGACATATTTTACTGTTTAGGTGCAGCGTCTATTATACTTATTAATATTAAAAATCAGATATCTGGTGAGATAATGCTGAAAATAGTTTTTATTTACAAATAATCCTACAAATTACAGAATATAATCTTATTCGTACATGCCTCGCACTATATTAAAAAACTCATATCATTAAAATTCCCTGATCCTTTCATCTGTTTTTTTTCCTGTCAGATGCCAAACTTTTCGCAGCTCTAATTTTTCGAACACCTATCGGATCTAACTTATTCAATCCAGAGTTGCCATTTAAAATAGCTTCATTAAATTGTACTGATCTTCATTAATTTCTACATTTCCAATAATGGTTTACAAAAAGCTATCTTTTAGCACTGGTCCAGCCGAGTGGCAATAATGTCTCGTGTATACCTTCAGTGAGTTAAGGGCCTGACTTGCTTCTAATATATCTATATATGTTTCACAATTGACTAAAAAACTCTACTTGTTTCTCTTATATTTTAGATAAGACGAATATAAATTCTGGTGATCTTTTTATTATTATTAATAAGACTTTCACTACAATACAATTCTTAAGAGCCTCTTTAAGAGCGAAATAATTCGTGAGTATCCATGCATTGCAAGACTCTTATAGTATCTGTTGTTCCAATTGGTTCATAGAAATATTAACAAATAATGAGATTACAGCCAGTCCCGAATATTAAAATGTTGTCATGAAAAATATCCTAAAACAGTAAAAAATAAACATTGTATAATGTATAGACAAGAGAGGCAGTCATAGTCATTTACTGAACGTTCTGTTTACCAACAGTATGGGCAATATTTCAGACTTAGAAAGGCTTCAGTACTAATGTGACTTTTAGGAAATGTCGTTGTGTGATGAATATAATAATATACAAACCCCAAGAGAAATTAATACAAGGGAGAAGAAAGAGTAGTTCAAGAGGAGAAGAGAAGAGTAGTTCAAGGGAGAAGAAAGAGTAGTTCAAGGGAGAAGAAAGAGTAGTTTAAGTCAGAAGAGTAGTTTAAGTCAGAAGAGTAGTTCAAGGGAGGAGGAAAGAGTAGTTCAAGTGAGAAGAAATAGTAGTTAAAGGGACAAGAAAAACCGTTCAAGGTAAAGTAAGGAGAGAAAGGAAGTAATGTTCAAAAGGAGAAAATAGATCAGATCCTAGGAAAAAAAAGAATCCTGGACAAAAAATAAAACAGAAAATAAATCTAAAATTCAGACTTCTGAAACAAATTTATAAAAAAGAATATATATGAGTCAGAATCTGAAAAAAGATTCAAATATATAGCACTGTGTATTTAGTGAAGGGATGGGTGTATAATAGGGAATATTCTTTATATCTTTATAGCGTGTAATTATGAGGGCCAGCAATAGTGGATCAAAAGAGTAAAGAAGCTAGAGAAAACGGAAGTAAGAATGAATGTTAGAGATATCCAACACCATGATGAACGTGTGGAGGATTGCATTCTCAATAATTCCCATAAACGGCGTAAAGGATATTGGTTCGTTTTGAAGAACATTTGTTTCGAGCAAGCTCTTAGGAAAACATCTGTATAGTCTCACACCTGGAGGAGAGTTCCCTTTGGGAATAAACCATCGGGTTTAAAGACAGAATATATTTTGCTGTGGTATTAACTCTTTATTTATTTTAACAGTGTGTTCTTTCGGCTGTCATCATAGTGGCTCTAAGGGGAATGTTTCTGCAAGTGAATGACTTGAGGAAGGTGTGGCTGCATCTCGTGTTGATGCTCTCATATGGATTGCAACATTTCTTGGTGTGCTAATCATAGACATTGATTACGGCCTGTTGCTGGGCATCGCAGTGGCTGGTGGTGCTTCTGGCCGATCTCAACAACCAGAACTGCCCGGCTTGGCCGCGTTCCCGACACTGATGTCTACTTAGATATCAACAAATACTCTGCGGTAAGACTTTTATTGGTGACTAACTATTGCTTCGAGCTTTTTACTTGATTCATAGTTCACGCTGTATGAATCACCATAATGTAGAAATAGTTGATAAAGTTGCTGAAATTTTAAACTTGATTAGTATTAATAAATATTTACGTATAACCTGCAGGAGCTGTTAGCGAAAACGTGGATCCTTAATTAAAACTTCTTGCTTTTGTGAATAGTAAGTTACCCTTCTTAATAAGAATGTACACACGGTTCAGCATATCTATTACTGGAAAATATCATTGTGTAAACTTTAATATTATGCGTCAGGTATATGCTCACTGCACATTGCTTTGCCGTACAGAATATATATAAAAGCAAGAAATTGTTGATCTGGACCAGTCATGTTGCATTGACATTAAAGTTACATATTTTATTCTGTCTGGTGCTTTGTGTAAATTATGTGTGGTTGACTTCACAATGGAGATTAATACAATGATTTGGTGCACACCGACGATACAATATACTGTATAGTGGATACACCGGGATGTTCACCCCACTTCTCGGTGTACATTAGGAGTTGAGACATTCTTCTGGGTACATATTCCTTTAAAGATATATTTTGTGGGAATTCGGGAATATTTTGGATACAGATCAAGCGTTTAATTGAACTCACGGATTACATATTGTGTATGTTTTCGGAAACAGAAAAATAGAAATAAGGAATTAATAACATTTTAGAACATGAACCCGATGATGATAAATATATTTTGACTGAGTCATTATAACGCGTCTATTACCTTAATAATTTTAGATTTTTGGAGCTACAAACTTTGCTTGACAAAGTTGCTTTATTTATCAATACTAATTTATTAGCCTTTAAAATATAACATTTGAAATACATTTCATGAAGTTTGTCAGCATGGAATGCCATAGACATTATTAGATTTCAAATAATTATAACACTGATTTGTTTTTTGTTTTATTTTTGTCTAACAGACGGTAGAACTGTCAGCAGTGAGTATATTTCAATTTAATGGCCCTTTGCATTTTGCAAACTGTGATTATTTCCGCCAACAACTGATCACTACCACTGGTCTAGAGCCCGTTGCCATCGCCGCCACTCAGGCCTTACAAGAACACCAACGGCGCCTGGATGACCTTAATACCAACCACACCATGGTAAGACTATTATCAATTGTGTTGTCATAGTTAAACCTCTAACGTGGTGAGACATGCCCATACATTTCACCTGTCTAACATTCTACAGAGCATGGTGTGACTCTACCCCAGCCACTTGGGCTGGACAGTAGAGCGACGGTCTTGCTTCATGAAGGTCGGCGTTCAATCCCCGACCGTCCAAGTGGTTGGGCACCATTCCCTCCCACCCCCCCGTCCCATCCTAAATCCTTATCCTGATCCCTTCCAAGTGCCATATAGTCGTTATGGTTTGGTGCTCTCTCCTGATAACTCTCTCCCTCTTAAACACCCTACATGTAGGGCAGGGTGAGACCAACTAACACCTTACACCTGTGAAACACCCTACAGAGCTTAGTGTAACAAGCTGATTCTTCACACTTGCAATACTTTCCTGCGAAGGGAGGTGCTAATAAAGCTGTTGTCACGCCTTACTGTTATAGTTAAACAAATTGACAAGCCGTCGCAGATTGTGATATGGGCCATCGAGGTTAGCGAGCCCTTCATTCACTCTTGTGAGGGTTTGTGAACTTCTCAGGTGCATGGGGAAGAGTGGCTTTGGAATGTGGGAAAGTGTTCAGGTGTCTTGACTTTCTTCAGAAGATCATCTGATGAAGATAATCTGAAGTGATTTGTTGTCAAGTTTGAATGTCAACACCGTATGAAAGGTTTGCCTTTCAAAATATGGTGTTGATATACTTGACAACACATCGTTTCAGATAATATTTTCTTTTTCTTTCATTTCACAATGCAATCACACGAATGTGGTATATTGTGTAACTTGGGTGTCCAGGAATATGAGTTTAGGTGTTGAATCTAGGGCTTCAATTTGTCAGCAAAAGACGTAGTGAGTCGTAATCCCACTGCTGCCACCAGTGTTAATCCTTGCCTAACAGTGTGAAGTGGTGTAGTACAAACATCTTTGTCCTTTTCTTCTTTATTATTGATAATAACGCATACAGAAGTATGTGGCCACGTAGATAGCTATCATGAGTGTGTACATTTATGTGGGATGGAGGACCATGTTGTTCTGCCTTAGTCTATGGGTCCTCATCCTACCTTGGACGAGAATACGATGAGTACCTTATGCTGAAGAATGCTCCCCCTGTGGATCATCAGGCACCAGGGGATTCGATGCCACTAGCCATACCAAGGCGGCCCATCACCATGGCTTAGACGGTGTTGGGCCATCATGAAATTCGATTAAAGACCACTGTAGATGTATCCGAGTTAATAACTCAACCAAGAAGTTCATCAAACAGCTCATGGAGGATGCCGACGGTAGCGTGCTGAGCGGTGTTGAGCCTCCTTGGTATGGTTAGTGGCGTCGAATCCACCTGTTGCCTGGTGATCTGCTGGGGTCAGCATTCTTCAGCGTAAGACACTCATTATGCTCTCGTCCAAGGTCGGACGAGGACCGATAGACTAAGGCAGAACAGCCTGTTCTAGTTGACCATTCCAGCAACGAAGAGGCCTGGTCGAGGACCGGGCCGCGGGGACCCTAAGCCCCGAAACCATCTCAAGGTAACCTTAAGGAACAATATAGGCCTCTATCTCACTCAGACCCATTCACTCACGATAGCTACGTAACTACGTACTTGCATGTGTTACTTATGATAATAAATAAGAAAAGTTCAAAGATGCTTATACCACACTCCTTCTGACTGTCAAGCAAGCATTAACACAGGGATATTGAGCCCAAGGATACGTGTGTAGGGATATTCAGGCCATCACATGGTTCCAATATGTTCTCATTCAATTTATTATAAGTAATTTTGTTATTCTTCCTTCCCTGAATGTCTCGCTGTTAAAAAAATTCATATATTGCAGGAAATCAATGGAAGTGTTGCTGAAGACGGCAAAAAGATCAACAAGAAATTTGGCTTCCTGAAGAGGAAGTCCACGCTGAAGATCAGTAAGCAGGATGACACTCTGTCTCTCCCTGTAAGTCTCTTCACTCTCAAGTCGGAATGTTTTCCACTAGTAAACTAATCATTTATATTACATTTTGTACATTTATAGAAAGATCAAGATGAGAGTTAGCGCTATTTGTTGACTCCGTTTCATCTGTAAAGGCAACTAATTTTAATAGGATTAATGATTATAATATGAAAAATAGTAAGGAGAGGTGAGATAATTAAGATGGTGGGGGTGAAGGACGGTATGATGGGTTTGGTGATGGTGATGTGAATGTGAGGTGAAGGTGAGGTGAATGTGAAGTGAAGGTGAGGTGAAGGTGAGGTGAATGTGAGGTGAAGGTGAGGTGAAGGTGAGGTGAATGTGAAGGTGAGGTGAAGGTGAGGTGAATGTGAGGTGGAGTATATAGGCGAAAGTGGAGAAGTGGGGTGAAAGTGGATGAATCGAGGATTAGGTGATGGTGCGGTGAGGTCAGAAATATGATTGATATTTTACCACAGATATTTTGTATTCATTTTGCAATAAAATTTAGCACTGCTGAATTTGCCTTCATTCTGGTAATGAATTATAAAATATATTTACACAAAATATATATTAAACTATTAAATTAGCCTGATAATAAATTACTTTCTAGCAGGTGCAGTGGCTTGTGATAGAGATGAGTGGAGTGAGTTACACTGACTCTACTGGTGGGAACCTTCTCTCTCAGCTGAGCAAGGAGTACAAGCAAGCAGGAATTACCCTGTGTCTAGCAGCTCTCTCAGGTATGTCACATTTATGTCGAGAGGCAGAAGAGCCAAACCTCGGGTGTCTCAAGTATATAGTCTTATAGGCAGTAGCACCTAGCTAGTGTCTCTCATGTGGCCTTATAGGCAGTAGAGCCTAGCTACTTAGGTTTATCACCTTTATGTAGACTGACAGTAGAGCTTAGACTAGTGTCTCAGGTGTCCTAGGAGTATGAGAAAGCAGCTTGGCTTTTTTCTCCTGCAAAGTGAATAGTTCATACGAAGAACTTTCTTAAGTATTATCATTTTTTACAGGATGGCCAGAAATTTTAAATAATGTTCAGAGAAAGATCCTGCCTTTTAAACAAAGACCAGCTCAGTAGATAGTGGCTGATATATATATATATATATATATATATATATATATATATATATATATATATATATATATATATATATATATATATATATATATATATATATATATATATATATATATATATATATATATGAGCTGTAACTAAATTTATATTCCTGGACCCATTAGGACAACTATCATTGCAACTAATGCGATCTCTCTTCTCGACAGAGAGTGCCCTAGAGACGCTTGAAGAGTGTGGCACGCTGAATGCCATTCCTCCCGAGTACATCTTTCACTCTGCCCATGATGCTGTCAAGACCCTTACTCAGGCTGACGTGCTTGCTGTTCCTGCTGTTGCTGCTCCTGATGCTCAAGTTACTTGTACTAAATTCTAATACTTTCTAAGTATACACGGCATCATAAGTACATGGTGGTAAATACAAACTTCGTACATAGCTGGTTTATGCAGAAATGATTCAGGTGAGACTTATACAACCAGGAAATTTTGCTAAGAGATTATTTTTTTAGACTTTCTGAATTAATTTTTTTTAAATTAACTTTTAATTTAAAATTCCTGTTGGGGTATAATAATGCTCAGATAAAATAACGTAAGTAAATATGATTAACATGTCCAAATCTCAAACATCCGGGTTCCACATAGTTCAAGACCTGACCCTGGAAACACAAACCTTAATTGTCTCTATTTTCCGCTTGTTACAACTTGTAATAAAGTTGTTACATCTTGGCTTAACGTGTTTATGACGTATTAGAACGTTGTTACAACTTGCTATATTGGTTGTTATAACTGGTTAGGAGGTGTTAAAACTTGTTCGAACGTTGTACCAACGTCGTAGTTTCGGTGTGTGTTTGGCGGGGAGTCACATATAGGCCCAAGTCAGCTTAACCCTGCTAGGATTTCTGGCTATAAGATCAGACACTACAAACACCAGGTTGGCACGAGAGGGCCTAAGAGGACAGGTTAATAGGGATGGGGCGTTAAATTCCATGATTCACGTTGTCGGAGACAGGAAGCCTATCCAGGTCTTATCCTGGAGGATAAGACCTTATCCTTAGGCTTATCCAGGTCCCCTAAGGCCAACTACTGACATTCTGCGTCATGCAACCTAGCTTGCCTTACTTCCTTCCTTCTGGTATTTATTTATAACTGCTAGGTGAACAGTGACATAAGAAGAAAGGAAACATTCCCACTCGTTTCTTTCTCTTGCCCAGTTGTGAGCCGAGGACGTAGACTACTGTGCTTCAGGAGACATCCATACAAAATTTAAGAACTTTTGTTAGTTTTGTGTTTTATTTTGTACATAAACGGTGATAATGGTGAGGTAAAGGTGTTTAGTTACAAGTATATGTAGAAGTATATGTAGTCTTGTGCTCCTGGGCCCTTGTGCCCCGGAGCACAAGAATTATTTGTAACGATAATCTTAACAAATAATTGCTGCATATTCTTAGTTTAGGGTGTGCTTAAAGTGCTTGGTGAATTGTCGTGTCTTTATAGCACATCTGGTGATGAGTCTGAGATCATCAGGCCCCCTTCTCAGTATGCCTCATGACTAGCATATGATAAACACAACTATCTTTAGCATGCTTTCTGAGGAGTTTATGATCAACGTACCTGTTATGGCACTGAAGTAAACCAAATATAATTCTTGATGAAACACTTGTTTTCCTCTTCCTTCGTCCCAGCAGTGGTCGAAACTTATTGCTACAATATGTTTGCTTTTGTGTTTGAGCATATCAACCTTTTTAAAGGTCAATAAGGCCAGCACAATACCTTGCTAACAGACCAGCGAGTATACTTTAACCCTCTACAGCGTCTAAGATTAAAGTAAAGTCAGAGCATATACACCAAGAAGTGACACCTATCATATATATTACTTGCTGGTATAATAATAATTCATTATACTTATATAATGAATTATTATTATTATTACTTGCGGGAATACACATCCTCGTTACATTTCTTCATACTTCGTTATGTGTTCATTTGTACATCTTCATTAGTTACAGCTATTTTTGCAGATAAGTTTTCTTTTGAACATTTTCAATCATAAACTAAAGTATTATATTTTTTCATCGTAATCAAGAGATATATACAAGAGTTGTTACATTCTTGTACAGCCACTAGTACGCGTAGCGTTTCGGGCAGGTCCCTGGAATACGATCCCCTGCCGCGAAGAATCGTTTTTTCATCCAAGTACACATTTTACTGTTGAGTTAAACAGAGGCTACAGTTAAGGATTTGCGCCCAGTAAATCCTCCCCGGCCAGGATACGGCCGGGGAGGATCGCCTCTATTGGTTTCCCATTGGACCTTTCGGGTGTGGCCCGATTGTACTGACCATCTCTTGTGGTTTCGATGTGGACAGGAAGCCTGCAGTTTGCCAAAGATTCCTCCAATAGTCCAAAGGATTTTTTTCTGCTGAATTTTGAACTAGAGTTTTCTGCCCGAAACGCTGCGCGTACTAGTGGCTTTACAAGATTGTAAATACTATGCTATGTATTCTCACAAACCCAATGTACCGTCTTGTATATAAATAAATAAATAAATACATAAAGTATTTAGAATTTACAACTCCGAAAGATTAGCGATTCCAAGGGTTTATAACCTTAATGGTGAAAGAGCGCCAACTGTAAGGAAGGGACCTGTTCTAAAATGTTTTAGTATTAACAAAGCTTTTAAATGTCATGGTGAGAAGCGCATTTTGGAACTCCCGCCAAGAGGTAGCTAAACTGCACATCTGCCGTGGGTGTATATACTATGGGGTAACCACCTCTAAACGCATATAAACATGGGTGGTAATACATACAGAAACGATCATAGGTATATTTGGAGATTGAAAACATGGTGAAAAAGTAAGTGTCAAGTGTAGAAATCCTGTTCAAAACGCTGTAGTGGATAGTAAGAAATATAATTTGACAGCTAAAAAATTGGAACGTTTGGCGGGCCTAGATGAACAGGAGCCACGACTCAATAGCTGTGTTGCTGGAGTGACTCCAGGCCGGCCGTCTCAGACCACGCTCCACATACAGGCGATGAGTCACAATAACGTGGCTGAAGTATGTTGACCAGACCACACACTACAAGGTGAAGGGACGACGACGTCGTTTCCGTCCGTCCTGGACCATTCTCAAGTCGAGAATGGTCCAGTACGGACCGAAACGTCGTCGTCGTCGTCCCTTCACCTTCTAGTGTGTGGTCTGGCCTACCACACTCCACGTTGTGAGGGAGGGGGCGTCCCGCTTGTAAAGGCTGGTGTGCATCATCTGTAACTTGTAGTGTGGTGCTACTGTGTAGTGCAATAGGTGTAGGGAGTGGATTTGTTACTCGTAAGGTAGCGTCTGCCAACTGCTCATGATTTTCGCCTTGTGGTATGTTGCCATGTTAAACATTTTCTATATGGGATTTATGTTATTCATTGTAATACATGTTTTGACAGAGGAGCAGATTCAGTCAAGTGACTATTGCTAGGCTTGTAAACTGCAATTCATTTAATTTGAGTAATATTGTTAGATTATTTTGTTAAGTCCTGGATTTGGGTTCGAACAATATTGTACTAATTTTAATCTCAATCGTAAGCCAAGCTTGTCAAGTCCATAAAAACATTTCCGTGAATCAAACTTGTGATTTACTTACATATTAATATTATTGAATACAAAAATCCAAGTATTGTCCTATTCTTTGATTTGAGGACAACCTAGAGGCGCCTTGAAGCTCAAAAACTATTTAATAATAATAATAATTATAACTTGGTTTGTCCGAGATATCAAACCTCAGTCTATAATATGCAGTCCCCGTGGCCCAGTGGTAAAGCACTCGCCCAGCGCTTCACGAGCACTTTGACCTGAGCTCGATTCCTGGCCGGGGAAGATTGACTGGGCGCCAATCCTTAATTGTAGTCTCTGTTCACTCAATGAATGTGTACCCGGTTGTTAAACGATTTGGCGGGTCGTATTCCAGGGGAAATTTAGGATTAAGGACCTGCTCTGGACCTGATTTAGGATTAAGGACCTGACTAGTGAACAGACGCATTAGGCTAAAGGAAACGAGCCCAATCGTTTCTATCCCGCCCGGGAATCGAGCCCCGATCCCCCGATTGGGAGTCGAGAGCAAAGCCAACTGCACTACGAGACCCTAATCATTACTGAGCTTAGTTTATAAGGAAATGAGTCACCTCACTCACATCTGCAGGTGGTCCTAGTCCCTTGACCTTTGACCTATAATAACTGTATACAACTCAAAGCACATTAAACCTCCTCTCACATTTAGTGCACTGAAATTTAGATTCAAGCAATCCTAACGTCAAGATTATTGAGCTGTTGCAATGCAGTTGTGAAGCAAAGGGTACTTGCTGCAATACAGTTGTGAAGCAAAGGGTACTTGCTGCAATACAGTTGTGAAGCAAAGGGTACTTGCTGCAATACAGTTGTGAAGCAAAGGGTACTTGCTGCAATACAGTTGTGAAGCAAAGGGTACTTGCTGCAATACAGTTGTGAAGCAAAGGGTACTTGCTGCAATACAGTTGTGAAGCAAAGGGTACTTGCTGCAATACAGTTGTGAAGCAAAGGGTACTTGCTGCAATACAGTTGTGAAGCAAAGGGTAGTTGTTGCAATGCAGTTGTGAAGCAAAGGGTAC
>WNGS01006636.1:14249502-14268845 GCA_020271785.1 Procambarus virginalis
ACCAAGGAGGCTCAACACCGCTACACGCTACCGTCGGCATCCTCCATGAGCTTTTTGATGAACTTCTTGGTTGAGTTATTAACTCGGATACATCACAGTGGTCTTTATCGAATTTCATGATGGCCAACACCGTCTAAGCCATGGTGATGGGCCGCCTTGGTATGGCTAGTGGCATCGAATCCCTTGGTGCCTGATGATCCACAGGGGGAGCATTCTTCAGCATAAGGTACTCATCGTCTTCTCGTCCAAGGTAGGATGAGGACCCATAGACTAGGCAGAACAACATGGTTCTCCATCCCACATAAATGTACACACTCATGATAGCTATCTACGTGGCCACATACTTCTGTATGCGTTATTATCAATATAAAGAAGAAAAGGCCAAAGATGTTTGTACTACACCACTTCACACTCTTAGGCAAGGATTAACACTGGTGGCAGCAGTGGGATTACGACTCACTACGTCTTTTGCTGACAAATTGAAGCCCTAGATTCAACACCTGAACTCATATTCCTGGACACCCAAGTTACACAATATACCACATTCGTGTGATTGCATTGTGAAATGAAAGAAAAGAAAATATTATCTGAAACGATGTGTTGTCAAGTATATCAACACCATATTTTGAAAGGCAAACCTTTCATACGGTGTTGACATTCAAACTTGACAACAAATCACTTCAGATTATATTTCATCAGATCTTCTGAAGAAAGTCAAGACAAGTTCATCACAATCGACTTGAGAATGGTCCAGGACGGACCGAAACGTCGTCGTCCCTTCACCTTCTAGTGTGTGGTCTGGTCAACAAAGTCAAGACACCTGAACACTTTCCCACATTCCGAAGCCACTCTTCCCCATGCACCTGAGAAGTTCACAAACCCTCACAAGAGTGAATGAAGGGCTCGCTAACCTCGATGACCCATATCACAATCTGCAACGGCTTGCCAATTTGTTTAACCATAACAGTAAGGCGTGACAGCAGCTTTATTAGCACCTCCCTTTACAGGAAAGTATTGCAAGTGTGAAGAATCAGCTTGTTACACTAAGCTCTGTAGGGTGTTTCACAGGTGTAAGGTGTTAGTTGGTCTCACCCTGCCCTACATGTAGGGTGTTTAAGAGGGAGAGAGCTATCAGGAGAGAGCACCAAGCCATAACGACTATATGGCACTTGGAAGGGATCAGGATAAGGATTTATGATAAGACGGGGGGGATCGAGGGAATGGTGCCCAACCACTTGGACGGTCGGGGATTGAACGCCGACCTGCATGAAGCGAGACCGTCGGTCTACTGTCCAGCCCAAGTGGCTGGGGTAGGGTCACACCATGCTCTGTAGAATGTTACACAGGTGAAATGTATGGGCGTGTCACACCACGTTAGAGGTTTAACTATGACAACACAATTGATAATAGTCTTACCATGGTGTGGTTGGTATTAAGGTCATCCAGGTGCCGTTGGTGTTCTTGTAAGGCCTTAGTGGCGGCGATGGCAACTGGCTCCAGACCAGTGGTAGTGATCAGTTGTTGGCGGAAATAATCACAGTTTGCAAAATGCAAAGGGCCATTAAATTGAAATATACTCACTGCTGACAGTTCTACCGTCTGTTAGACAAAAATAAAAAAACAAATCAGTGTTATAATTATTTGAAATCTAATAATGTCTATGGCATTCGATGCTGACAAACTTCATGAAATGTATTTCAAATGTTATATTTTAAAGGCTAATAAATTAGTATTGATAAATAAAGCAACTTTGTCAAGCAAAGTTTGTAGCTCCAAAAATCTACAATTATTAAGGTAATGGACGCATTATAATGACTCAGTCAAAATATATTCATCATCATCGGTTCGTCTTCTAAAATGTTATTAATTCCTTATTTCTATTTTTCTGTTTCCGTAAACATACACAATATGTAATCCGTGAGTTCAATTAAACGCTTGATCTGTATCCAAAATATTCCCGAATTCCCACAAAATATATCTTTAAAGGAATATGTATCCAGAAGAATGTCTCAACTCCTAATGTACACCGAGAAGTGGGTGAACATCCCGGTGTATCCACTATACAGTATATTGTATCGTCGGTGTGCACCAAATCATTGTATTAATCTCCATTGTGAAGTCAACCACACATAATTTACACAAAGCACCAGACAGAATAAAATATGTAACTTTAATGTCAATGCAACATGGCTGGTCCAGATCAACAATTTCTTGCTTTTATATATTTTTTTGTACGGCAAAGCAATGTGCAGTGAGCATATACCTGACGCATAATATTAAAGTTTACACAATGATATTTTCCAGTAATAGATATGCTGAACCGTGTGTACATTCTTATTAAGAAGGGTAACTTACTATTCACAAAAGCAAGAAGTTTTAATTAAGGATCCACGTTTTCGCTAACAGCTCCTGCAGGTTATACGTAAATATTTATTAATACTAATCAAGTTTAAAATCTCAGCAACTTTATCAACTATTTCTACATTATGGTGATTCATACAGCGTGAACTATGAATCAAGTAAAAAGCTCCAAGCAATAATATGGTGATTCATACAGCGTGAACTATGAATCTAGTAAAAAGCTCGAAGCAATAGTTAGTCACCAATAAAATTCTTACCGCAGAGTATTTGTTGATATCTAAGTAGACATCAGTGTCGGGAACGCGGCCAAGCCGGGCAGTTCTGGGTTGTTGAGATCGGCCCAGAAGCACCACCAGTGACACTGCGATGCCCAGCAACAGGCCGTAATCAATGTCTATGATTAGCACACCAAGAAATGTTGCAATCCATATGAGAGCATCAACACGAGATGCAGCCCACACCTTCCTCAAGTCATTCACTTGCAGAACATTCCCCTTAGAGCCACTATGATGACAGCCGAAAGAACACACTGTTAAAATATAAGAAAGAGTTAATACCACAGCAAAATATATTCTGTCTTTAAACCCGATGGTTTATTCCAAAGGGAACTCTCCTCCAGGTGTGAGACTATTACAGATGTTTTCTAAGAGCTTGCTCGAAACAAATGTTCTTCAAAACGAACCAATATCCTTTACGCCGTTTATGGGAATTATTGAGAATGCAATCCTCCACACGTTCATCATGGTGTTGGATATCTCTAACATTCATTCTTATACTTCCGTTTTCTCTAGCTTCTTTACTCTTTTGCTATCACTATTGCTGGCCCTCATAATTACACCGCTATAAAGATATAAAGAATATTCCCTATTATACACCCATCCCTTCACTAAATACACAGTGCTATATATTTGAATCTTTTTCAGATTCTGACTCCATATATATTCTTTTTTATAAATTTGTTTCAGAAGTCTGAATTTTAGATTTATTTTCTGTTTTATTCTTTGTCCAGGATTCTTTTTTTCCTAAGGATCTGATCTATTTTCTCCTTTTGAACAAGTTACTTCCTTTCTCTCTTCCTTTAACTACGCTCTTACTTTACCTTGAACGGTTTTTTCTTGTCCCTTTAACTACTATTTCTTCTCACTTGAACTACTCTTCTCCCTTGAACTACTCTTCTCCCTTGAACTACTCTTCTGACTTAAACTACTCTTCTGACTTAAACTACTCTTTCTTCTCCCTTGAACTACTCTTTCTTCTCCCTTGAACTACTCTTCTCCCTTGAACTACTCTTCTGACTTAAACTACTCTTTCTTCTCCCTTGAACTACTCTTTCTTCTCCCTTGTATTAATTTCTCTTGTGGGTTGTATAATTATTATATTCATCACACAACGACATTTCCTAAAAGTCACATTAGTACTGAAGCCTTTCTAAGTCTGAAATATTGCCCATACTGTTGGTAAACAGAACGTTCAGTAAATGACTATGACTGCCTCTCTTGTCTATACATTATACAATGTTTATTTTTTTACTGTTTTAGGATATTTTTCATGACAACATTTTAATATTCGGGACTGGCTGTAATCTCATTATTTGTTAATATTTCTATGAACAAATTGGAACAACAGATACTATAAGAGTCTTGCAATGCATGGATAACTCACGAATTATTTCGCTCTTAAAGAGGCTCTTAAGAATTGTATTGTAGTGAAAGTCTTATTAATAATAATAAAAAGATCACCAGAATTTATATTCGTCTTATCTAAAAATATAAGAGAAACAAGTAGAGGTTTTTAGTCAATTGTGAAACATATATAGATATAATATTGAAGCAAGTCAGGCCTCTTAACTCACTGAAGGTATACACGAGACATTATTGCCACTCGGCTGGACCAGTGCTAAAAGATAGCTTTTTGTAAACCATTATTGGAAATGTAGAAATTAATGAAGATCAGTACAATTTAATGAAGCTATTTTAAATGGCAACTCTGGATTGAATAAGTTAGATCCGATAGGTGTTCGAAAAATTAGAGCTGCGAAAAGTTTGGCATCTGACAGGAAAAATAACAGATGAAAGGATCAGGGAATTTTAATGATATGAGTTTTTTAATATAGTGCGAGGCATGTACGAATAAGATTATATTCTGTAATTTGTAGGATTATTTGTAAATAAAAACTATTTCAGCATTATCTCACCAGATATCTGATTTTTAATATTAAATAAGTATAATAGACGGCTGCACCTAAACAGTAAAATATGTCATACTGAAACGTATCACTTTCATATAAATATGCTGTAAAATTCTTAATGGCCAAAATAACTTAATTCAATATTATGCATCAAATCTGCATGCACCAAACCAAGCTAATTTTGAACTAAATCAATATATAGCAAATGTTGAGTAGGAAAGTACAGTAAAATTATTTGCTAAAAAATTGAGTCTTAATTTAATGAGAATGACAACAATAGATACATTATAATCATAAAACATGAAACTTATGGGGAAAAATCCGATTTAAATAATTATACAGAGAGTATATGAAAGTTGCCATAAGTGCATACACATGGCATATAGTTCCATGACACTAGGAAGACACCGCAAAACACTCACATTTGGGAGAGTCTCAAACGCCGGCCCAACATAGAGCAGGACGAACAGCAGGAGACCACAACATATGATGGATGTCAGTTGTGTAACTCCACCTACAGCTTCCTGGATGAGCGAGCGAGCCAGTGACGCGCATATGGGACTGCAACTGAAGAATGATCCAAAAATATTGCTCGCGCCCTGAAAGATAAGATTATTAAGAGACTGTGTCGAGCTAGTGTGACTGTACAGTACATGGAAGGGATATGGAGACAAGTTAGGAGCTGGGATACGAGGGACTGACTTTCAGCTGGTATAATCTACGAGTACATCATCAAAATACTGTAATGTATAGCAAACACTTGCAAGTTTCTTACTGTAGGCTTCTCTACTAACAATTAGATTTTTTTTTCACCATTATAGTTATTGTAGTTTATAGCCATATTGAACCGTGAGAATACTCACTAAAGTCATAGCGACAATGAAAGATTAATGAGCCAGAGCTGCTAAAGTTGGATCCCTATTAACGCATCTATAAGTACTGGGACATAAACTAATGTACGGGACATAAACTAATGTAAAGTACGCTCCCTATGGGTACTACTTTCATGCAAACTTTTCTACTTTCAAAGTAAACCTTGTAGTATCATTTTTTTCTGAGTTTGGATTAGTTCTTAAATAATAAATGTATCGTTTAAATAATAACATTTAGTTTAAAAAATAAAAATACGTATCATGCAATAAATTCAAATACTTTTAATTCTGGTTCCATAAATAAAAACATGATCCTACCATAGCATAGAGTTCTTGAGTGGCATCTACATTATAGTTGTGTTTTTGAGCAAAGATCTTGGCCATAGAGAGAGACAACATGTATGCCACAATACTGATGATCACAGAGTCAACAGCCAAAACAGACATCAACTCAAAAGGCGGCGCAGTAGGCTCGGGTAACCTGCAATAACGAGAATTACGAGAATTGCAATATTACGAGAATTGTGTTTCAAACCACACACTAGAAAGTGAAGGGACGACGACGTTTCGGTCCGTCCTGGACCATTCTCAAGTCGATTGTGAATCGACTTGAGAATGGTCCAGGACGGACCGAAACGTCGTCGTCCCTTCACTTTTTAGTGTGTGGTTTGGTCAACATATTTCAGCTACGTTATTGTGACTCATCGCCTGCATTGTGTTTCAACATTCGCTGGATTGTGATTGGGAAATAAATTCACAATGTATATACAAAAGTTAGAAATGGACTGAAAATACCAGCAATAAATAGTTTTCACTGCAACACCTATGAATTTATAAAATATTAGTATGCACTGGAAATAAGTCTTTTTGTTAATACATAAAATAATTTTCAATTTACACGATAATTGAAACGTTGTTGTTTATGATTTTTTTCTGAGTTTACTTTAGTTCTGAATTATATTCAGGACTAAAGACTGAATTCAATTCGACCTAATTTACACTACAGTTTATTGAGGTAAAATACTCATCCCTTTGTGTGTATTTTACCTCAATAAACTTATTTCAATTTCAATTCAATACACTGATCAGAAGGTCTAAAAAAAACACAAACTATATTATAATAAATTATGCTATAATAAACAAATAAAGAGAGCTTATAAATTAGACGGTAAATGAACGTGTTTTTGTCCATTATAAAATACTCACCCTGTGGGAATTTCACCCAAAATTTGTATATTAAATTTGTGATGAAGGTCGCCCAGGTACGACACCAGCGTCCCAGCAACGACAACAATGAGCTCGATGGGAATTGGAATCTTTGTTTTCTTACCAAACCAAGGCTGCCAGGGAGCAACAACATGATTTAGTATCTTATGAGGCAAAAGTAATTCTCATATAATTAGTTTAATGTGCCTGCACTATCAGATCATTCTGTTAGTGAACTGTTGTACACTCTTAGCTGTACAACAGTCCAGTCCAGTAAAGTTACTTAGCTTAGTTTTATACTTCCAGTAAACTGTTTGACACAAAACAAATATTACAACTGCTTTAGATGTATTGCAACTAATTTCATGTTTGTTTCTGTTTACCATTTCCTTCGTAGAAGATAATCAGTAAATGAAATGAGCACTTGTTACTATTTTTCTTTGAAATTGTTGTTATAGAACGTAAAAAATATGTAAAATAGAACTTTAATCTGGTTTCAGTTCCAATAACTTCAGCTTCAATTTATCCTAGAGACATTTTCCTTACGTACTGTTTGACTTCCATGAAGAAGAACCTATATTATGTGATTTTCAGTTTGCCTACAAATATTTCTTTAATTAAACTGTGTGTACTGGTGAGTCTCCCGGAAGCGCACTTTGATCTTGTAGATCAACTTGCCGAACCGAACTTAACGCATCTACACTTTGATTTTGTAGATCAAAGGGTACTTAATAATTATTATTATTATTATTATTATTTTATATACAAGAAGGTACAATGGGCTCATGAGATTACATAAACTTGGTATGTTTACATTCTTGCAGTCACTAACACGCATAGCGTTTCTGGCAGAAAACCTACATAAATAAATAATAAATAAATTTTTATTCAGGTAAGGTACATACATACAAGGTAAGATACAAAAGATGATGGTTTTATAGATAGAGCTAGTACACACAATGCCTAAAGCCACTATTACGCAAAGCGTTTCGGGCAGGTACATATGTACCCTTACCATGTGGTACATGTAGGTAACTACCATATGTGAGGGCAAAGAGGCAGATCACTGGCTACAGTCACAACACAGCCCGGCCTCCTAAGGTTTCCCAACGTCAAGAAAACGGTCAATATAAAGAGTCCTCTCCTAACCTATTAAGAGGCAACCCGTCCTCTTAAAAAGAACGTCACTTTTGGCTCGTATGCGTGATATGGCCAAATTTGGACGTAATTTGAAATGAAATCGACTCACAAAAGTGACGTTCTGTTCCGTTTTCTATTTGAGTCGTCCGGCGTACGCGCAGAGGTTATGAGAGGACACTTTAAATTAACGTTTTTCATAACTTTTTGAAACTTTATGAGAATTTCCTGCCCACCTAACCTATCAGAGGACCCTTAACTTACTGTTGTTGAAAAAAAAAATCGCAAATTTATTTTCATTTTTTTTTTCATTTTCAAATTACATCCAAATTCGGCCATACGGCCAAACGGCCAAATGCGACGTTCTTTTTAAGAGGACAGGTTGTAAGAGGACCCAAAACAGAAAACGGAAACAGAACGTCACTTTCGCCAGCCGCTTCCATTTTCTAGTACAATAATTTTTGGCCCTAGGAACGCATACGATCGAAAAAAGCGTTCTTTGTTGGACGGGTTGCATAACAACCCATCCTCCGGAAATTATTGCATCAATAACAACTATTTGGTGGAACGTACCAATAAGTAGCGATGAACCACATTTTGTACTATTAATTTTATGGAGTCCGGAAAAATAAAGCAAAAAACCGAACTTAAATATTCCAAGGGCTAGTATATATATAACACATATGTACTATAGGACTAGGATTGCTACCCTACCTTGAGGTAGGGTAGCAATCCTACCCTTGAGGTGCTTCCGGGGCTTAGCGTCCCCGCGGCCAGGTCGTCGACCAGGCCTCGGACATAGGTTAGGTCTTATATTAGCCTTAAATTAGTCTTATATTAGGTCTTAGGTGCTAGGTTAGGTCTTATATTTATGTTGCGGTTAAAAAAGCCTCCGATTTGTTTAAATTCAATAATATAAAAATGAACTTTCTGGTGGTCCATCGCTTCATATTGGTAGTTTCGACCAAATAGTTTAAGTACTTATATTTTAGAAGGATGGGCTGGTCACAACGACAGCGAAGGAAGAACACTCTCTATATAGGTTGCCGGGTCGCTCGTTACTCTAATTTATGTATCTAAAAATGCTTAGAATTTATCTTGAATAGATCTTAGATCACATTCACGTCAATGTGATCTATCCTGAGTAGCTATAACTATGTAATTAAAACTCAATATATGCTACAAATAAGCACAATAAGCTACAAATAAGTACTAAACAAAATGATAATTTTGTTTAACAGTGATAAATGAAACAATAAGTATTGACCTTGATAAAAATATTGTTGAAGATGAGAACAGCGAAGGTGACCCCAGAGATCGTCATGACAGCTAGGTTTGACGATAATAATTGACTGATGATGTCACGGAATGCCTGTGAAAGAAGGTGAATATCAATGAACTAACTCAGTACACAAAAATATAACCAAACTAGAGAAATTTGGTGTTATGACCTTTTGTCTCAGCCGTTCTTCATTCATTATATTTTTTTGTCAATTATTACCAGCTATTAAACCTGCATGAAAGTCTTTCAAAGTCTCATGCAGGGCATTACATCTTATACTGTATACTTAATTATTAAGATATATTCAACAGATCTAGGAAACAAACCCCACAGTAGTTGCCTAAATCACAACTAAATTACCTTTATTAATTTGTACTGAATATTGAGAATTCCTATTATTTTTTACTTTTAAAAATTAAAAGATTCACCAAGAGAATTTCCAGCAAGTCTCTCGTTTAGTATGTATATCTCGGCAATAAATTAGTCTCTGTAAATGGACATAATTGAAGACGAAAAGTCACAATAACGTGGCTGAAATATGTTGATTAAACCACACACTAGAAAGTGAAGGGACGACGACGTTTCGATCCGTCCTGGACCTATCCTATATCGTCCTATCAATATTCTCAAGTCGATTGTCACAATCGACTTGAGAATGGTCCAGGACGGACCGAAACGTCGTCGTCCCTTCACCTTCTAGTGTGTGGTTTGGTCGACATAATTGAAAGTTACTTACATAAATGACTTTCAACGGGCCATTGTATGACTGGATTTTGATACCAAGGAGACTTGGGACCTGTGAGGCCAGAATGTGGAAGGCGGCCCCCGTGGTGAAGCCGGACACCAGCATATCGGAAAGGTAAACACACAAACTTCCTAACTTCAACAAACCCAGAACGATCTGAAGAAAAATATTGATTTGCAAGGAAGTAATTCATGTATTAAATTCAATAATTTGCAAATATATTCATTTTTAATCTGCAAAAATAATTTATTTGTAGTAGAAAAATGCATTTTTTTGCATTTGCATGAAAATTTGTGCAAGAAAAAATGCGGTTACAAAAGCTAAGTTTGATGGGGTTCAATAGCCATTTACTATACTTTTTAAGCATAAGCACTTAGAAAATTACACTCCCCAGAGACAAACATTTTACACTAGGTATTTATAAATAAAAAAAGTGTCATATCATACCTCCACTATTCCATTCATGAGCGCTAAAACTGTCGCCACCTCCATACGAGTATATATCCTTGTAGTGCTGGGAGGCAAATCGTGAGTGTTATTTCCGACCAGAGACGGTACGATAGAAGCGGTCTGAGCTGCTGTAAATTCATCAAGAACCTTCCCAGTCATCAAGCACACCACTCCGAATGATCCTGAGAAACATAAAATGATTAGAAAACATGTGGTATTAAGAGTATATCTCTAAAACACTTGTAAATACCCGTAATATATATATTTCAAATGATATACCAATAAACTTTATGTAGATATCAATATTAAAAAGACATCCTATTTACACACACACACACATATATATATAATATATATATATATATATATATATATATATATATATATATATATATATATATATATGTATATATATATATATATATATATATATATATATGTATATATAAACAAATGGTTATATAAACATCTTAAACCTACCAATTGAAGAGTGTCGTGCCGTGCCGAGTAGTGCATATATAAGCACAGGGAAGAAGGCCATATATATCCCAGTTATGGGAGGCATGTCGCCTAGCAGCACGTATCCCATACCTGAAGCATTTAAATAGTATTTCAATAAAAAAAAGAGAACACAAAAAGATTTATGTGAAGATGGTTTCACCCGTCTGCTGCGGACACTTGTGGTTTCCGCGGGTTGTGTAGACTGCGGCTGTTTGCATCACGCTATTGTGAGTTCTGTGTGTAACCTCCCAAAGGTCTTTGGGAGATTATGAGCAAAGACCAAATTCGTCATAATTTTCTATGTAATTTCACAAGAATAAAATTTATATTTTTAAATTTTTCCAAGGAAACCCGTACAAGAAATGTAGCTGTTGAATAAATGCCCCCAGCAAGAGAGAGTTACCTTTGATGAATTTAAAAACTTTGTGTTTAGTGTCAGGTATTTGATATATGCATACATATTTAATTAAATATAGTCCTGAACACAGGGCTGAAACAAACTCTCAAAGTGTGTATATAGACCAACAAACGGGGTACACCTCTCAGTGTATATTGCCCTTATTATGCGTTGTGGTTGACCCATGTGAGAACAATGAAGAGGAGTATATGTGCTACCAGTGAGTTATCAGCGGCTCCCTGACTCATGAGGAGTACAGAGTAACATTAATATCTGCTCGAAACGCTTTGCGTAATAGTAGCTTTAGGCATTGTATGTACTAGTTCTATCTATAAATCTATAAATTTTTGTAAAACCTCTTGTATGTATGTATGTACCTTACCTGAATAAACATTTATTTATTTATTATTTATTTAAATCAGGTCACGTGTTCAAAACAGCTGAAGCAATACGGATTATCTAAGATGTTACTAAACAACATGAAATAACAAGTCAACAGTTAAAAAATTTTCTTCATGAGAGTCGAAAAATATTACAACACATTTTGGTCAACTTGCTGTCTATAAACACCACTCGCTTTAATACCTCACTCGCTACCTGCTCATCCTCCTTATAATAATTCACTGTGTCGGGGGACAGGAAGCCAGAGTGTATTCTTCATACACGTTAGGCTTTTTATCGAGCCCCCCCCCCCCCCCCCCAGAGTCAAATTTCTGATCCCGCCTAGGATGCAACCCCACGACAAGCCGATTAACTCCTGAGTACCTCCTTTCTGCTAGGTGAATAGAGACATGAGGTGAAAGGAAATGTGGCCAACCATTTCTGTCCCGCCCGGGATCCGAACCCTGAATTCTTAATTGTGCGTCGAGAACGAACCCTACTATACTACCGGGACCCATGGGATACATGGGAATCCTTCCAGTGATGACAGTCCTTCCTAGAACACATCATAACTAGCAGAAGGTCACTGTTGGTGACACAGGTGTGTTTACATGCTTACAAACGCTGAATTTAATTCAAATGGCAACAAAATTATTTGCGTAGTCAGTTTATTGAACACAACTATGTAAATGGTCTTTTTTTATATCTTATGTCAATGTCAATTTGAACGGGGAAGAGCGTATTCGTCATGAAAAGAATATTTATCTTCTGGCTCAACTACTTGAAGGTGGCTGCCCAAGGTATAGCTGGCCGCCCAAAGGATGGCTGGGGTGGAACAAGACTATATGGCTGTCCTAGAGATAGAGTGCTGCCCCCAGGAATAGATCGATGCCCTAGAGATAGAGTGCTGCCCCCAGGAATAGATGGCTGTCCTAGAGATAGAGTGCTGCCCCCAGGAATAGATGGATGCCCTAGAGATAGAGTGCTGCCCCCAGGAATAGATGGCTGTCCTAGAGATAGAGTGCTGCCCCCAGGAATAGATGGCTGCCCTAGAGATAGAGTGCTGCCCCCAGGAATAGATGGCTGTCCTAGAGATAGAGTGCTGCCCCCAGGAATAGATGGCTGCCCCAGGAGTTGACGTCTGCCCCAGGAATAGATGACTACCCTAAGAATTGACATTTTCCTCTGGGAATAGATGGCTGCCTCATGGTTAGCTGACTGCCCCCCAATTGGTGTGTTTAGTAAAATAAAGGATGGAACTAGCAGATGATTTACAGTAAGAGAGATGCCTAATATCAAAAACATAGGCTACGTGGTTAAATATATTAAGCCAGGTAAATACTCACCCACTGGTATGTTCATTATGGCTACGGTGACGCCGGCCACCACGTCCCCCAGCAGGGAGGAGCGGACATCATAATTGGGCAGCCAGGAGAGGATGGGCACCCGGGCCTTCACTGCTGACGCCACGCACCCGCCAGAACACGAACACGCCTCTTTCACTTTGGTTCGAAGACTTTCAATCAGACCTAAGTAAAAAATATATATAAATATATTATATATAATACACACAGAAGACGGGACACTACGAGCGAAGCTCTCATCCTGTAACTACACTTAGGTAATTACACACATAACAGGAGTAGCAGCCACGAGGGTGCCTCGCGGCTGAGTGGATAGCGCTCAGGGGTCATAATCCTAAGGGCCTGGGTTTGATTCCCGACCGAGGCAAAATCAGATGGGCAGAGTGTCTTTCGCCCTGATGCACCTGTTCACATAACAGTAAATAGGTACCTGGGAGTTAGTCAGCTGCTATGGGCTGCTTCCTGGGGTTGTGCATGTGAGTATGTTAGAGAAATGTAGGAGGAAAAATAGATTGTTAGTAAGGTGGGGTCCAAGAGCTTATAACTCGATTCTGTAGACATTACCTGGGTCAGGTGGTGGGCAGACATTACCTGGGTCAGGTGGTGGGCAATAGTGGTACTTGGAGGCCCGCTGTGTAATGTTGAGTGATGGACGGACCACACACACCTCACACCCGCCCCCACCACCACCACTCTCGCTCTGATCCATCCCAGACAACGGCGACATTCCGTTCTGTCTTATAAAGAAAATATAAAATTTCTTCAAACATTTGGCTCAGTTTATTTAACGATATATTTCAAGAACAAACAAGTGACAAACTTATGCTGATAGTTATATGGAAGTCACTATTTAATAGGAAAAATTGCATAGTTAGATTCAGTTTAAAGAAAGGTGTGTCAGCATTAGTATATAATGTTCATGTAGAATTTATACTTTTCACAATTCTGTCATCGTTTCTACAGTAATGAGAGTGGTATATCTTACAGATTAATAGATTGGGTTAGAAAGGCGGGATCCAAGAGCTAAAACCTCTTGGATACCATACATAACACATTTAGTGTATAATATATACTAAACGTAGTATTAATATTTTATTATGATGTAGGATAATTTTGTTATTTACAATATCTTTTTTAGTTTCGTGCAATATTTATGCAAAAAAAGCTCTCCACAAGCAGTATGCATGTTCACAGCAATAGACAGATATTGTATGTCGTTATGTGATTTTTGGAAAAGTTATTCAACCAAATAAACAAAACTGGAAGCCTCGTAGGTCGACGACGTGCACCATTCGATTCTGAAATTTATGATTATTGGGTTGATAAATCCCAATAATTAACAACATTTGGTATACCAAATGTATCACATATAATATCTGTCTATTATAACGTGCAAGCTATTTGTGGGAGCCTAGTCAGAGGCGTCATTTTTTCCAGAAATTTTGCACAAAACTCTTTATCCAAATATTAAAATTTAATTTAAATTTCTGTTTATCCAAGGAAGCAAGTTTTTTTTTATTTTTTAAATTGTCTTAATAATTTATCTCTCATTTGCCAAGAACAATATCAAAGAATGCTTATTTTTTTTAATATTTTATGCATTTTTGTGCACATACATTGAGTTTACTTATTTTTTTAATTTTGCTTTTCTTAATATGAAAATATATTTGTTGATTAATTAATAAGGTAGTGAGTTGGTCTTAAACAGCCCTTCCTCCTAAGGTTTCCCAACATAAAGAAACTGTAAGTACTAAAGACTTTATGATTAAAAATCCACATTAATATATTTGTGAAATTTATGTAAAAGATTTACACCCAGTTTACGTACTCTCTTGAGTGCTGTGTCAAGGTCTGAATGTCTGGTTAGGACGAGACTTAAATTTCTACCATGAATTTCGTTGAGATGTAAGTCACTAATAAAGGCATTAGTCTTTAAGTTTTAAGTCTCGTCTTAACTTTACACTCAGACTATGACAAAGCACTCAGGAGAGTGCGAAAGACTTGGTGTAAATCTTTACATCACTTTCACGAATTCATAAGTGGTCTTTTATCCTATGTTATTATGTCTGTGAGAAGACATAATAGAATACATTACCATTACTTAAAGTCACCTATCCTACCCTACCAAAACCCAAAACAGAGGACCCAAAACAGAAAAGGAGACAGTATGTAAATTTCGCGAGCTACTGCTATTTTATAGTCCGACGATTTTTGACCTTATGAAGAATATTCGTCAAAATGCGACGCTCTATTAGGAGGACGGGTTGTAACAACTCTTCCGCGGTTAATAGTTCCAACCCAACACCACAGTCAAAAATTGTGCACTGTAATGACCCATGGCTGAGAGAATTACCCATTTCAAGGATTAGACACCTTTGAGTATTTCTTTTATTGTGCAGTGATTTTAGTGTTTCAGGTGTGGAGTAATGCTGAACAGTGTTGGAGTGTGTGGAGTGCTTTTAGGAAGTGGTGTGATGCTTGGAAATGGTGTTTGTGGAGCGATGTTAGGGAGTGGGTGTGTGTATTCACCTAGTTGTGTTTGTGGGGTTGAGTTTTGCTCTTTCGGCCCGCCTCTCAACTGTCAATCAACTGTTTAGTAACTAATTTTTTCACACCATGCACACACGCCCCAGGAAGCAGCCCGTGACAGCTGAATAACTCCCAGGTACCTATTTACTGCTAGGTAACAGGGGTATTCAGGGTGAAAGAAACTTTGCCCATTTGTTTCTGCCTGGTGCGGGAACCCGCGCCACGGAATTACGAGCCCTGCGCGCTATCCACCAGGCTACCAGACCCACCCCCCAAAACGAGGGGGGTGTGTTCACATACATACACAAAGTGTGTATGTGTGAAGCGAGGATGTTTAGTGAGGTTGGGGTGTGTTGAGTAAGCTGACGAGGTAGTCGAGTGGATCAAATATGATCCTTATTAAGTTGATGTGTGTGTACACTTCCTTGTACATTGACTGTCGTAGGGTGTTATTGTAGATTTTAATGTAGTTCATATTTTAAGTTTAAGTGAAGGTAAGATCAGAAACGAGCACTAAGCCATTACTATCATGCAACACTTGCATTTAGGATAGGACGGATGGGAGAGAGAGAGAGAGAGTATATCTCTCTCTCTCTCTCTCTCTCTCTCTCTCTCTCTCTCTCTCTCTCTCTCTCTCTCTCTCTCGTCTCTCTCTCTCTCTCTCTCTCTCTCTCTCTCTCTCTTCCCTCCGTCTTATCCTAAATCCAGCGTTGTCTTATTTTTAAATCAGCCCAAAAAAGTCGCAAGTAGCGAGAATAAAAAATTAAGAACGCTGAGCTCTCTAAAGTAGCCCAATTCGCTAATTTTAGCCCAATTTGGCAACAATGCTCTAATGCAGCTGTGGAGAGGATGAAACTGGTTTGCCCTGAGGCGGAGGTGATGATTGGTTGAGTGGAGGTTGGATGAGGGTGGTAGATTTGAGTAGAGGAGGCGGGGGAGGGGTGCGTGTGTACCAGGGGGGATTGTGTACGGTTCCATGACTCACTGAGTGTCTTCAATCATTGTTCCAAACAAAATCTCTCAACACTTGCATATATGTGTTCGCGAGCATCATGTGAGTTCGTGCCGTGAGTACACTATATGGTGGTTCCAGATTTATGTGCGCTTAGGTACGTTTGAGAGTCCTCATATGTGTATTCGCCAATTTGTGCCTGCAGCATCGATTTGTTAACTCTTGGGCCCCGCCATTCTAACCGTCAGTTGCCTAATGTGCTGACTGTCGGGATATTTTTCATTATTATACCAATTACATATATTTCACACACACACTCATGCGCGCGCGAGGAGCCTCAGTGCTGAGTGGACAGCACTCGGGAGTCGTAGTCCTAAGAGTCCGGGTTCGATTCCCGCCGGAGGCGGAAACAAATACGCAGAGTTTCTTTCACCTTGATGCGCTGTTCACCTAGCAGGAAATGGGTACCTGGGAGTTATACAGCTGCTACGGACTGCTTCTTGGGAATGTACGTGTGTGTATGCGTTAGAGAGAAATATATATGTAGTCGATATAACAGAGAAAAACAGATTGGGTAGAAAGGCGGGGTCCAAGAGCTAATAGCTCGATCCTGCAGACACAAATAGTAAATAATAAATACACACACACACGGCTTTTTTAATTTGCTTCAAATATTAGTGTAGGCCGCTCTTTGAACTTGTGTCTCTTGCCTGGCAGCAGTCCGTGCCCTCAAGCTCTAACGTTTCTCAGTTTGATCATTGCCTCTTTGTAGGAACCATATGCATTGTATTCTAGTTTTAGTAAGAACCATCCATTTGTAAATTTTCGGTCCGGTGTCCAAAAGTTTACCAGATATGGCTAATTTTCACTTTACCAATGTAGTTTTGCATTTACTGTACTCTTCTAAGATACACAAAACTATGATAATGATTACAGATATTACCTCTCTGTACATGTACATTCCCCTCTACCCCCCCCCGATCTTCTCTTCCCTCCTCACATTCCCACTTTATCTCTCCCTTGATTGAGCATAATTACATAACCCAGAATGCAGCGTAAGGGACATCAATGTCTTACATTTGCTTCTCACAACAAACTGGGGTCATAGGTCACACAAGGGAGGGCGGAGATGAGCCAGAAAAAGTGACCTCAGCAGCATTTGATTCACAATAAACATTTCCGCATTCTTAAGGCGATATTAATTTACAGGACAACGAATGTTGATACAAATTTGGAACTTCTGAAACAGTAATGAAAAATTGGGTCTAATTTCCGAAGTAAGTTAGTGATTAATTCACTGTTCAAGGAACCCCCGTTCAACAGATACAGTATATATATATATATATATATATATATATATATATATATATATATATATATATATATATATATATATATATTATATATATATATATATATATATATATATCTATATAGATCGATATATCAACTTTTCGGCCTGAATGTTCAAAACCAAAGTATACTTGCCAGTTGATTAGTAAGATCAACCAGCAATTAACGCCAACAAGCCTTAACCAGCAAGGCCTGAAGCCCAACACCAAACCAGAGCCCAGTAGTGTTTACTCACTTGTGAATGCGTCGGCCTTGATCAGGACAAATATGTGTGCTGGTTGGTTATTAAACTATTGTGGCCTTAATAACCCTTCAGCGCATAACCCTTCAACACCAAATCAAGCTTAAACAGGGATATATGTATATATACAACCATCCATACTCTTCAATCAACTATATAAAGACAAACCAAATATTGCATGGCTTAACTGTCGGAGGCCAGACTTAATTAGGAACCTCTCCGTTAAAATCTTGACAAACACTGATTGTCAGACTCGGACTCAAGCCCTACAAGAATTCATAAAAACCACAACAACTCCCGCAACTAGAATCTTAAGGAGATCCATTATACAGCTTGAAGCTCAGGGTTGAGTTGTGCTGTTTTTGCTGGCACATATATTCCTGATTGACATTCTGAAGGAGTTGACGAGCTTCTATTAATTTCAGAAGAGCAACAAGACGATTATTCACTCTCATCGTGATCTTGGATTCAGCAAGGGAGGCAAAAAGTGCATTGGATGCTATCCTGTCAACCTAAGCCCAGAATAGCTAGTATATATATATATATATATATATATATACGTTTCCTTTCTCAGATTTACTTATTTTTTTCTGTAATTACCAAAGTGTAGTTACAGGATGAGAGCTACGCTCGTGGTGTCCAGTCTTCCCAGTACTCTTTGTCGTATAACGCTTTGAAACTACTGACGGTTTGGCCTCCACCACCTTTTTCACTTAACTTGTTCAACCCGCTACCACCTGCAAAAGTGAACTTTCTAATGTTCACATCATAACATCAAATGAAATATAGTAATAAAGGGCTGGCAGACATCCTAACATAGGAACTGATAATCACAGACGAAGCGTCGAAACCTTTAGCTGTGGAGCGCATACCTTTACCTGTATGTTGACAAACTAAACGAACCTAACCTTCCTAATACACGATATCTGAGACTTAATATAGTTCATATGTGTGCTATACTAGGCCCTGGGAATATTTAAGTTTGTTTTTAGCTTCATTTATTTTAAAAGAATTCCTTACTAGTAAGTATTCGTACGTAGTATCTAAAAGATAAGTATACGTACGAATTCGTGACTTTTGACGACAGTCACAATAGATACTATCTAAAACAGGGGTAGGGTTGACATATCATGTTATTAAAATAAATTTCGTTCATAAAAGATGACTGTTTGTTCTTAGGTATGTTTTAAACATCGATATTATAAAATATTCCTTGTAGTTTTCTTGTTCTCTTATAGTAAATTCTTAACGTGACCAGACCAGATATATTTATTTTGGTAAAGAGATCTGATTAATAAGTGAAAAATAGTGCGTGGCCTTGTTCGACCATGCTCACACATAATTAAGGTCTGGGAAAGTGTTGTTCAGCGTTTTAGCAAAATTT
>WNGS01006636.1:14269845-14283024 GCA_020271785.1 Procambarus virginalis
TACGATGGTTCATATCGTTACTATATGCATCTAAACAAAGGGAAGGTAACCTTCAGGGGGAAGCGCTAAGTCATGACGACCTATATAGCCTTGGGAATGATCAGGATCAAGATTTTGGGATATGACGGGTTGAAGGAACGGTGCCCAGCCACTTGGACAGTCTGGGAGTTCCGCCGCCCTGCATGAAGCTAGACCATCGCTCTACCGCCAGCCCAAATAGTTGGTCTAATGAAGAGAATGGGTTGGATAAGGACTGGACAGGAGAGTTGGACTAAGACATAAGCAGTAATATTATGAATGAGCTTTAATCAAGAACTGCTTCAAGGCTTACTTCTTACTAAGCGATCTCCGCATCTCCCCAACAACAGTACAAGTGGTATGCCTGCACAACCACCCTGTCCTCTCCAGTTGCCACAACGGAAAGAAATAGTGTACTAAAACATCCGAGCCTAACCTACTGCGCGACCCACGCATGGGGGGGGGGGGGGGGGGGGGGGGGGGGGGGGGGGGGGGGGGGGGGGGGGGGGGGGGGGGGGGGGGGGGGGGGGGGGGGGGGGGGGGGGGGGGGGGGGGGGGGGGGGGGGGGGGGGGGGGGGGGGGGGGGGGGGGGGGGGGGGTGGGGGGGGGGGGGGGGGGGGGGGGGGGGGGGGGGGGGGGGGGGGGGGGGGGGGGGGGGGGGGGGGGGGGGGGGGGGGGGGGGGGGGGGGGGGGGGGGGGGGGGGGGGGGGGGGGGGGGGGGGGGGGGGGGGGGGGGGGGGGGGGGGGGAATGAGGAACGTGAAGGTTTTGAGCCGCTATAATTATAGTACTCATATTATCCGTTGAGGATTCTATCGCAAATAAAGCTTGTACTATCCTCGAGGAAGTTGCTAGCAACTCAGGTTTCTTGAATCTAGTATTATGAGACATACTGCCATCCTAAGCAGACTAGTTAAGAGTAAGTTTTTACCTAAATAGCCTCTTCCCTACCCCCCCCCCCCTTAACAACCCATGGACCAGCCTGTACCAATACGCCTTACTGTTATCTTATTAAGTTATAGATGTTTACAGTCTTGTATTCAAATGTATTTTTGCCGTGAAGAACTTACTTTAAAATCTGCATTAAAATTTTGGAAGAGTGAGTCTTGAACTAAGTTCTAAGGCCTTAATACTTGCATGTACAATATGCTACACCTGAATTGATATTTACTAATAACGTTGTATTTTTGGCTTGTTTATATTATAAACAATCAATCAGATATGTTTTGAGATTGAATATATCTGATTCTAGTTGTACTCGACAAATCTATGTAATATCAAATCTTAAGAATATATATATATATATATTATCTATATATTATTATATATTATATATAGAGAGAGAGAGAGAGAGAGTGAGAGCGAGAGAGAGAGAGAGAGAGATAGAGAGAGAAGGAGATAGACGAGAGAGAGAGATAGAGAGACGAGAGAGAGAGAGAGAACCAACTCTATACGATAACTGTGGCTCAGCCACAGGTAGTTATAAGCACATATACACCGAGGTGTACTATGCACTTCACGGGGTCCTGTATGTGCACTTGAGTCCTGCACTATACTCCAGAGCTTAAATATTCTTGTCACTTGATCAATTAACACTTGTAACTTTAATTAATAACCTTTCAGAGATTGACAGGGTACACGCTAAACACCACTCCAAACAGTTATGGTGCAGTCCATCCTCCTAAAGTCCCAACATCAACAAACTGTCGTACTGAAATGCTCTCTGCTAACCTACCAGAGGACCCAAAACAAAAACGGGACAGTCCGTCAATTTCACGAGCCGCTGCCATTTTTCTAAGCCCGACAATTTTTGGGCCTTAGGTAGAGTATAACGTCAAAGGCGACGTTCTGTTATGGAACGGGTTTACCGGAGATCGGGCGACCATGGGGGAGAGCTCAGCCCCGCTCCTGTGCCAGAATAAGTCCACTACGGTGCTCACCCATAGCCCGTGCTACTTTGAACTTGTTCCAAGTAGCTAAATGCATTACAAACAACAATAACAACATGGGAGAATTAACCATACGTAGCCAAGTCATAATCTGGCTAACACAGTCTTCAGCCGTCTGCTGCCGAGGTAGGCTATAACTTACCTTCCCTTCAGGCGTCCTCAAGAAGTTGTTCTGTCCTTCTGAGAGTAGTTTATAATGACTACGAAGAGACGTTCGCTGCAGAACACCATCTCCCGTGCTAGACTGTTTTTAGAAATGTTCATAACTAGTACTAATCCTCGCATGGCAATTTCTTTGGTGATTTATTGTATAATTAGCCAGTGCGTCTATGGATCAGGAATTATCAATGAGGCAAGCAGTGACTGTATGATAAAATAGTGACAGTATCACTCAGGCAGTGGCTGTATGAAGCAAGCCGTTACTGGATGAATCAGACAGTAGAATCAGGCAGTGGATGTATGAAGGTCAAATAAAAATACAAATCATATCACTATAGTTTTCGGGAATTCCGGTGTACTTCGAAATTCTACAAACATTGTAGAGCTTTTCCAACAGTCGTCTGTAATCCATATCTCGCCACATAACAATAAATCCCTCCCACTTAAGGCTCACAACATAACAAATCCCTCCCACTTAATTCTAGCAGACATCCGCGTGCGGTTGTGCACCCGCGTCAAGGTAACCATGTTGTGTTTGTTGAACACATTTAGTGTTCTCTCTCTTGAACACAAGAGATATATCAGATTTTTTTTTGGTGGGGGAGATGATCAGTCATCTATATTATATCTATATTATATCTACACATATCTAACAATTAATGCCATGATTAACTGAAAATCCTTTTTTAGTACATACCTACCTTGTGGCTACCTTGTGGGAGGTCCGAGGATCAGCGTCCTCTCTCTGACCTGGCTTCCCGGTTCGTTGGCTGGTCAACCAGGCTGTTGGTTGAATGAGACAAACATTCTCTCTTATAAATATAGATATAGATATATATATATATCTGGTTTAGGGATATACCACAAGAAGTGTACCCCCGTTTCTTGATGTATATATATTGAAATTTTGCTTTTGTCCTGAATTATGATCAAGGCAACAATATGCTTACTGGTTCGTCAATAAGCTATTGCTGAGGTCTAAATAACTTTCCAGAGGTTGATAGGGCTCCAGCCCAACCCAGACCAACCCTCATTGACGTGAATACACGATGAGTTCAGAGGGTGAGTCAAAGATTACATTAATAATAATATTATAGCATTCTGTGTAATGTTTTGGGCAGCGGTAAGCAGCTTCATTAATATGGTAGAGGGAGTGCGTTATTAAGACACGACCCCTAGGCATTGTCGCGGTCTTCATACTGCACTGGCCAAGGTCACGTACATCAGGGCTCCCATCACTTGAACATGTGATGGGGCTCCCATCACATGCACAAGTGATGATACTTGTATTAACCAACAACGGGATGGAGACCAGATTAATTCGCTAAATCATGTTGTGACGCCGCGTCTTATACATTAAGGTTACCATACCTTGAGGTTACCTTGAGGTGCTTCCGGGGCTTAGCGTCCCCGCGGCCCGGTCGTCGACCAGGCCTCCTGGTTGCTGGACTGATCAACCAGGCTGTTTGACACGGCTGCTCGCAGCCTGACGTATGAGTCACAGCCTGGTTGATCAGGTATCCTTTGGAGGTGCTTATCCAGTTCTCTCTTGAACACTGTGAGAGGTTTGCCAGTTATGTCCCTTATGTGTAGTGGAAGTGTGTTGAACAGTCTCGGGCCTCTGATGTTGAGAGTTGTCTCTCAGAGTACCTGTTGCACCTCTGCTTTTCAACGGGGGTATTCTGCACATCCTGCCATGTCTTCTGGTCTCATGTGGTGTTATTTCTGTGTGCAGGTTTGGGACCAGCCCCTCTAATATTTTCCAAGTGTAAATGATTATGTATCTCTCCCGCCTGCGCTCAAGGGAGTACAGATTTAGGCTCTTTAGTCGGTCCCAATAGTTTAGATGGTTTACTGAGTGGATTCTAGCAGTAAAGGATCTCTGCACGCTCTCCAGGTCAACAATTTCTCCAGCTTTGAAAGGGGCTGTCATTGTGCAGCAGTACTCCACTCTAGAGAGCACAAGCGTTTTGAAAAGTATCATCATCGGTATAGCATCTCTAGTGTGAAAAGTTCTTGTTATCCAACCTGTCATTTTTCGTGCAGTTGTGACGGCTACTTTATTGTGTTCTTTAAAGGTAAGGTCTTCCGACATGAGTACACCCAGATCCTTTACATTGCCTTTTCGTTCTATGTTATGATTTGCCTGAGTTTTGTACGTGGTTTCCGTTTTTATATTTTCATTTTTTCCATAGCGCATGAGCTGGAACTTATCTTCGTTAAACACCATATTATTTTCTGTAGCCCATAGAAAGACCTGATCTACATCTGACTGGAGGTTCGCCGTGTGCTCTATGTTGCCTACTCTCATGAAGATCCTGGTGTCATCTGCAAAGGATGATACAGTGCTATAGGTTGTGTTCTTGTCTATGTCCGATATGAGGATGAGAAAGGTTAGGTTAATATAGTAACTATATAAGCCAAGCAACGTTGAAGTTGCTAAATCTAAATGCAAAATAAATGTGAGAATCGCTATTATTAGAGATTCAAAGCCAAAACATTAAATGAATAGTATAAATGTTCGAAATAAGACAAATTAGTTAATGGGTTCACATCTACATTGTTTTTCTTTATTAAATAATATACAATATAAAGATCATATTTACATCAATTTACACTGGAAAATATTACATTTATATATAGTGCCGATAATTCTATGTAAACCAATTTTCTATATCATCACCGAGCATGAACCGTAAACCCCAAATGGTATACTGGTTAGCAATACGACATCTAATGGTGCTTGTCGGGTTTACCTTGGTCGGCACGCTGGACTTGTGATCCTGTGGTCCTGGGTTCGATCCTGGGCGCCGGCGAGAAACAATGGGCAGAGTTTCTTTCACCCTATGCCCCTGTTACCTAGCAGTAAAATAGGTACCTGGGTTTTAGTCAGCTGTCACGGGCTGCTTCCTGGAGGTGGAGGCCTGGTCGAGGACCGGGCCGGGGGGACACTAAAGCCCCGAAATCATCTCAAGATAACCTCAAGATACGTCTTGTTAGACCCTAGGTTTATGAGGTATACCGTCCAGCACCATACTGTAGAATGAAGATAAACTCACTGGAACATCTAGTCATGTTCATAGTACATGGTACATGTGTACATAGTACATGTGGGAATATTTATGGGACTATATGTATATGGCCTGACGGCTGAGCGGACAGCGATCGGGATTCGTAGTCCTAAGGTTCCGGGTTCGATCCCCGGCAGAGGCGGAAAATAATGGGCAGAGTTTAGATATGAAGATGTTTTACTGGTAAATGATAAAAGAATGAAGATGTTGATGAATATGCATAGCAATTTGGATCGGTTTAGATTCAGGAAAGACCTGGGTAAAAATTGGTTTGGGAAGAGGGTTGTAGTTTTATGGAACAAATTTTCCGTTAGCATAACAGACGTGAGATCAGTGAATTGTTTCAAGCGTAGGTTTGAAATATGTATGAATGAGTTTGGGGAGTGTAAGTAGGCCTCGTACAGGCCTATAGGCCATCTATAGTTCTCGTTAATCTTACGCTGGAAGATCAACTGAAAATATTAAAGTTTACCCTATGAACTTTTGTATTGTCTATGCATACAATAAGTTTAAAGTTAAGATTTTAAGGAGGATGTGCACAATGCTTCCTAGTAAATGTCACTGCACAAGGTTTAGTGACTCAGAAGATAAAAGCATGATTGGTTACCAAGGTTGATACAGTGTGTGTATTACATTTTGTAGTGCTTATGTATCGCTGTAAAATGGTCACTACTTTACCAGATAGATCATTGTTATAAAAGGTAAAACACCCTCCTTACGGTTACCTTGCGTTTATTGCGGTGGTCAAAGTCCCCGCGGCCCGGCCTCTGACCAGGCTTCCTGGTTGATGGTTTGGTCAATTAGCTCGCAGCCTGTCGTATGAATCACAGCCTGGTTGATCAGGTATTCTTTGAAGGTGTTTATCGAGCTCTCTCTTGAACACTGTGACGGGTCGGCCAGGTATGCCCATTATGTGTAGTGGAACAATCTTGGGTCTCTAATGTTGATAGAGTACCAACTCGGAGGTACTCAGAGTACCTATTGCACCTCTGCTTTTCACCGGGTTATTCTGCACATTCTGCCATGCCTTCTGGTCTCATGTGATATTATTTCTGCGAGCAGGTTTGGAACCAACCCCTCCATGTGTAAATAAATGTGTAAATATTTTCCATGTGTAAATTATTATGTATCTCTCTCGCCTGCGCTCTAGAAAATACAGATCCAGGCATTTTAATCTGTCCCAATAATTTAGATGTTTAATTGAGCAGATTCTAGCCATAAAGGATTTCTGCACGCTAGCAGTTAGGAATAGATCAGGACTTAAAGCCCATCTCCTGAGGAACGTCTTGATGATAACAATTAGGAATTGAGCAGAGCTTAATAGATTTACTTTAGACATTCCTTCATATTGCAGCATGAGGAGGATAAAGGGGTTTCAATTGCTATTTTGATATTGCACTGTAAAAGGAAGCTCTTTTGAAATAATGACAAGTTAGTATCATAAGCTTTTCATTCAGGAATGTAAATAAGTAAAATACTCAATTTTCATGTACAATCACACACGTGTTCTATTTCAGAGAATATAGTTCAAACTTTGTATGAACAGAAATATAAGTTAGGCTCCTGACAAATCCTATAAATGGGTCTATCACATTTACATATTCTTATTGCATCATGATATAAAGCCTCGTTATAATCTGTGCGTGAAAAAGGAGTGTGGGAGTATTTATAACAATGGGAGGCAGTTCCTTCCAAACACAACAACGCCTCAAGTGGAGGAACAGCTTAGTCAGTGGAGGAAACGAGAGGCAGTTACTCTCTTAGTGTAAATCTTAGGTAGTGTTGAGCATTTAGTCTCCTGTTTTATACCATCGGCGAATATGTTAAGTTGTTTCGACAGTCGTATAAAGAAAGTTAAAGTGGCACTTTAATTATTGTATATTATTTAATAACTAAATAAATACAAAAGTTGAATCTAGAGGAAATAAAGCGGTTTCTTGTCAGTTATCTAGTGTTCTTAGGTTAGGATTATAGATGGATGACAACAGGCAGCTGCAGTACATAAAGAGAGGATAGATAAGACTGCAATATTAAATTTCACAGATGAACAGGAAGTATTTGCTTATAATTTCGCAAAGAAACAATTTAGATATTTTTACATGTAGGATGGTTAAGAAAGACTTCCATCTTGTTGGTCAAGAACTAGACAGACTAGAGGAGCTAGTCCGAGTGTTAAGTTACGACAAGTCTCACTAATTGTGCCATTGAAGCAGCTCCTGAGGCTATGTGAGTCTTCATAATAGCAAGGAAAAGTCGCATGGCTATAAATCATTTAATAATGCTTAATTCTACATTTTGCGTGTTCTTGAGAGTGTCACATTCTTTGTCATGTTTAGTGAGGGTGGAGATAGCTCAGTTTGTCCCGAGTTTTTGCAAAGCGAGGATCTGAGTTTTGAATATTCTTTGCTATATCTTCTATAGGTTCAAAGTTAGGAAAATGTTGGTGAGAGATTATACTGTTTCATATTGAGGGATCCAGGAAGCTTGTTAAGCTTCCAGAGGTCATTTTGGGGAATAGTCATTAGCTCAAGACCAACGATTATTGTTCCCCAGAATGCTACTCATACCTATTCTTTAATTCACAGGCACCTATTTGCTAAGTAAACAGAAGTATATCAGGTGTATATAAACATCCCCAAACATCCTATTGAATCAGAAGGAATTTCAGTTCAAATTTAAACTAAGTGCTTGCGAAGGCATATGGTTTTGTCATCTAGCTCTCATAGGCTACTGGCAGCTTGGCTTTTAGTATTATTTCCTTCATTGCTGTCAACATGGGAGGCTTCATGGTTGGTAAGCTGGAAGGCTTAATGCTTGGTAACATGGTAGGCTTAATGCTTGGTAACATGGTAGGCTTAATGCTTGGTAACATGGTAGGCTTAATGCTTGGTAACATGGTAGGCTTAATGCTTGGTAACATGGTAGGCTTAATGCTTGGTAACATGGTAGGCTTAATGCTCGGTAACATGGTAGGCTTAATGCTTGGTAACATGGTAGGCTTAATGCTTGGTAACATGGCCCCCAATTCCCCGACGACAATCATGGGATCCATCAGTCGTGGAGCTTAGTTAATAAGCACCAGGACTGACCAATCCTTATAGATGATGAATGGTGTGGCAGTGACGGTACTGTGTACGTTACGGGGTGATTCTGGGTTCGAAAACCCAGGATCATGATTTTCGTCATGGGTTCGAAAACCCCAGGATCATGATTTTCGTCATGGGTTCGAAATAACATTTTTCTTTTAGATCCCAACATGCCAAGTCTCCCAAATCCTTTACATAATTGTGTCCGAGATGTATAATACTATAAGTGATAGTCATTTATTATTGTATATCACAGATGATATCGTTAGTGTCTAGATCTATCTTTATTTAACATCAACAAAAAGGGAGGCGTCGATTAAGTAAAGAGGTCGCTGGAGATGACTTTCTCGTCAAGGAAGGGTGGTGGGGACGAGTTGTAAGGTCACAGTGCCAAAAAACATGGGTGCCAATCCTCCTACTGACAGTCTTGCGAAACACTACAGCCTCATCTGCTCAAATTTTCCCACACTTTCTTCATGTGTTATATAGTTTCTCCGGCTCTCATTAGGATGCCTGTCACGTCTATCTCTATAACGGAAAACACAACTAAGTGCTATATATATATATATATATATATATATATATATATATATATATATATATATATAATATATATATATTTTCTTCCTCGTTACCATTGTACTCTTCGCTTTGTTACAAATTGCTTGCGAAAACAGAAACGTAAAAATTATTTAATTCTAGTTAATTTATATTTTAGACCAACTCAACAGTGTACAAATGTTCGCAATAAAGCTAATTTGAACTGATTTTTATTTAAAAATTTTTGTGGCTATGAAAGAAAAAGCTTAAGTGCCGCCAAGGTTATTTTACAGAACTGTGCCTGGTAAACGCAAACAATATTGAGATTACGTGTCCTGAGCTTTGTCTCTAAACTACATATACAATAAAAAATAAAACTGGTGTCATTTTTTCATATTTAAAATCATACATCAAAAACCTTTTGTTCGTCGATAGGCGTTGACCAGACCACACACTAGAAAGTGAAGGGACGACGACGTTTCGGTCCGTCCTGGACCATTCTCAGTCCAGGACGGACCACAATCGACTTGATAATGGTCCAGGACGGACCGAAACGTCGTCGTCCCTTTACTTTCTAGTGTGTGGTCTGGTCAATACGACAATATGTATATATTCAACAGTAAACAGCTACCCACTACTGGACGCGAGAAAATTGTAAGATAACAGGAAAATATGTTTGGGTTGCAATAGGCAAGTACATTAGTTATCCCAAACCTTACCTACAACTCTAATTCTAAATAAATCTACATTCTAAACAAATCTACTTTCAGGACTGTCCAACTCTGGCTAGCCTTCCCCTTGGTCAGGCACGTACCCCCCTGGCCCAGCCACGAACAGTCCACGGGACGTCACCTTCGTCCAGCCCTACCATTGGCCGGTGATGCTGTTGGTCGTGGGGTCACTGGGGAAACGAGCCCCTGATGGTTTAAAGAGCTTGCAAGGAAATGAGGGAACTCCCGTATCCCCGACAATTTGTAACAATGATACATTGAACCCATTCTCCAAAAATTATAGAACGTCTAGCTAATATGGATGTATGTTCAAAATATGGACTTTATATTTCACATAATTCCCCAGCATAGCAGAGGAAGCTGCCTCTTTCTACTCACCTTGGTTGTACATCACTGCATGCCACTATATATGAAGTTCAACCCCCCAGTATGTCTGGGAACCCCCCCCCCCCAGTCACTCTCCATCCAGCCCCAGAGCACCAGGAAGGTGCAATACCCAGACCTGCCGGTTCCTCGGTACCTGAAGGTAACAAGCATGGGTATAGGTACCCATGCTTGCATCTTCGACGGGTACCTCGACGGGCTGAATAGCGTTTACTGGCTATTCAAGCCCGTGCCACCTCTAGGGTGGCTTAATCTTCATCAATCAACCATCGGTACTCGACAGTCTCTTCTGGTGCTCAGAGGGCTCCACATTACGATCTCCACGCGACGTTGGCTTACAGCTTCCTCGTGTGCAGGTGGTAGTGTTTGTGTAAATATTATTTCAGTGTCACCTTTATTTCTGTGTTAAAGTAAGTTTGAGTATTCCTTTAATCCGATGTTATTTTTCACACTGCAAAGGCCAAAGCGGCACTTTTTTTTGTATTAATAATGCGAGGTGCGTGCCACATTACATCTGCCCAGTATAGCCACACTACTGCGTCGCGTTACAAGGAAAAGCTCCTGTCGACTTGATAATGGCCCAGGACGGACCGAAACGTCGTCGTCACTTCAATTTCTAGTTTGTGGTTTGGCCAACAAAAGTTCCTGTTTTGTACTATTGGAACTGCATATATATACTATATAAGGGCTAGAAGTTAGGTCTGTTTGTTGCCTTTTCTCTAGCCCTAGGTTAATAAAACAAAAGTTATTTTTTTTAGGTGGGAGGGGATCAACAGTTGATATATTGAACTTCCAGCAATAGTAGTTATTGCTGCTATAATTTTGGATGACAGATTGGACAAGTCAGCACTATAAGTTAATTGTGAGAACTTGACGATGACAAAATAAATAAGCAAACATTGGCAAAGGAACAGAGAAGTTGATTAATGGAACAAAATATCATGACTTTTTAGTTCCAAGACAATTGAAACATTTAAACGCAAACTAGTGTATTGTTTGGGTGTTGAGAGCCAAGGATAGACCAACTGGCCTGCTGTATCATTCACCCTTGTTTTATCTCTTTATGGCCTTGTGTTTTATGTTTGTATATATATATATATATATATATATATATATATATATATATATATATATATATATATATATATGCAACTTGTTCAGCTTTTTACTGTCATATGTGGATTCATAGTTTTAATTAATTAAATAATTACCCTAAACTACTTCAGTTTGGTTATGCATGTAATTTGTCAATATGCTGCATAGCCTAGCACTGTAATTATTTATCTCAGAGCACGAAGTTCTGGGAGCCTACTATATATATATATATATATATATATATATATATATATATATATATATATATATATATATATATATATATATACATATATATATATATATATATATATATATATATATATATATATATATATATATATATATATATATATATATATATAGCTCCTGTCGTTCTTTCATGTTGTCAACAATATCTTTCATGTTGTCAACAGTATGAATATATATATATATATATATATATATATATATATATATATATATATATATATATATATATATTATATATATATATATATATATATTGTTGCTGGTGTTGACAAAGGCTTTAACAGGCCGAAACGTTCACTTTCTTTCACATTTCTCTGTGGATTTTCCGCATAAAAGTGATCAGTGTTTTGTGATCGTCAATTATATATATATCGCTAACATTTATTAGCACACCCTGCATCAATAGAATGTGAAATAATTAATGAATTCAGAAATAACTTACCAATAATTTTGCATTTTACTAAACCAGAAATTGAAGTCAATTATCACAAGTGTCTTCATTTCAGGTAGTGCATGCAGGTAATTTTAACATTTCCACAACTTCCCCACTTGGTAGGTGTATATAGTGTACGATAGATAAATTAAAATTTTCAAGTGGCTGTTGGTTTATATATACATTCAGGTATGCAACTAGATCAGTGTTGTAACTTGCTGAGCTAAGCGAATTTCGGGGTTCAGTTCTTGAACCTATTAAGTGAATCTTTTCCTTCGCCATTAACGCTCACCTCTTTAAAATGTCCAGAGTAACGCACGCAAGAGGTAACAGCTTCAAGCTCAACACGCCACAATGTAAGACAGAAAATAGATGCCTTTCCCACATGGTAAGAAACCCATAGAATTGGCAGCCTATCAGTTTGAAATTCAGATGGAAAATCTCCTTAAGAATAACGGGGGGCCTTTAACAAACTGCCAACTGCTTTCCTCTTCGAGGCCACTAGAGAAGGTGACCCTTCAGGCAAATTCAAGTAAATAATCTATGAACTAAACCAAATATCCCTGCCATAATAATAGTAAAGTAAGACCTTGACCATAACCTCATCATAACGAATGTGACCTTCAGGTTATTGAATGATCACGCGAGACCTTGAAAGGACTCTAGGATGGAAGCGTCTGGCATATATACGATCCACGGTACACTGGGTGTGGAACGCCAGGCTGGGCAGAGAGCAGTGGGAAGAACGACCATTCGTTGCTCTCTGGGACGCCAAGACGACAGTGTACAGTGGGGGCTTCACACACCTCCCTTGGATCCCAACGTGGTCACTGCTTCAGGGTTGGCCTCCAGCACTCAGGTACTGCTTCTAAACTCCCTCGTTTTATAGTCATATTGTTGTTGTATAAGGGCAAATGCATGTAAATTATATGTAAACATTCACAAACGTGTGAATGTTGATGATCTATCTGAATAATAGATGATAGCTTGAACTTAAATATTCCTAGGCCTAGTATAGCACATATGTGTACTATATTAGGTCAAAGATAGCGTGTATTTAACATATTAGGCTAAAGATTAGCATGTATTTAATGGCGGGCTTTAAGATTAGGCGTGCATTAGGCCTAAGATTGTTAGAGATTAGGTCTTATGTTTATATTGTCGTTAAAATGTTTCCGGTTTGTCCAAATTCAATAAGACGAAAGAAAGTTTTCTGGTGATTTCATCACTAGATAGTGATACTCTTGAGAGAAGGAGAAGGGGCCATACAGGAGAGAGAGGAGTAACACATTATGTAACAATATATGCCAGTGTTCCTAGGATGGTCAATATATAGCCTTATATTGACAATTTCTATACGTGAAACAATTAACACTGATGTTAATTCTTAAAGCATAATGAATTACGTAGTTTTAGAGGAAAAGATTAAGCACTTCTTACTTTACATTAATTATATTAATAA
>WNGS01006636.1:14305943-14323443 GCA_020271785.1 Procambarus virginalis
CGATTAAGCCTATTACGATCCCGATGAGGCTTATTACGATGTATATTCATATATATATGTATACTCATACTCATACTCATTCACACACATACATGTGTTTTTTACGTCATAGTCTCTCTCTATCGTCTCTATCTCTCCTTCTCTCTCTCTCTCTCTTCCTCTCTCTCTCCTCTCTCTCTCTCTCTCTCTCTCTCTCTCTCATTTTCTCTCTCTCATTCCCTGCCTCTCCCTCTCTCCCTGCCTCTCCCTCTCCCTCCCTCCCTCGCCCTCCCCTCCCTCCCTACCCTGCCCTCCCTCCCCTTCGCCCCCCCCCCTGCCTCGTTCTCTTAGGCCAGGAAGTGTGGGGTGTGCGCGTGAGGGGGGCAGTGATGTCATATTGTTATGGGAGTCGAGCAGTTCACTGAGCACGGTGTGTACCACCACTCCTGAAGAACACATAGTTTGGTCTATTATGGCCAAAATATAATTGGTATATTTTGCTAATTTTGCCATCTGAATGCATAACATCTCACAATATGAAAGCAAAATAACAATAAAAATATAAATATTAATTCCCAGTCGATTCTATGATATTCCTAGGATAAGATTGGCACAATGTCACGTGACACCCTTTGCTTTGACACATCTCGTGACCCGTCTATGTTGGACACATACCCAACAGCAATTACTGGGAAAAATTTGGTGAAGCTAACTTAAAGTGTCTGGCCTGCAACCCTCGGACAAACAGACGTTTCCATTTATAGTACGTATAGATAGATCAGCGGTGGGAATCTTTTGTCTTACGAATGCCATACTTAGCGAAGATCATAAGGCCGCCTGTATTAGAGTAGAATAGTAATATACTGTAAATGATCGCTTGATGTTACAATGGTTCATAGTTACTACAAAAGAACTTATACATTTAAATACTCTCTATTATAGCAACAACAGATGAGAAAGACAAACATTTTCTATATCGAAAAGTACGTTTTGTTTTTTGTTTTTGTTATTTTTACAATTAGTTATTAAAGAAAAAATATAAATAATATACAAGGAGATATAAAAAAAAGTATTTAAAACAAACAAATTATACAATATATTGGACTTCTTTGAGAAGGCTGCACAAGACCGCATTTAAGGCCCAGAAGCTCGTAAGTTCCCCGCCCCTGTTATACATAAATAGGTGTGTATACATATGTATGTATACAATATGTATACTCAAAGGTGCCCGCGCCATTTTCCTTTCTGGATTACCCACAATACGGCAAGGGAAAAGGATGCTTGCCCCCCCCCCCCCCCCCCCCTTCCTCCGTGCGTGGAATTCAATTCCCTAGCCCCCCACCCCCCCCCCCCCACCCACCCCAAACCACCCCCCCCCCCCCCCCCTTTTTTTTACCCACCCCCCCCCCCCACCCCCCCCCCCCCCCCCCCCTCCCCCCCCCCCCCCCCCCCCCCCCCCCCCCCCCAACACCCCCCCAAAAGGGCTTCCTGTCGTAGCAACAGGGTACCCGCCCTGACCTCTGACCACCAGGCCCAGACACTGTGCCAACAGTATAAACCAGATGAGAACGGACCCTATCATTGTGGGTTTGACATGGTGCCAACTCTGACCTGACACGTGTCATCTGTGTATCTATATCTATAAGATAGAATAGTGAGTTTGTCTGTCTGCCTGTCTGTCTAAGGCTGCAGGCCAGCGGCCAGATTCACGAAGTAGTTATGCAAGTATTTACGAACCTGTCCATCTTTCCTCAATCTTTGACGGCTTTGGTTACATTTATTAAACAGTTTACAAGTATGAAAACTTCCCAATCAACTTCTGTATTGTTATAAACAGCTTCCTGGTGCTTCTGAGCTCATTAACTGTTTGATAATTGTAAACAAAGCCGCTAAAGATTGAGAAAACATGTACAGGTTCGTAAGTGCTTGCGTAACTGCTTCGTGAATTTAGCCCCAGACCCTTGTGACTAGCCTCACCCAGCTTTGCAAGGAAAGTAGTCTGGGGTACGGGACGGGCATAGGCTGGTCGGGGTCCCCTGAATTCAAGAGGGAAACAGCGTGTCATGGTCACATCATGACCCCTACCCCGATTTTTGGCACCTCCCGCCGGCTACATATAGTTAAACATTTTGGAAACAAAGATTTCAACATATATTTTTTCTTATAAAAATATACTCCATAATTCACTGAGCTCTGGAAAATTAACATAAATATGGATATATGGTGACTAGGAGCGGGAACATGAGGACGGAGGGAAGGAATAATGCACAACCACTAACACCATCAGAGTTCAATGTTTTGTGTCTATTTTCTGCATCATTGTCACTTTCTCTCACTCTTTCACAGTGATTTTGTGTTACAATCTGTCACTTTACTTATAAATGTGTCTTTATCTGTGGTTTCTCATACTTTCTGTCATCAGAGACCCATCTGTCTCTGATGCTGTGTTTGTCTTTCTGTGGTTCTATGACTGCCTTCCTGTCCTATCTCCTCTTGTCTGTGTGGCTATCGACCTGTCTATGGCTGTTCATGCATCTGCCTAGCTACTTATATGTTTCTTATTTGTGTATGTCTCTGTTTTTCTACATTTGTCTGTTTTTTTTTATCTATGGCGCTTTCTTTTCGTATGCATGTATATATCCTCAGTTATATTGGTAACAGACAAAATTCTTCACATTTTTGTATTTTTTTTAATACTAAAGAACAAATCTTGCGATGAATAGCGAAGTTGCACCGAAGCCAGTTATTATTACCAGTTACTTGCAATTTTTCCCCTCAACTCTCCTGTCAGAAATGAATTTTCTTTGCAATCTGCCTCAGCCCCCCCCCCTACCTCACTTACTTCCTCCTGTGTTGATCAGCTGCCTCAGGTAGGTAGGAAGGTAGGCTCCTACCTCTCTCACTTCCTCCTGTGTTGATCAGCTGCCTCAGGTAGGTAGAAGGTAGGCTCCTACCTCTCTCACTTCCTCCTGTGTTGATCAGCTGCCTCAGGTAGGTAGGAAGGTAGGCTCCTACCTCTCTCACTTCCTCCTGTGTTGATCAGCTGCCTCAGGTAGGTAGGAAGGTAGGCTCCTACCTCTCTCACTTCCTCCTGTGTTGATCAGCTGCCTCAGGTAGGTAGGAAGGTAGGCTCCTACCTCACTTACTTCCTCCTGTGTTGATCAGCTGCCTCAGGTAGGTAGGAAGGTAGGCTCCTACCTCACTCACTTCCTCCTGTGTTGATCAGCTGCCTCAGGTAGGTAGGAAGGTAGGCTCCTACCTCTCTTACTTCCTCCTGTGTTGATCAGCTGCCTCAGGTAGGTAGGAAGGTAGGCTCCTACCTCTCTCACTTCCTCCTGTGTTTCTAAGTCTTACTTAATTTTGCTTTGGGAGCCGGTCGGCCGAGCGGACAGCACATTGGACTTGTGATCCTGTGGTCCCGGGTTCGATCCCAGGCGCCGGCGAGAAACAATGGGCAGAGTTTCTTTCACCCTATGCCCCTGTTACCTAGCAGTAAAATAGGTACCTGGGTGTTAGTCAGCTGTCACGGGCTGCTTCCTGGGGGTGGAGGCCTGGTCGAGGACCGGGCCGCGGGGACACTAAAAAAGCCCCGAAATCATCTCAAGATAACCTCAAGATAAGATAGCCTTCAACAACATATAAAGTTTTCAGTGTTGCAACAAGCCTGTGATCTCCACACGTTGTACTCACCTAGTTGTGCTTGTGAGGGGGGGGGGGGAAGGGAAGGGAACTATCAGGGGGAAAGCGCCAAGTCATCACGACTATATAGCACTTGGAAGAGGTCAGGATAAGGATTTGGGATGGGACGGGGGAAGGAATGGTGCCCAACCACTTGGACGGTCGAGGATTGAACGCCGACCTGCATCAAGCCAGACCGTCGCTCTACCGTCCAGCCCAAGTGGCTGGGTGGGGGGGGGGAGTGGTTGAGCTCTGGCTCTTTGGCCCCGTTGTGGTCTGGGTCTTGGGTAGTGTGTGTGTAGAAAACTTTATGTTCCCGTTAAAACCCTCACTCGAGGCATCACCTGCTGTGGCCGTCAGAACAGGCTCCAATCTGCTTGTGCATAAATCTTAACAAAGACGTTAGACAGGACCGTCACCAAAAGCTATGCCTGAAATACAAACCTGCATGAAGCGAATGCGTCGATCAACCTGCCGCGCTTCACGGTCATAAATAGATTTTTATGGGAAACTAAACTGCTAAGTATGTGTAGATAGAAAAAATTGCAAAACTTTAAAAATAAATAATACCTAGAAAGAGGAAAGTCGAGAAATTTACAAAGAATGTTTCTGTAATACTCAAGCAACAGCAAATGTCCTATAATTACGTCAGAAAACACTACACAAACTAAACCACTCAATATAATATGCAGAAATCCAACAACAGAGACTCGTTCATGTAACTGGAACACACAAAAACAATATTTCTTCACATCTGCAAAGAGCAAAGTTGTGTGGCTGTGGGAGTGGGTATAGAGCAGAGCGTGGCCGTAGGGGTGGGTTAAGGGAAATTTATAAAGAAGCTGGGAATGAATTAGATCAAATCTACACTGATGGGTCATCTATTCCTACCAATAGGGCAGAGCTGGGGCAGCATACAGTGTAATTAGGAATAATGCCTTTCAAAACGCAAGTAAAGAAAGAGCACGTATTGAGAACTATGTCTGTTCAACGCGCTGCTCCTAGCCAACGGCCTGCACCCCATCATAGCTCCGGACGCAAGTCTCACTGCCTCCACTACCACTCCGGAGACTACCACCAGGACGACCACGAGGTCGTTTTCAACACCGACTCCAGAACCACCCATGACCCGGGCGGCACACACAGAGGTATTTCCCTCTCCAGTTCCCACCACGCCTACCATCACCATCTCAGCAGCCGCGCTGTCTACAAATACTAACAGCACCACCAACGCTCCTGAAATAGCTTCTACCTTTCCACGACACCTGAGCCCACCTCAGGCTGCGAGGGGAAACACGAAAACACCAACTACGCAGGTTACGGACTCCTCAAACGAGGAAATCTTAGTAGGAGCTCCACGGCCGCACCACAAATACGACACCTACTCGGTACAAGACCTCCTCATGGAGGCCACCTTGCCAAACCCCAACGACAGCAAGGTCATGTCAACTCGCAGTAAGTCTCAGCCAAAGAAAAAACGGAAGACCTAAAGGTCTACACTAACCCCACCAGCTCCATAACTGATGCAGCCAGCCCTCCGAGGCTGAAATCCATCACGAAGACCCCCCCATCCATCCACAGATCTCCAGTATCAGCTATTGGTACCGGTAATGGCTCCAAAGAGCCTCCACTTACGTGGAAGTGGATATAGAGCACAGCGTGGCACTGGGAGTGGGTATAGAATAGAGCGTGGCCCTGGGAGTAGATATTTAGCAGAGCAAGGAGGCGGTACGCACTGGGGCTCCTCAGTTGCTATTTGTCAATGAACATCAAAGGGCTGGCTGTGGTTTGCTCACGAGACTCGGGACTCAATACTCACCATATGAGTCAAGAACACTACAGCACTATGTAAGCCATGTCCCCAGTTACGCAAAAGTCAACCTTCTGATGAACTTGTATATTACAGTTTGTATTCAATCAAATTATGTAATTCTCAGTGTTAGGAGTATTGAATAGTTTAAGGGCATCACAATTATTCATCGTCTCTCACAGATGACCATATACTCATCATCCCTTACAGATGACCATATACTCATCATCCCTCACAGACGACGATATACTCATCATCTCACACAGACAACAAGTTGCACAAAAGTCTGGCCATGGTTGGACACATCCATCTTGCCCACCTTGGAGGAGACTACTTTTTTTATCTCTCCAAGACTACTCGTTAAGCAAGACAGCTCCAAGATTCAAAGTTTACATTATACATAGCATCAAGGTCAACAGCATCAACAGACACCAAAATTCACCTGAGATCTCACTCAATGTTTCGATACTTTAGTTCTCCATACAACTGGTTTCATTCTCAACTCACAATCAGGAGTCCCGGGTTCGATTCCAGATATGGCAAATCATGAACCATATATTACTACTAGACATCGACCCTAAACATTTGAAAATAAGGGAAGTGATGTTTCGGTCCATCCTGGACCATTGATAATGGACCAGGGTGACCTTGTGATGATTTCGGGGGTTAGCGCCCCCGCGGCCCGGTCCTCGTCCTGCCCTACTGGTTGCTGGACTGGTCAAACAGGTTGTTGGACGCGGCTGCTCGCAGCCTGACGTATGAGCCACAGCCTGGTTGTTCACGTATCCTTTGGAGGTGCTTATCAAGTTCTCTCTTGAACACTGTGAGGGGTCGGCCAGTTATGTCCCTCATGTGTAGTGGAAGCGTATTGAACAGTCTCAGGCCTCTTGATCTTCAGATGATTTCGGGGCTTAGTGTCCCTGCGGTTCGGTCCTCGACCAGGCCTCCTTTTTGTTGCACATCCCCAGGAAGCAGCCCGTAGCAGCTGTCTAACTCCCAGGTACCTATGTACTGCTAGGTGAGCAGGGGCATTAGGATGAAAGAAACTCTGCCCATTTGTTTACCCCCGTCTCGGGCCTCTGATGTTGATAGAGCTCTCTCTCAGAGTATCTATTGCACCTGTGCTTTTCAACCGGGGTATTCTGCACATCCTGCCATGCCTTCTGGTCTCATGTGGTGTCATTTCTGTGTGCAGGTTTGGGACCAACTCCTCCAGTATTTTCCAGGGTGGAAAATTTTCCATTGACAACATTTCGGTCCACCTTGGACCGAAATGTTGTCAATTCCATTAATTCTAATATTTCTCAAAATGATCCGCTATGACATTTTGCTTTTTTTCTTGCAGTATAACAGAACGGATGTCGCCGTTATCTGGGATGGATCAGAGCGAGAGTGGTGGTGATGGGGGCGGGTGTGAGGTGTGTGTGGTCCGTCCATCACTCAACATTACCCAGCGGGCCTCCAAGTACCACTATTGCCCACCACCTGACCCAGGTAATGTCTGCCCACCACCTGACCCAGGTAATGTCTGCCCACCATGTTTTCTCTTAATTATCTTAAGCTATTCATTTCTAGGATTAGTCTTGTTGTGAACTACTAGTTTCTAGCGGTTCCTTTTTGTTTCCCAATCTAGGGCAATTAGTGACTGCTGACAGCGATAACAATTGTAATACTCTATTAGAACTGTGCTAGGATTGCATACCCCAGCACTGGTCACATGTACGTCATATACAGGGTGTCTCATAAGTTCTGTATTATGTGTCTTGAACCGTAGGACAAACTAATGACACTGACTGATATTTGTAATAATTATATTTGTTATTTTATGCACAAAATGAGTTCGATGAGTCCACACCTTTTGACTGATACACAAAGACGAGGTATTCAGTCATCAGCAAGCTCAAGGCGAATGGTGTCAGGTTCAAGACTTATGGTTCATGGTTCCAGACTTATGGTTCATGGTTCCAGACTTATGGTTCATGGTTCCAGACTTATGGTTCATGGTTCCAGACTTTTGGTTCATGGTTCCAGACTTTTGGTTCATGGTTCCAGACTTTTGGTTCATGGTTCCAGACTTATGGGACAAAGATTTGTTCACACTTAATCCCCCGTATCGTCACAATTATCACGTCTGTTCTTTGTGTTAGCTCTTCTTTATATCTACAAATTCAATCGAATTCATTTTCTTAACGATTTTATCATAATTCGTTCGTTTAGTATGAGCAAGCCATCCAACATTGTCTTTTCAATCTTTCGAGTTATTGATATGCTTCACTCCACGTCTTTCAGCGACAATTACATTCCTTGCTGAATTAAACATCACAAATGCATCATAAATCGTTCACTTATACGGTAATAACTCTTGTTGATGTTTCACCAGTTTGGCATCAGTGCACGATGGGATAGGTAGGTCCAGTAACTCCTTGCAATAATATATATACACACAGAGAGGTATATACTCTCTGTGTGTATATATACACTGTTTATTCTAGTCCTGCTAGTTAGTCAATTAGCTGTTGTGGTGGCCTTAATAACCCACCAAACTCGATAGACATTCAGCCGGACACAAAATGAAACCTTTTATGCAGCTCTTTTTACAATATAATACTGTTTTGTTTACTCAGGTCTACTGGAAAGTATCCAAAACAAGGCCAAGAAATCGTGTTCGTGTTCCGGGAGATGTATCAAGTCAGCAGTGACGGCCAGAGTGCCCATCTTGTCGTGGCTGCCAAGTTACGACTTCAGATCCTCTCTGATGGGTGATGTGTTGTCGGGCATTACCGTAGCCATTATGCATATACCACAAGGTCAGTTATTAATAGTTAGCCTTATGTTCGCCAGTTAATAAATGAAATGTAACCAAAAATGCTCAGCTTGATATCAACTTGTCTTCAACAATGTTTATTATCCTCAATGTTAATGTTATGTTCGGTGATGTTTATGTATTACCTTCAAAATTGTTTATATTATTTAGTATTGTCAATTTTCAGGAATGGCTTTTGCTCTGCTGGGCGGGCTTCCTCCCATCACCGGGATATATATGGCTTTTTTCCCTATACTCATCTACACACTACTGGCTTCTTCCCGTCACTGTTCCATGGGTAGGTTCGTTTAGTACAAGCCCTCTTGCTAGGCTGTGCTAGTTGAAATTCGTCTAACTCATTCTTGTACCTAATAATAGTGCTATTTTTTTTAAATAACGTTGAGCATGGGTTTAAAAAGATGTGTTTTTAAAATTAATGTTCACATTCCTGTCATTGTTTACCTTCCTTCAAAACCCCGCGGCCTGTGGACCTGCGTGGCATTCAGTGGTTGAAAAATGGTGCCTTAGAGCATATGAGCATTATAACTGGTCTTCATTTCTCGCAATATTAATAATAACCTTAATATGATTGATAGGTTCATTTGCCGTGGTGTGCCTGATGACGGGGAAAGTTGTAGGGGAACTGGCTACGATACCGACTACATCATCCCCTCTGACTGGCAATACAACAGACAGTCTACTGACCAACGGCACTAAGACATACACGCCTGTACAAGTGGCGGCAGTTGTGGCGCTCATGAATGGTATAGTGGAGGTATGATGGATGTATGATGGAGGTATGACGGATTAAGTCTTCTCATAATGATAGCGAGCTCATAACCTTCTGCATAGATATTTATTTAAGAGCTCTCATTCCGTTTTCTATATTCAACTATATCAATATGTTTGTTCTGATTATAATATCAGAAACTTGCCTTTTTTTTATTTTAGAATGAGAGTTTGTAATCATGTGAATTATTTTCGTACATTTCATCGCAATAACCAAGCCTATCATAGATACTATGATAGAACCATTTAGGCTCAAATTCAAATTCTTGTGATTTAAAAATCATAGCTCAGGAATCTCTTGATTTAAACAATTGGAAAGTGCTAATGTAAACTTCTCAAGACCAAATTTAACTCAAGTTATTTGTGTGCTCGAGTCATTAACCTTGAAAACAAATTAACTTTGATTTCAAATTTATACTTTATATAAAATATTTTTTTAAAGCACAAGATGATCTTTTCAAGCCAGACTTGTATTCTAAATTGTTTAAGGTTGAGTTCAATATCAAATACAACACATATTACACAATATAGCAAAACATTTGATTTTTTCATGTTAAACATAATATTTTTTACGCAGATTACAATACCAATATAACTTTCTAGTAAATTTGTTAGTTTGACTACAAAATAAATACCATTTTTAAAGTTACACACAGAAATCACAATAGCCTGATGCATCAAATGAACACATCCACAAGGGCCGTAGGTTCGAACCCTCGTCCCAACCCTTGTGGATTTGAAAATAAGGGAAGTGATGTTTCGGTCCATCCTGGACCATTGATAATGGACCACGGTTACCTTGTGATGATTTCGGGGGTTAGCGCCCCCGCGGCCTGGTCCTCGACCTGCCCTACTGGTTGCTGGACTGGTCAAACGGTCCATTTTTTAAAGTGTTTTCCTAATTATCAATGTTTTGGTGCAGATCGTGCTGGGCCTGCTGCAGGTGGGAAATCTGTGTGTCTACCTGTCTGACATGCTGGTGTCCGGCTTCACCACGGGGGCCGCCTTCCACGTACTCACTTCACAGATTAAATACCTTCTTGGTATACATGTGAACACATACAACGGCCCCTTGAAAATCATATACGTAAGGAGTTTTCTGAACTTGTTAATTTATAACTTTCAACACATCAGTAATGATTATTTAACATCCTATATGTTGAGTAAGTGTGGGTCGTGTAGGCATCATCATATTATGACAAGTTGAATTAAGACTATAGGACCTATGCTCTGGATAAATAGCAGATGGGATACAATCACATAATGGATTTTTAAACATAAAGAATTAATTCCCAAAATACTTGCACATGAATATATATATACTGTATATTTACATTTCACTGATGATGCGTAGATATTTCGGATTTGTAGTGAAGACGGATTTGTATTATTTAATTGAAATACTATATGGAATATAAAATTGCTGGTAATACAGTTCTCAATTTGACAATTTCATGGCAAATCAAAGCGGTGCTAAGAGTGGGTGAATACAATAGAACCATTAGGATCTTTGTCTTGTGCTTGCTGAACAGTGATAATGTAGTGTCGTAAGTGGAGTCTTTCGTTCACTTCACTCATTGTGAAGGGTAAAACAATCTTGATGGGTTAAGAAGCTTCTTGATTTGTTCTCGAGCGATTACATTCATTTCAGGAAGACTCAGAAACCACTTGTAAATTTTGCTAAGAATTGGAGCTAGTTTACAAATTATAGTTTTGTTTTCTGAATAACTGTGATAATGTTGTGAATTATTTTTTGGAAAAGTTATTACCGTCCACATTAGAGGAACAGTTCTACAAGATTGCCACAAGATGATTAGTTGAGTCGCATCTGACACGTTCAACTATCTGTGCCGTTCTTGAGAAAATTTAACCTCAGTGTTTGCTGATAATTACACAACGTGACAATCGTGATAATCAGTAAATTAAGATATATTTTTTAACCTTGAGCAGATATTGTTAAATTTTTATGATGTTAGTGGTGTTTATTGTTTTCAAATAAATAAGCGGTTTCTCTTCAGTAATGCACCTTGTCAACCGCTGTTTAAAGGTATTACTGATCTGACATTGGGGATTTATACAGTGAAAGATATAAATTCCTAAATATAGGCCTGAACTATATTCAAGACTAAAGTATATTTTTATGGATTGTCAGTAAACTAGTGTCAAGTCCTTAAGCCTAACACTCAACCAATTATATATTATAAACATGTTTACTGACAAAATTTAATTACAATTTTGCCTAATCTAAGGATTTTAATTAAAACTTATTAAAGTGAGGATAATGCTGGTATTCACTCTCACACAGGACAGAGGGTCAAACAGTCATCTGAGTCCGCACGAGTAGTTCTAAAGTCCATAAGGGCTTACAGGGAAAACTATAAAGTCCACTACGGGCTCACCATAGCCCGTGCTACTTGGAAGTTTTTGTTCCCGGTAGCGAATCTTAAACAACAACAACAACAAGGGAAAACTACTCAAAAAATGAGATTCCGAAGAAACCAATAATTTTACATCATTCTTTGTTAAATTAAAATGTTAAACTATGTTGAGATTTATTTAACTGTGGAATGGCTTGATTATTTTCCTATGTAGATTTATTTATCTCTTACAGACATATAAAGAAATCTTCAGCCAAGTATTAAGTGCTAACCCAGCTGATACGATTATTGCTGCAATCACGATAACAGTTTTGGCCGTCAACGCTGAGGTTTTAAAGGTTAATATATATATTTGTTCGTTGTTCGTCTATGACTTTTGGCTCTATACTCGTATTTGTACGTTATTGTTGTTTTATGGGTATTTATACCAAACATTATTTGACAATACTGTACTCCATTAACCATGTTAGAAAAGTAGGTTGATGTTACATTAGATATATTACATTGTATGGCTGGTTACACTGTGGCAGGACACACGGCAGGTCACACTATGTCAGATCACACTATAACAGATTTTGCTGTCATAGTTTCTGTACCACTGAAAACTTTGGCAGGTTACAATATACTGATCATCAAGACTTAACATGTGAGAAACACTGTGCAACAATATTATAACATAACAAATGATAACATGTTCTCCCGCACATGTTCTCTAGCAAGGTTTTGAACCCATTATGACCAAGATCAGTAAACTCAGATTATGTTTATATGTTAGGGGAAAATAGAGCACATTAGCACAAAATACTGCACAGTAGACATGAGATGCCAGGGTACACTCATTCAGGAGGGGGAATGACAAGAGTGAATCTTACTAGAAGTTGGCTTGTAGGTTGACATCAATACTGATGACATATATAATTATTCTCAAAATAACGGGATCATATTTTGATACAATATATATGATTTATTTTATAGACTTTACTATTTAATAAATAATAGTGCATTATATAGTTGCATAGATACAGTGTTATCATGTTGCCATTACTGTTATTTGACAATAAGATAACAAGACTTTTACCAAGCGTTAAAGACAATTCTTTTTTTAATCATAGGTTTTACGAACCATATTGCTCTTATGTTGCTCCAATATAACAGTTTCAAATATTTTTGTCTTGAATGAAATGTTATTTTTTTGTTTTGTAAGATGTTAATGTAGTTATTTTTGTCCTCAGCCCTGGTTTCGTACCAAAACAAAAATTCCCATTCCCATCGAACTCATTGTTGTGAGCATTGGGACACTGGTGTCCTACTTGGCCAACCTTCACAACGTATACAACGTAAGAATTGTCGGTGAAATTCCCACAGGGTAAGTTTAAAATGCTGTAGGGCATTGGGGTAGTGAGCCTATGGCACACGTGCCTATAGTGACACACGAGTAAATTTTGCTGGCACGAGTAATTTGCCGCCTCTTGATTTCTTAAACAACATCTATAATAAATAAATATATAAAGATTATAATTCATTTCTGCCAAATGAAGCAACAAACAAGAAAACAAACATTTAGTGCCTTCAAATGCTATTTTGGATCATCATTTTCTGCAATTTCGTTTAATTGCCTTCGAAACAGAGGCAAAATTAAGGTCATTTAAAGTAACGGCAAAATGCATTACGTGTGTAGACAGTGTAATATTAGACAAACTAAATTTGGAAATGTTCCAGTTGACTGATTTGGATAATTTTTATTTGCAATTGATTGATTTACAAAGCAGCTTAATTTGGAGGCAAAAATTTGTCGACCTAAGAGCTGTACTAGAATATATTGAAATAAAATCCATTAGTGACTGGATTAACACAGAAAATGTGGTTATGGAACTCTGGAATTCCACTCCTGAAACTTTTGACTCTCTGAAAAAAAACAATGCCAGTATTAACTATTTTTGATCGACATATTCACGCGAGTCATTGTATTTAGTGTTGAATTTTGTCAAGTCTTATTATAGGAGTGAACTTATTGATGAAACTATAGTGCTGCATGCATAGCTCTTAAAAACACCAAATACAGCATTCTTTAAGCTTTCAAGCATTTTGCTCTCTTTTTCAATAAAAAAAGGCTAAAATACAAATATAATAATACGTTATAATTCACGGCTCAAAATTCCCATGGGCACGCGATATAATTGTTAGAACATTATTGCCAATTTGAGCAGTCTCAAAAAATTTCGTCACCCCTGTCGTGGGGTAAACAATATTGATTTTGAGCTTTTTATATTTGCAACCACTCTCACCCATACATACATACATACATACGGCCACCCAATCTAACCTACCCCCTTACCTCCCCTCACACACACAGACATACACCAATGATAACCAATTAAGCTTGAGAACGTGGACACCAGTTGATTAAACGATGATAATTAGGGCCCAAAGTGCTAAAATTCAACCCTATCAAGCACAAATAACCTAAAATTCAATCCTATCAAGCACTCCCGATAGTCACAGATATAGGTTCTGCAGACTATTCAGAATTAAAACATAATAGCATATAACTTTTTTCTCAACAGGTTACCAGAGCCTACGCTTCCACCTTTCGAGCTGATGCCTGCAGTGGCTGTTGACTCCATTATCATCAGTATCGTAGCCTACACCGTCTCTTTCTCTATGGCCAGGATATTTGCCAAACGTCACAACTATAATATTGATGCTAATCAAGAACTTTATGCTTTGGTAAGACTAAATGTGTGACTATTTAAACAAATATAATATTACAAATAAGGTTTGATTGACATATTTTGATAGCGTTTAAAAATTTTATGTAAAATACATGTATGAAATAAATTTTACAGCAAAATCTGCTTAAATAAAAAGTATTTGTGAAATACATCAATTAATGTTAGGTAAATAATGCTATACAACCGCTTTGTGAATGGGAAGACTCAATGAGGGTGCATTATACTATTAATTGGTTCAGAGTTAATACTGTATGACATACATTCAACAATACAGGTCAAGAGTTCTACCATCACAACCAGAGGTATAACCCCTATTTTATGTGGCTGATTTGTGTAGCATCAGGGGACCAACGGCCCCGCGCCCTTTCTAACCCTTATAAGTGTTTGAAATGTATTTGTATTGGCAGGGCGCAAGCAATGTGTTTGGCTCGTTCTTTAGCTGTGCTCCCATTGCTGTGTCGCTGGCTCGGTCCCTGATCCAGGAAGCTGCCGGCGGAGTGACACAGCTCACGTCTTTCGTCTGTTGCTTCATCCTCCTCTTTGTCCTACTGTTTATTGGTCCGGTGTTTGAAACTCTCCCAAATGTGAGTATCTGACGTTCTTCAAGACGTGATTTTCCCCTGTTACTTAAGAGCTTTAAGTTTAAAAAGTGCATAATACTATCAGTAAAATATGTGTTTTAAATTGTGATGATTCTTTTTTAATCACTACCACCTATCTTGCTAATTGTCAAAACTCAGTTTTGTGTACATCTGTTTTTTATTCGATATTTTTACCTGTCTTTTTGCAGATTATTTTGACCAGACCACACACTAGAAGGTGAAGGGACGACGACGTTTCGGTCCGTCCTGGACCATTCTCAAGTCGATTGAGAATGGTCCAGGACGGACCGAAACGTCGTCGTCCCTTCACCTTCTAGTGTGTGGTCTGGTCAACATAATTTAGCCACGTTATTGTGACTCTTCGCCTGCAGTGCAGATTATTATTTACAAATACAATAGTGTTCCTAAAAAAAAGAAGGGAACTCTCGTATCTATCACTTAAAAGAATCCAAAAGAAATTTGAAAAGTTATCAAAGAGACCAAACTCTTAACTATAAAGAGGACTGAGGACTGTGTCCAAATATTGAATGCATGTGTCACGGTTGCAGCATATAATTATATTGGAATGAATAGTTTAGAAGCTAAGCGACCGAAGAGGAAAATAAAGAATGTTTTCCTCCAATAATATAAGGATTAATAAGAAAACGAAAAAAAAGTTTGATTTGTGCTTTTTGATGGTTGATTTAGGAGCCATGATGGCAGTTGTGCCGGAAGTGCCTCAGCGTTTCCAAAGATGGAAAAAAAGCAAATCCCTGTGGCTATATATACGTTACCTATCTGCGGAAACTAACGCTCCTTGCAGCTGATAAACACATTCTTACGCAGTTTTGGGTAACCCGAGGAATCCCTTAGGCAAGCACCAGCCCCCACCATCCCCACCCCACACAGAAATGTCGGGGTAACCAAACAATCATGGCTATGAACACGAAAACATCTTCCAGTGACCTCCGTCAGAGAAGGAACCCCAACACCCCGAGGTCACACCAGCAGGCTACCGAGCCCCGCCAACTCCCGGCACCTCTCAGCCAAGCCGACACCGGGCACCGTCTCCCCGCCCAAAGAACCAGCCAGAAAATGGAGACAATATGTCAACTTCCTTGGGGGGGCGGTGTGCAGGACAAACATATCAATTGTGATACTAGCTCTCCACATATGTCAGTTGCTTAATTTAGATACTGTACTTGTGGTCGATCTCGAACCCATTGTTGATGTGACGACTTATACTGAATTTTATAACTAGCTTATATATATATATATATATATATATATATATATATATATATATATATATATATATATATATATATATATATATATATATATATATTATAAGGGATATATTGCAATAATATATTGCACTAGTAATATGTAAATTTTCTATTCACTTTGACAGAGTGTACTCTCATCAATCATTGTCGTGGCACTAAAAGGAATGTTCATGCAAGTGAAGGACTTGAAGCGGGTGTGGGCTGTGTCCCGTGCCGATGCTCTCATATGGCTTGCATCCTTCCTCGGTGTGGTGATCATAGACATTGATTACGGCCTCTTGCTGGGCATCGTAGTGTCGCTGGTGGTGCTTCTGGGCCGATCTCAACAACCCAAAACTGCCCGGCTTGGCCGCGTTCCAAATACTGATGTGTATTTGGATGTCAACAAATATTCTGTGGTAAGTTCTTTTGTTTAGCTTTTTAAGTTTGTAAGAACCTTTTCATTTGATTCATTGTTTCCTGTTGTTGACCAGACCACACACTAGAAGGTGAAGGGACGACGACGTTTCGGTTCGTCCTGGACCATTCTCAAGTCGATTGTGACTTGAGAATCTCACAATCGACTTGAGAATGGTTCAGGACGGACCGAAACGTCGTCGTCCCTTCACCTTCTAGTGTGTGGTCTGGTCAACATACTTTAGCCACGTTATTGTGACTCATCGCCTGCATTGTTTCCTGTTGTTTAGTTGTTTGAGAACACCAAGGAATTTACCATCTACTCTGTTACTAATTTGAGTATAGTTTATTCTAACTCACCTAGTTGTGCTTTTGGGCTCTTTGGTCCCCTTAATTGTTTGAGAGAATATAATACAGAAGAAAGTTACATATAGTTACAAAAAGTATTACCATTTCATGAGGATGGGTTGGCTTGCTAATACTGCCATATATATTGTTACTAAGTGCACTTCATTCTACTATACTTCACACACTTGCGACGATTAATATTAATATATAATTTTTGTGTTTGTCTTTCAACAGACAGTAGAGACACCAACAGTGAGCATATTCCAGTTTAATGGACCTTTACACTTCGCAAACAGTGAATACTTCCGTCAGCAACTGATGTCAGTCACAGGTCTGGTACCATCCGCCATCTCTGCCACCAAGACTTTATCCGAAAAAGAACAACAGCTTGAAGCAGATCTCACCACACAACTAACTAGGGTAAAATTTACGTGTTATAACCACGAAATAATATATGAAGCTATTTAAAAATGGCAGGAAAGTACAAGTCAATATGAATATTACACTTTACTGGCAGGTTAACGTAAATACTCTTCTACCGCATTAAGTTGGAGATCAGTGTAGATAAAAACCCCGAACCCCTAAATGAAATATAAAAGTCTACCTCTATAGGTACTGAATAAAATTGAGGAGTATTGGAATAGTAAGTGACCTCTGTGCCTGAATTTCGATGTAAAGTTCCGTTGTTAGAGGAAAAAATACGAATCGTGTGTTTTA
>WNGS01006636.1:14328443-14330112 GCA_020271785.1 Procambarus virginalis
TATATATATATATATATATATATATATATATATATATATATATATATATATATATATATGCAAACAAGCCTGAATGGTCCCCAGGACTAGATACAACTGAAAACTCTGGGGTGTGAGTTTTCAGTTATATATATATATATATATATGTATACATATATATGTATACATATATATATATATATATATATATATATATATATATATATATATATATTATTGAAAACTCACACCAGAAGTGACTCGAACCCATACTGCCAGGAGCACTCTGCAAGCATACAGGATCCCTTAACCGCTCGACCAACACGACCGGACAAAAGAGGATGGTAGCCGAGGCTATTTCCATCCCCCGCCGGCACTCGGTTGGTTATCTTGGGCATGGTATTTTATCAAATCACCTCATTCTTTGGGGCACACGTGAGGAACACAAATGAGAACAAGCCTGAATGGTCCCCAGGACTATATGTAACTGAAAACTCACACCCCAGAAGTGACTCGAACCCATACTGCCAGGAGCACTCTGCTAGCGTATAGCGTAACCGCTCTGTTGGTCGAGGGTTAAGGGATCCTGTATGCTAGCAGAGTGCTCCTGGCAGTATGGGTTCGAGTCACTTCTGGAGTGTGAGTTTTCAGTTGCATATAGTCCTGGGGACCATTCAGACTTGTTCGCATATATATATTATACATATATATATTTATACATATACTTTTACTCATTCTTCGGGGGTACACATCGACTTGTTATTTTACCATACGGTGTATGGTGATGGTGTATACGGTGCATACGGTGTATGGTGATATACGGTGTATATCCCTACATGTGTGACTGGAAATATTAGTGTATTATTTTTAGTACCGGTGAACACATGGTATCCAAGCGGACTCTGAAATAATACATGTCATCATGTGTCCCAGCGGTACTGGCCTTATTTAATGTGTCCGAGAGAGATCAGGTAGTGGTTTTGAAAGACGCTGTCGTATCCAGGTTGCTCGTTCCTCGCAAGCTTGTCTCTCATCTTAAGTGGAGAGCGAGCGCTCCTCTTCATGCGTAACATAATGTTTAGGTCTGATGTTTGCAATTTTTTTGTTATTAGCACATGATAATATTTTGTTATGAGTTCAGCGTGGTATTTACACAGGTGTGTGTTTGTCGTGTGTGTGTGTTTGTCGTGTGTGTATGTGTGTTATGTGTTTGTGTTTAGTGTGTGTGTTTGTGTGTATTTTATGTAGGTGTGTGTTTTGTATGTACTCACCTAGTTGTCTTTGCGGCGGTTGAGCTTTGGCTCTTTGGTTCCGTCTCTCAACTGTCAATCAACTTGTGTACAGATTCCTGAGCCTATTGGGGTCTATCATATCTACATTTGAAACTGTGTATGGAGTCAGCCTCCACCACATCACTTCCTAGTGCATTCCATCTGTTAACTACTCTGACACTATAAAAGTTCTTTCTAACGTCCCTGTGGAGCATTTGGGTACTAAGTTTCCACCTGTGTCCCCTTATTCGAGTACTCACCCGTGCCATAAATAGTACTAAATTCTATTGCCACCATACCACCCATCATCAATAGTACTAAATTATACTTTCTAATTATCTATTACATCAATATTTGTACGATGGTTCACATAGATAAATATCCTTAACATCAACATAGTCTGAGGACATCAGTAAAAC
>WNGS01006636.1:14332118-14342602 GCA_020271785.1 Procambarus virginalis
CGTTACTATAAGTGCTATCTAAACAGAAGGGAAGGGAACTATCAGGTGGGGAAAGCGCTAAGTAACATGAGACTATATGCATTGGGAAGGAGTTAGGATAAAGATTTGGATAGGACGGAGAGGTGAAAGGAACGGTGCCCAGTCACTTGGACGGTCGGGGAGTGAACGCCGACCTGCATGAAGCGAGACCATCGCTCTACCGTCCAGCCCAAATAGTTGTCTAATGAAGAGAATGGGTTGGATAAGGACTGGACAGGAGAGTTGGACTAAGACATAAGCAGTAATATTATGAATGAGCTTTAATCAAGACTGCTCAAGGCTGTACTGCTTACTACGCGATCTCCGCCTCTCCCACACAACAGATACACAGTGGATGATGCCTGCACAACCACCCTGTCCTCTCCAGTTGCCACAACGGACAGAAAATAGTGTACTAAAACATCCGAGCCTAACCTAACTGAGCGACCCACGCATTGAGAACGTGAAGGTTTGTGAGCCGCTGTAATTTATAGTACATCATATTTGATCCGTTGAGGATTCTAGCGTCAAAAGCTATGTACTATCCTAGAGGACAGGTTGCTAGCAACTCAAGTTCTTGAATCTAGTAATTATGAAACTCTCCTGGTGATACCGGAAGTGTAGGCCACGCCGACAGGAACATGAAGGGGCGCCTGTGTGTGTGGACTGCGGCAAACAACTTTCTTTACTGTCCTCAAGTGTAAACAAAAAAGTCAGTGCAGATACCCCATGTCACCTGACCTCGGGAGAGCCTGAGAATTTCACTACGCCGAAGCCTACCACCCACCTAAATCGGACCAGAAAATTAATTTGCGACTAAGAGATCAACCGTGACATACGGCAGCTAGAGAAACACCAGCTGATCGGACCTCACGGAGCTCACTAGAGGTAACATCATCCTGGGATGCTGTACATTTTGTACTGAAATTATAAGCAAAATGAGAGACGCTGCGGTCTCGTAGCCTAGTGTTTACAGACGCTACTGCTTCTACAACCAAGCGTTTTGTAGAGCTACAAGTTAGATGGGCAGCCAGCAACGGCGCCTCGTACAAAATAGACGGAGATTGGTGTACAACTGTTACACCCAGCAACTGAAATCGTCGCGGTCCTCAGAATAAAGGTGAGAAAGGTGAGCATTATTGAGGGTTGAGCCACACAGTCTACACTGTAATCAGGTCGCTGGACATCAATATAAAGGTACCAACACCAGCGACTCACGATTCAGCTTCAACTCAACATGCAGGGTTAAGCAGTCACTCAAACTGAAGCTGTATAATCTCCCCGACGAGCAGCCAAAAAAACAACCAACAGTCAAATATTAAAACGTCCCATACAAACCTCTAAAGACAACGAGCAGAAAATAGCGAGGATTTCACAAGCAGTTCTTACGTGTTGATCAGCCCAATGTACCCACCATCAACACCACCATCACCATCATCATCATCATCATCATCATTATCATCATCATCATCATCATCCAGGAAACACCTGACCATGACATCAAAAGTATCGAAAACTCACCTACAGAGAAACTATAAAAAAAAGCCTAATTACTCTAATTGAAATTTCACTTCTCTAGAGAGAAGTACAGTGCCTCACGCCACAGAATGCTCAGACCCCTTCTCACAATTTCCCACTCCGTAAGAAAAGCAACTGTTTTGTCTAACCGGAAACATTTCTAATCTAGACAACCTACCTAACGAATCTAAACCGATGCTCAGTAACCTTCTCATCTAACGAGAAACGTACGCACCCAATCAACCCACCAACACTATCGCGTCTGCTACATAGAAAACGTGAATATTGGAGTCCGATGCATAGAAAACGTGAAGTAACAATAACAGTCAATAATACAATTGCAGACACATGCCAATGTATTAAATATAATTAATATGATTCAGGTATACATGTCAATATGTTGCTGAAACTGAACAATTATTTTTCAGCTGTTATATATGTACCAACGCCATTAATAATAATGCTATGTAATCATATGGTGCCAACGGTCAATTAGTGACGTCACACGCACAAAGGCACGTGATAGGCCAGTTATCGCGCCACGTTTTCTTCTGCCTTCAAGAGCGCGAAACAGTCGGTGGCAAGCAGCAGCCTCGCTCAGTACGCGTGTGGACGTGGTGCCGGCTGGGTTACTAGCCTCAGTGTTCCTCTCACCATCCACTACTCTACATACATTGGTGGTGAGTGCAAATCAGTGTTTAAACTTAAAACATTAATTTATTATTTGTATCTATTACTCCAGGGCATTTTAATCCTATTTGCGATACTTTAAGGGTTTTTGATTTTGCTAAAATGTGATGAGATCAAAATTTATATATTAAATTCTTTGTTTCATTAAAAGTTGAACGATGAGATCGTGTACAGTTCTATAATGTTTTACATAACGTGAAAATAAATAATGCATTTAGAACCATTTATTAGATTCTAAAAAACAATTTCAGACTCTAATGTGCTTTTTATTATACAATTAAATTGGAAAATTATTTTCCACATTAATTTAATCGGCCCAATTTTTAAAACAATATAACAAATAATAAAGACAATTATTTTGTTTAACACAAGCATTACCTGGACCATACCTGGAGAGGGTTCTGAGAGTTCTTCTACTCTCAAAAGTCCGGCCTGAGGCCAGGCTCGACTTGTGATAACTTGGTCTAACAGGCTGTTGCTTGGGGCGGCCCGCATTAATTTTAATTTCTTGTGGGGTAAACACAGTCCTCCGGGAGACTGTCTTGTGGTAGGCACAGTCCCCCGCTAGGAAACTGTTAGCTGTCACTGGTGTTAATATGTAGATTACAAATTTCTATTCTTTTAATTTTCTCTCCTTATACTAACAGCTTGAAGAACTGTGCACAATTGGTGTATCCTGTTAGTTTCTCTCTCTCCTCTCTCTCTCTCTCTCTCTCTCTCTCTCTCTCTCTCTCTCTCTCTCTCCTCTCTCTCTCTCTCTCTCTCTCTCTCAGAACCTGTAATATGTTACATTATAAAAAGCTGAAAACTGCTCAAAACTATCGAGAACAAATACTGTGATTTCAGACACACACAGAGATCACACTAACGTGATGCATCAAATGAACAAATCCACAAATCCTCGTCACGGCCCTTGTGGATTTGTTCTGTGATTTCAGACTGCCTTCCAGTCGACAAGTGCCTGACCTGTGAGCCAATAGGAAGGCAGCAGGTGGTGGGAGTGTTTCTAGGGATGGTCTTGGGGGAGGAGGGGCCTGGGGGCGGTCCCAGCAGCTCTGTGTTCACATCTTTAAAAGATGCATCTTTTCGCTGCTTCTACAGGCGATGTATGACGAGCAAAACATTTACGAACATTTTCCCGTGAGCAGTGCATAATGTTTTATAAAATTGCAAGAGAAATAGTTCTTTTGAAATTTGTGTTTTCAAAGTGTTTAGCCAGATGGTAGCAGGGTGTGTGGGTCAGTATGTGACCGTCACACGCTGTTCCTTCTTGAGTTTATGTGACCCCAACCCAGCTATGTTGAGCACATATCCAACAGCAACCATGGTGCAAAGTTGGGTGACGCTACTCCCAGTCATCTGGCCTCTCATCTCGAACATACATTCTCATTTATAAATATAGATGTCTGACCTACGTTTGCAACCCATCACCACTAGGTACAAATAATGTCAGAATTGCTACACAAGTATTGTTCCACTACTGGCTGTGGAAGGCATCCCACAACACCAACATTGACCCGGTAATGATATAGATGAACAGAGCAAAAATAATGATATAAAGAAGCATGAAACTGAACGCAGATTATCTGAAGATAACATTCCTTTGTGAGTGGTTTATCAAGTGTTTCAGATACACAGAGCGGGCATACACAGGGGCTAAGGACTGAAGTCAGGCCAGGTAGGTAGACATGTCTTGAGGTTATGAGGAGCGAGGAGTTATACAAGTGACACTTTATATATTAAATGTTAATTTATAAAATAGGGATAGAAATTCTGAATTGTCATAGATTTTGTTGTGTTGTAGGGAAGACTCAACACATTGTCTTCTAATTTTGTTGTCTACTTTAATGATGAGTTTAGCATCACTGATGATGATGTGGTGCTACTGATCACTATATGGGCCGGCACGATGTTGAAATTGAAAGTATTTCAATTTGCGTGTTGAAGCTGGTCAAAAAATGATTACATACTATGTAAGTTTTACTCATAAGACAGGCGTCCCAAGCACCAAGATGGTGGCTAAGACTGGTGCTTTCAATCACCAGCCCGTAATAGTCGCGGTGACTGGACTTGCAGTGGTGAGTTCACTACAGCCACACGGTGTAAAGTGAAAGTCTGGCCGGTAATGTTAGCTAGATAAAGACAACCAAGATGTTTGCTTCCTGTCTGAGCGAGGAGGCAGCAGTGGGAGTGGTGCTGACCAACGTGACCACTACTCCTGTACACATTGGTCTCTGAGAAGGGGTCAGCTTTTTGCCTGCCTGGACACACACATCTGTACACACAGGCTCCTGAGAAAGGGTGTTCCTCCAGCATGTGTGGAGATGTGGTCATGCTCTCCGCATGCTCTCCGCATGCTCATTACATGGGTAGACCTTTCGCCGGAGGAGCTGGGATTGTGTCAGGCGGCCCTTCCCAGAGGTCTGGGGCCTATCTGCAGTGTCGTCACCTATTTTCTTTTACCAGAGGCTGACATAGCCTGAGTGGCTTGATCTAAGTGAAAGGAAAACACTTTCTAGCACGGCGGCAGTAAGTCAGAATCTATAGAATACACAGCACAGGATTCACCCTGACTCCAGCATAACTCCAGCAAAGCTTTTGATGCTGTACCTACCAAAAAACTGACAAGACAGAAGCTTATGATATTGAGGGTTAATCTAAATTTGGCTAAGGGTTTGGTTATATCAAATGATACAAAGAGTGTAATTAGGAGTTATATCAGCGTGGGTGGAAACCATTGTAAGTGGCGTGCCCCAAGGCTGTGTCCTGGGACCTCTCTTCTTTACCATATGTATAAACTATTTACATTCAGGCTTAACCAGCAGTATTTGCAAATTTGCAGACGATACAAAAATTGGCCTGGATATCAGTTTAGAAGAAATCCCCAAACTACTTCCAGACGATAGTCTGGATACTTCTAGATAGTCTTGTGAAATGAACGAGAGATTAGCAGATGTAGTTTAATGTCGAAAAAAGTTGAACTCTGAGGCAAGGTAATGATGACTGTTGCAAGATATCATCTGGATGGTGTTGAAATTGCAGCCTGAATGCGAAAAAGGTCTAGCATAGGCTAGACAATTATTTGAATGAGTTTGAGTGGATATAAACAGGTGCTGCTTTATATGGCCCAATAGGCATTCTGCAGTTTCCTCAAATCTTAAGTTTTTATGTTTTGATTTATTACAGCATCTCTCAGTCTTTAATATTTCCATATATATATTTTTAGTAAAGCTGAAAACGCCGGCGAAGTATTATATCAACTCATCCCCCTGAAATGATAGTACTGATAGTAACTATTTTGGTGGAAAGTACCAACATGTACTGATGGATTGCCAGTAAACCACTTTTTGTTTTAAAATTTTAGTACAGTCCGGAAAAAATGAAGCTAAACCCAAACTTAAATATTCTTAGGCCTAGTCTAGTGCATATATGTACTATATTAGGCCTAAGAAAGCGTGTATTAGGTCTACGATTGCTAGGAGAGGTTTGGTCTTATATATATGTTGCGGTTAAAAGGTTTCCGGTTTATCCATATTCACTAATACAAAAGTTAACTTTCTGGTGTTTCATTACCATATATTGGTTCTTTCGACCAAATAATTACTATAAGTATTATATAAGATATATAATATATATCAGAAAACTCTTGACCCCTGAAGGATTCGAACCCAAACAGCCAGGGCCTCCATACCTCATGGCGTCTCCAGTACTTTACCCACTCGGCCACCCTGACTGTACAAAAGTATTGGAAGTCGACTGACTCTTAACCCAATACCCGACAGCTCTCGTTGACGTTTTGGGCACAGATATTTCATCAATTCTGATGCATGTTAGCTTGGGGACCATTCAAGCTTGACGCGCGGAGGTGACATCCCACTGTACTTGAAGTGTTGCTTGACCGCGGGGGAAGGTGAGTCAAGTTGACGGCCTTGTGAATAATCTTATGGACGAGCAACTCGACCTGGCCAGACCTTGAGATTCTGTTTCCAGGGACATCCCAGCCAGGACACTAAGGAGTGGTCGAGTTGGCGATTCTGTCGAGATACCTACACACACACACACACACACACACACACACACACACACACACACACACACACACACACACACACACACACACACACACACACACACACATACACACACACACACAAACACACAGTTTGCAAACTGTGTATGTGTCTGTGTATATATGTGTGCGCGCCTCGAAAACTAGATTATAAATTGATCACGATGAATATTTGTGTAATTACAAACATAAATAACAGTTGAGAATGATTGCTTGGAGTGAAAGTTGTTGACATGAGATAACGACACACACACATGGGGATGAATGGCCGGTATATGTCTGGAGACCACAGTCATTTGTGGCTTGTTGCCAGTGGTGGTGATGGTGATCACTGTCTACGGTCACCTTCACACTATCACCCTCACCCTCACACTGGTAGTGTTCTTCCCTCCCTTCACTCTCCACTCTGAACCTCTCTCACCTTTCATTCTTTAACCCCCTCAGGCTTCTTTATAAGAAGGTCAATTGCTAAACAATAGTCACTATTACAGTCTAAGAATAGTCACTATTACTGTCTAAGAATAGTCACTATTACTGTCTAAGAATAGTCACTATTACTGTCTAAGAATAGTCACTATTACAGTCTAACAATAGTCACTATTACTGTCTAAGAATAGTCACTATTACAGTCTAACAATAGTCACTATTACTGTCTAACAATAGTCACTATTACTGTCTAAGAATAGTCACTATTACTGTCTAAGAATAGTCACTATTACTGTCTAAGAATAGTCACTATTACAGTCTAACAATAGTCACTATTACTGTCTAAGAATAGTCACTATTACTGTCTAAGAATAGTCACTATTACTGTCTAAGAATAGTCACTATTACTGTCTAAGAACAGTCACTATTACTGTCTAAGAATAGTCACTATTACTGTCTAAGAATAGTCACTATTACTGTCTAAGAATAGTCACTATTACTGTCTAAGAATAGTCACTATTACTGTCTAAGAACAGTCACTATTACTGTCTAAGAATAGTCACTATTACTGTCTAAGAATAGTCACTATTACTGTCTAAGAATAGTCACTATTACTGTCTAAGAATAGTCACTATTACTGTCTAAGAATAGTCACTATTACTGTCTAAGAATAGTCACTATTACTGTCTAAGAATAGTCACTATTACTGTCTAAGAATAGTCACTATTACTGTCTAAGAATAGTCACTATTACTGTCTAAGAATAGTCACTATTACTGTCTAAGAATAGTCACTATTACAGTCTAAGAATAGTCACTATTACTGTCTAAGAATAGTCACTATTACTGTCTAAGAATAGTCACTATTACTGTCTAAGAATAGTCACTATTACAGTCTAAGAATAGTCACTATTACTGTCTAAGAATAGTCACTATTACTGTCTAAGAATAGTCACTATTACTGTCTAAGGATAGTCACTATTACTGTCTAAGGATAGTCACTATTACTGTCTAAGAATAGTCACTATTACTGTCTAAGAATAGTCACTATTACTGTCTAAGAATAGTCACTATTACTGTCTAAGAATAGTCACTATTACTGTCTAAGGATAGTCACTATTACTGTCTAAGAATAGTCACTATTACTGTCTAAGAATAGTCACTATTACTGTCTAAGAATAGTCACTATTACTGTCTAAGAATAGTCACTATTACTGTCTAAGAATAGTCACTATTACTGTCTAAGAATAGTCACTATTACTGTCTAAGAATAGTCACTATTACTGTCTAAGAATAGTCACTATTACTGTCTAAGAATAGTCACTATTACTGTCTAAGAATAGTCACTATTACTGTCTAAGAATAGTCACTATTACTGTCTAAGAATAGTCACTATTACTGTCTAAGAATAGTCACTATTACTGTCTAAGGATAGTCACTATTACTGTCTAAGAAGTCACTATTACTGTCTAAGAATAGTCATTACTATATGAGAATATCACTATTGGTCTATTTCCCGGTAAATTATACAATGGACTATTTCTTTGTACACTACCAGTTAAATACATGTTTCCACATCCCCTTAAGGTGTGTGACACGTTATCATCTATGGAGATATGATCGAGATTATATCAGTTTTCTACTACTCCGAAACGTTACCACAAATGTCTATCTCTTAAGACTTTAGTACATCAACTGTACTTTGATGTTGATTTTTCAAATAATTGCTTCAAAAAAGTAATTTTTCACAAAGTTGCTAAAACTTGAGCTGTTAGCTATGACTTGGGTAGAAAATATTGCGAGTCTAATTGCTGTCTCAAGTGTCTTGAGTTGTTGTTAGAAGTAAGAGCTGAGGAGTTTGAGAATTGATGTTAGGTATAGGTGATTCGTCTTATGCTGCCGAGACCGAAATGTTTGTTGACCGGTCTGGTCCATGTGGTGGTTGTTGATGATTGTTTTGGTTCATGTGGTGGCTCTTCTTGACTCGTCTTGACCATGTCAACCATGTGATGGCTTTTGTTGACTTGTCTGAACAAAGTAGAAGATATGGTGACGCTGCAATCTTGCGCAATAACAGTGTTCAGTGAAAGGTTGACATAGTGGACACTGCTAGTCGAACTGCTGCGGTTCTTGCTTTGGCTGGTACATGAGCATATCTGAGTCCTTTTCTATACACGGCTTACTCCACCACAAGCAACTGAGTTAAGGTGTATATATAGACCTTGCCTCACTGGGAGCCACAATAACGGGGTGTATACATACCTTGCCTCACCAGGAGCCACAATAACGAGTTTATACATGCCTTGCCTCACTGGGAGCTACAATAACGGGGTGTATACATACCTTGCCTCACTGGGAGCCACAATAACGGGGTGTATACATACCTTGCCTCACCAGGAGCCACAATAACGAGTTTATACATGCCTTGCCTCACTGGAGCTACAATAACGGGGTGTATACATGTCTTGCCTCACTGGGAGCTACAATAACAGGGTGTATACATACCTTGCCTCTCTGGGAGCCACAATAACGGGGTGTATACATACCTTGCCTCACTGGGAGCTACAATAACGGGGTGTATGGGCGACAAACTCTATGAACTATAAGGTCAGCAACTCAGGGCATGAGGCTAATCTGCTGATTGTCATGAATAAAAGTTTTATAAGACGGGAAGTTCTTTCTTACTTATTAAATGGATTCAGAAAAACACATAAATTTTTTATCACAGAAGTGAAAATTCGATTAAAATTGATTTACAGTAGTTATATTAAGACAGAAGAGAGGTCCCCTCATTGAGAAAAATATTTTGCTGTTCTAGGTTGAAGAGCTAGAAGGTATACAGAGTGATGTTGAAAACATATTTGGACTCATTTTTATACCCGCCTTATATATTAATTTACCAGTTATGGCTGATAATGACAGCTTTCTATATCAGTACATGTCTCACGACCACAGATATAATTCTCACTTAGTAGGATCTGAAACCCTCTCTTCCTGAGGAAAATATGCCAAGAACTTTGTCTAGGAATTGAATTCCACGCACGGAGGAAGAGGGGGGGGGCAGCTTCCTTTTCCATTGCCGTATGTGTGGTAATCCAGAAGGAAAATGGCCGGTGCACCTTTGATATACATATGTATACATACATATGTATACACACATATGTATGTATAACAGGGGCGGGGAACTTACGAGCTTCTGGGCCTTAAATGCGGTCTTGTGCAGCCTTCTCAAAGAAGTCCAATATTTGTATAATTTGTTTCTTTAAATACTTTTTTTTATATCTCCTTGTATATTATTTATATTTTCTCTTTAATAACTAATTGTAAAAATAACTTAAACAAACAAAAAGTACTTTTCGATATAGAAAATGTTTGTCTTTCTCATCTGTTGTTGCTATAATAGAGAGTATTTAAATGTATAAGTTCTTTTGTAGTAACTATGAACCATTGTAACATCAAGCGATCATTTACAGTATATTACTATTCTACTCTAATACATGCGGCCTTATGAAATCTTCGCTAAGTATGGCATTCGTAAGACAAAAGATTCCCACCGCTGATCTATCTATACGTATCTATAAATGGAAACGTCTGTTTGTCCGAGGTTGCAGGCCAGACACTTTAAGTTAGCTTCACCAAATTTTTCCCAGTAATTGCTGTTGGGTATGTGTCCAACATAGACGGGTCACGATAGGCGTCAAAGCAAAGGGTGTCACGTGACATTGTGCCAATCTTATCCTAGGAATATCATAGAATCGACTGGGA
>WNGS01006636.1:14354055-14368256 GCA_020271785.1 Procambarus virginalis
GGCCCCAATAAAATCTTTCCCTCTAATTTAATTGCATTTATTTACCACATTATCACCTGCTTCCACAATGTTCTCTCGCGCAGTTCCTACTTTGCTTGACGATTGTCTGTCTACTATATCGATGCTGTTAGGTATTTTGTATGTCTAGATCATGTCTCAAAACTTCTCTTCGAGTTCTTCATGGGACGGATGTATACCCAGGATGCATTTCATCTCTGAACTGCTACGTTCAGGCTTTGGAACCGAGACGAAACCCTATGGCCACTCTAATGCGAAATGAGGACACAATTGCTGGGGACAGGAAGCCTGCTAGGTTTATAATTTCCCTTTAGGACAAAGACTGACCTTCCCCAGAACACACCCCACAACAGATGCCTAGCTCCCCAAGTGCCTATTTACTGCTAGATGACCAGAAGCCTCAGGTATATCGGCACGTACTCACACGTCTGGCTTTGTCAGAGGTTCGAACTCTGATCTAATCGGTTGCAAACGATTGCGTTAACCACTGTGTCGGAGGTCACTCTATATATAAAATGTAACTTGAGTGACACGGCCGACGTGGTCTCTCATCAAGATGAGCGACAAGGCAGCCAGTGACCTTGATAGTCTCCAGCACCACCTTCGAGCATTACTGATGACGACCAGAGAGACGAACAAGGTCCGCCATCGGTAATTGCACTCTTGACGACATGTATTATTCCTGAGAGCCTCCGGGAGGCCATGTGACAGTCTGTGTTTAAAAATAAAACAATAACACATTCCGCATGTACACTCATGCACTCCCAATGCAGTTAGACACTAGTTGAGGTACTTGTTAATGTACCGACCAGCAGTCGACAGAAATCCTCACCCCAGGGATCCGCTTTATTGCCTATTTATGTTATTCCTGTTATCACTAAAGTTCTCTTTGTTAAAGTATATGTTATGAGAGATAATAATTGTTATAACTAAGGGTATGAGGAGAGGCAGGAGATGGGGAGACATTGTGAGTGTGTGAGGCAGTGGGGATTGGGTTAGACGCTGTGTGTGAGGCAGTGGGGATTGGGTAGACATTGAGTTGGGTAGTGGGTGATTGTATAGACATTGTGAGTGTGTGAGGCAGTGGTGTTTGATCACGAGCAGCACAGATGGGGTAGAGAATGAGGCACAGAGGCAGCAGTCGGTAACAAAGGACTGACTGACAGCTTCACATGTGTATATATGACAGCTGAGGCGGACCGCTGAACACCTGGCTTTTCCAAGGCGCTGCTTTGGGGTGCCAGGCAGACCCTGCTAACCTCAATACTTAAATGTAGCTGCAACTTGTGCATATATTTATGTTATACACGAATGTACAACTTTTCAAAACTTCCAATGACGCTTAGCGTCTTAGTGGTTTTAGGCAATGTACTTTCTCTTACCTATGTGTCGTCGTCTGTTCATGCACCATATGTATGTACATTTGTGTAAATAAATTATTTATTATTATTATTATTATTATTATTATTATTATTATTATATTATTATTATTATTATCAAAATATCACAATCACTAACGTGAGCATGGCATGTATTGCCATCAATGATATACCAAAACACAGCTCATATCGCAGTATCAAAATCATCTACATATCAAAAGTGGTTAGGCTACTATCCTTTTTTATCCCAATCTTTATCGTATTTTACTGAGCTCCCCCCCATTCTGCTTCTGATTCCCCTACTCACCAGGTTATGGTCACTCAGACCATAAATACAAGAGGGTGGGGATCGCATCGCCTCTGGATTGCAGCTCCTTCACCACATCCACCTGTAAAACAGATGAGCATCCGAGTTAGACACTGCATTGAACAATAACAATAGTGGTGTTCAAACCTCATGTGCTAATGAGAAAATTAGTAGGACCCATGAGGAGGCTTCGAACCCGCATATTTGGTACTGAAAGCCCCACGCACTAGACCACTGCACCACGACATGGTCAAAAGCAATGCAACTTAGGATACCACTGAATCCTCTAGAGATCCCAAAGCTTTCATTGATACATGAGGCTAATGTGATTTCATTATATATGTGCTATAGCTATAGCACCAAGCTATATCACGTTGTTTCAAGTCACTGTTGGCTTAGCCAACTCGTCCAAGGCTGAGCTGTAAACCGGGTTATCTCTCGAATGTGGGTGGATATGTTCAACGTGCATTTCAATATGCATCTTATTCTAGGAGGGATCATGCACCTTCCGAGAACTTAATCTTAAGATAATGGCTGGAGTCCAGGGCTAGGATTCATCAAGTATATAAGTGCGCACTTACGTAACTTGTACATATCTTTCCCTGAATCATGACAGCTTAAGTCTGTATTTATTAAAACAGTTTACGAGCTGGGAAACGCTGCAAGGTCATTCTCTATGCAACATCTGGAGGGTTAGTAAGGCCACCACAACCATTTACTGGTCAAGCAGCAAGTTTACTTTAGTCTGACCATAGTCGAGGATTAAAGTAAACTCTCGATGTATATACACCGGTAAGCGGTATACTGTAATAGTATACACCTCTAGATGTATATAACCCTTGTAATGTAATCCCCCATACACACAGAAATCACAATAGCGTGATGCATCAAATGAACAAATCCACAAGGTTCGAACCCACTTCACGGCCTTTGAGGCTTTGTTCATTTAACCCCTCTTAGTTACGACGCAGCCCACTCTCCTAACTTGATACATAAGCTACATATGTAAGCCACTTTCCCCCCTCCCTCGGGTTCATATATAATATATTTGTTACAAATTCCATATATAACCTAAATAAATATCATGGTTTCTTTAATTGTCTGGCGTTGAAATCATAGAAAATGGGAAATGTTGGTTGGATTTCATGCGACTTAAGCCAGTAATAATCAAGATGGCTTGTGTTTATATTATTAAAACCGCCTGTGACTAGTTACTCTGTCGCAACGAGCCTGCATGTTCCGCATTCAAGGGATGCTTTTGTTTTTATCTTGCAACTCGTATTGCACGCCAGTCATGTGACGGCATATGACAGTCTGTGTGTCAGGGCATATGACAGTGTGTAATGCATCATTGGTGGCTTTGTTTATTCTTTAACTTCTATATCTACAGTGTGGTCGTGGCAACAGTCACCAGTTCACTGTGTAGTTGGCAGTGAGATAGCCAGCTAGTTGCCAGATGGTATCCGGCCTGTGCTAGTCCGCTGCCAGATACATGCCGGCCAGATGGCCTAATTGTATCAACTAGACACATAGTTAGCTCCTAGCGAGGATGTGAATGGGCAGCCAACATGTATTCTGGTCAATCAGGTGAAGCATCTCACTCATGTTGCTACAGACCTGTCAAGGGCTCGAATGACGCGGTCTCTCTGTCTCTGTTTCTTATCTCCTAATCTGTCTCTCATTCTGTCACAGCATACACCACCAACGTTACAGGTGTGGAGCGAGGGTTGCTATACACCATCAACACTACAGGTGTGGAGCGAGGGTTGCTATACACCACCAACACTACAGGTGTGGAGCGAGGGTTGCTATACACCATCAACACTACAGGTGTGGAGCGAGGGTTGCTATACACCACCAACACTACAGGTGTGGAGCGAGGGTTGCTATACACCACCAACACTACAGGTGTGGAGCGAGGGTTGCTATACACCACCAACATTACAGGTGTGGAGCGAGGATTGCTATACACCACCAACATTACAGGTGTGGAGCGAGGGTTGCTATACACCACCAACATTACAGGTGTGGAGCGAGGGTTGCTATACACCACCAACATTACAGGTGTGGAGCGAGGATTGCTATACACCACCAACACTACAGGTGTGGAGCGAGGGTTGCTATACACCACCAACACTACAGGTGTAGAGCGAGGGTTGCTATACACCACCAACACTACAGGTGTGGAGCGATGGTTGCTATACACCACCAACAGTACAGGTGTAGAGCGAGGGTTGCTATACACCACCAACACTACAGGTGTGGAGCGAGGGTTGCTATACACCACCAACACTACAAGTGTGGAGCGATGGTTGCTATACACCACCAACACTACAGGTGTAGAGCGAGGGTTGCTATACACCACCAACATTACAGGTGTAGAGCGAGGGTTGCTATACACCACCAACACTACAGGTGTGGAGCGATGGTTGCTATACACCACCACTACAGGTGTGGAGCGAGGGTTGCTATACACCACCAACATTACAGGTGTAGAGCAAGGGTTGCTATACACCACCAACACTACAGGTGTAGAGCGAGGGTTGCTATACACTACCAACACTACAGGTGTGGAGCGAGGGTTGCTATACACCACCAACATTACAGGTGTGGAGCGAGGGTTGCTATACACCACAACACTACAGGTGTAGAGCGAGGGTTGCTATACACTACCAACACTACAGGTGTGGAGCGAGGGTTGCTATACACTACCAACACTACAGGTGTGGAGCGAGGGTTGCTATACACCACCAACATTACAGGTGTGGAGCGAGGATTGCTATACACCACCAACACTACAGGTGTAGAGCGAGGGTTGCTATACACTACCAACACTACAGGTGTGGAGCGAGGGTTGCTATACACCACCAACACTACAGGTGTAGAGCGAGGGTTGCTATACACCACCAACACTACAGGTGTGGAGCGAGGGTTGCTATACACCACCAACATTACAGGTGTAGAGCGAGGGTTGCTATACACCACCAACACTACAGGTGTAGAGCGAGGGGTTGCGATACACCACCAACACTACAGGTGTAGAGCGAGGGTTGCTATACACCACCAACACTACAGGTGTGGAGCGAGGGTTGCTATACACCACCAACATTACAGGTGTGGAGCGAGGGTTGCTATACACCACCAACATTACAGGTGTAGAGCAAGGGGTTGCGATACACCACCAACACTACAGGTGTGGAGCGAGGGTTGCTATACACCACGAACACTACAGGTGTAGAGCGAGGGTTGCTATACACCACCAACATTACAGGTGTGGAGCGAGGGTTGCTATACACCACCAACACTACAGGTGTGGAGCGAGGGTTGCTATACACCACCAACATTACAGGTGTGGAGCGAGGGTTGCTATACACCACCAACATTACAGGTGTGGAGCGAGGGTTGCTATACACCACCAACACTACAGGTGTAGAGCGAGGGTTGCTATACACCACCAACATTACAGGTGTAGAGCGAGGGTTGCTATACACCACCAACACTACAGGTGTGGAGCGAGGGTTGCTATACACCACCAACACTACAGGTGTGAGTCATGGTTGCTATACACCACCAACACTACAGGTGTGGAGCGAAGGTTGCTATACACCACCAACACTACAGGTGTGGAGCGAGGGTTGCTATACAAGATTTTAAACAAATCTACAATTAAATTTGTAATGTGTTATCTTAAAAATGAGTAAAACAAGCTTACAATTAAAATTTAATAATCCATCACTGCCACAATCAACCACAACCGGTCAGGGAAAGGAGAACGGAATGGTAAAGAAAGTTCAAGCTGAACAGACGGACGTCTCATCTCTCCTGTTCCAGATGGGTCCAGTTTAACCACACCAGCGACAAATGGTGTGATACACCTCTGCCGATCTTTCTTGCTTTGGCAATAATGCTGAAGCTACTGCTGTGATTGGTCTCAGGGTAGTAGGCAATAGGGGGGGGGGAAGCTTCTCGATGGATAGCTGAGAAGCAGATAATAAGTGGTGTAACTTTGGCGCTCGAAGCTGCCAGCCAATCAGGATGTTCTTCTGTAGTGTCCCAGTGTCCAGGTATGGATATACGCTCGCTCCTCCTACTTCCACCAGGGTATACCACAGCTAAACCTGTGGTGCAGACAGAGGCACGTGGGACCCAATCACAGCCAGACCCAGAGAGTGCGTCTCCATCCTCCGTGGGACCCCATCACAGTCAGACCCCGAGAGTGCGTCTCCATCCTCCGTGGGACCCTTCAACAGTGCATAACTCGCCTCTCCAGGACCTCAACAAAAGATAAACTACCAGAGAGCATAGCAAAACCCTCCCCCCTGAACCCCACCACAAGCAGACCCCCAGAGTGCATGACCAATCATCCTGGGACCCCGCCACCACCACACTTAACAAGGTACTGCTACTTTACTCTCTCAATTCGGATCATATTTGTGTTGCTTCCAGTGAAAACGACTCTATGTGCTCCACCATGGATGTGGGTGTCATCATGGGTGAAGGAGAGTGACACCATTGGGCAGGGAGAGTGCCACCATGCGTAAGAGAATGATTTCATGGTTGCCTGGCGGTGACACTATAGGTGAGAGAGTAACACGATGGGTTAGAAATAAATGACACCACGGGACAGGGGGAGTGCCACCATGGGTGAGAGGGATGCCACCATAAGTGAGGGGGGAGTGACTCAATGGAACGTGGACTTGTTCAACACTCACATGATACGAGTGCTTCAACTCATCAGTTTCCAGATTTAACCTATGTATTCTTGCTTTGTTTTATTCCGCTTTAAAGAGATTTCCTGGTCCACTTTCCAGTGCCGCATAATCTCTTGCATTGGCGACATTCGAGAGTTTTATTGGTGCTGTAGGACCAGAGAGAGAGTGACTAATGTAACTCATCCCGACGTCCAGGATCTTTGTGATCTTTTCTCAGAGCCAACTTGACATTCGTCAAAGACGTGACACGTAAACTTTTGTCTGAGTGGCTAGCGTAAGAAGTTTGTGTAACTCAGACGTCACGCGCATCCGCTCTTCTCGCTCCTTATCTTGATTAATTCAACGTTTGCAGGTCTGAGGGTGGTAGAGGTGGTTGACGAACCTGTCCCCAGCACCATTGGAAGTGTGTACGTGTGTGTGTCTCTTGGCGTGTCTCCCGTCCAGGGCTCGACCAAGGCAAGTGGGCAAGTTGGCTTGGCTCCTTGTTATTGTCTTTTCATAAATCGTTCCAGTTCTTTTATTCTGTTGTATTACTTGTCAGCACATCTTATATACATGTATATGTATATACCCCATACATAAATTATATGTATTAAATACTGGTTACATAAATACTTAATGAGCAGCTTGAAATAGGGGTCACATTTCCCACGGGCCTGCACCTATTACCAGCTTTGTACGGCCCTGGTCCCATCCTAATTGATCCTACCCAAATACCAAAGGAATTTTCCAATGAGTCCAAAAAGCAATAATTTTTGTTTATAATTAGGAACCAAAAGAGTAATACGGAGGACGAACACTCTGCAACGAATGTGGATGTATAGAAATTGAAACTGAAGTAAGTTTATTGAGGTAAAATACACACAAAGGGATGGATGTATAGAGGTGTGTGGGGGCAGTAACAGTAAACTCCAGACTTGACCTGACTGTTAACTGGGTGCTGTGTCCGGTGGGCCCGTTGATGGAAGTGGTCCGGCGCTGACGTATAACTGGTGACAGCTGGACCACAAGAATATATCACAGTCCCCCCCTCCCTTCTCTCCTCTGCTCGGAATGCTGACGTCTTGACAATTAACATCCACTTGGGTTTGATTAAAACGTGTGTGATCTGTGTAATAATTTTGCGCTTGCCCTCACATGATGAGTATGGGATGCACAATAAACTACAGCTTAGTAGATGAGTACGAGGTGCACAATAAGCAAACGCTCGCAGGATAAGTATGGGGGTGCACAATAACCTCACCGCTGGCGTTAGGAAATGGTTACTGGTTGAGCTTAAGGCAGTTCTGGATTAAACATAAAGTAATATAAACACGTACATGTGGCACCAGGGGAGAGGTAGTACCACACAGTCACGGTACCATAGCTGGACCTTAGGGCACCCTCCCTCCCTCCTCTGCTCTTCCCCCATTGCATCGGCACTTCTCCAATGATCATCATCCCCTTGTCTTGCCCCTCTTCCCTTATCATCCACTCGTCCTGCACCTCTCCTCTCAATGTCTCCCCTTTTCAAGTTTCTCACCTTATCCCCTCTCCCCTCATCTTTCATCTTTACTACATACTATCTCCATCACTCTAACCATCTTCCCTACTCACTAGCTTCATCAATGTAACCCGAATTAGTTTTCGAAAAACTCATAAAAATGTGCAGTAAACTCTACGGAAAACACATCTGCAAAATTATTTTAGAGTTCATGAAACTCACACAAAGGAGTGGGGTTACAGGCTGATATTTCTCAAAGCATTTAACGTAGGCCTACCCGACCAGCCTATGCCAGTCCCGAATCTCAGATCCATTCCCCTACAAAGTTCGGTGAGGCTAGCCCCAAGCATTTGGCCTCCAGCTTTGGACAGACAGACAGATACGTAGACAAACATTCTCTCTTATAGTATAGATATACATAGTATGCACAAGGTGTGTAACGTCATAATTGTAATAATTGTATTCCGGCCCACGTTTTGGGTGCTACTGTTTCCCTCTACTTAGTGGCTACAATGTCCATGAACGGCGTTGGGTACGACTTTGAATCAATGCTCAATTGACGTTGATTCGACGTTGATTTGACGTTGCTCTTGGACACTGTGCCCACTGCAGAGGTTCTTAGGCCATGTCTGAGCATTCTTGTTGAGGTTGAGTTCGTCTTGTTCTTTGGATTTCGAGCAGTGTGTCTGGAAGTATTGTTTTCCAGGAAGATATCATTGACCGATCTGTTGAAGGTGTCTGAGGATGAACATGTTTCGTTTACAGTGAGGCGGACCTCGGTGCACCGGTGTGAGTGATGGCTGAGGGCGAGGCTGGAGGTCGAGGGTGTGAGGCGTGTGAGGTGCTGCCCAGACTCAAGTACCACTACTCTCCACCACCCAAACCAGGTACTGTGTTTCAACTATAAATATTCTGTTAGACGTAGCAAAATGTCTTATGTTATTAATGCAGGTCTGATATATTGTACAATTGTATACATCTGCAGTATAAATAATTACAAATTTATCACGGCAGGTTTTTATGAAAGCATTAAAGCCAAGATGAAAGAGTGGTGTTCGTGTTCTGGCGGGTGCGTGGTGTCAGCAGTGAAGGCCCGGGTGCCTATCCTCTCCTGGCTGCCCAACTATGATGTCCGCTCCTCCCTGCTGGGGGACGTGGTGGCCGGCGTCACCGTCGGCATCGTGCACATCCCACAGGGTGAGGTCCTGTCCCCACAGTTTTTTGTACTGTCTGAAGTTGAAAAGTAAAACTGAACTAATTTATGATCACAGATAAGGGTTAGAGATGTGCCCTTTATGGTAACGGCTGTCAACCCAGCTGGTTGGTTTGCTGTTCGGGTCTATCAATTTCTGCAGGGTTATTAAGGTCCCCCTAAATGAAGAGAGAGAGAGAGAGAGAGCGCTCGTGGTGTCCCGTGTGTGTGGGTGTGGATTTGTGTGTGTGTGTGTGTACTCACCTAGTTGTGTTTGCGGGGGTTGAGCTCTGGCTCTTTGGTCCCGCCTCTCAACCGTCAATCAACTGGTGTACAGATTCCTGAGCCTACTGGACTCTATCATACCTACATTTGAAACTGTGTATGGAGTCAGCCTCCACCACATTACTTCCTAATGCATTCCATATTTCAACCACTCTGACAATATGTGTGTGTGTGTGTGTGTGTGTGTGTGTGTGTGTGTGTGTGTGTGTGTGTGTGTGTGTGTGTGTGTGTGTGTGTGTGTGTGTGTGAGTAAATGGCGTCTGCAGATAAGTCTTCTACTTTTTTTTTATTATTTGCAATTATTTCCAGGTATGGGTTTTGCTCTTCTGGGGGAGCTGCCGCCCATCGCCGGAATATACATGGCCTTCTTCCCCCTCCTTATATATGGGCTACTTGCCACCTCCCGACACTCAGCTATGGGTAGGTCTAATATTTCGCTATAGGCCTTGTCAGGTTTTTGGCTGTTGAAGTTGTTCTTGTGCTTAAAGGCCTATATCCATTTAATTCTCAGAATATTGGAATGTTTTGGCTTATAATAATGATAAGATTTGGAGATATGAATTTGGAATGATGATAACGCATTAATAAAACAAATCTCTACCTGTCTATATTTTTACCTATCTCTATCTAGCTATCTCTTCCTCTTTCTCCATTAAGAAGCACTGAAACAAATTTATAAGTTTCAGACGCTTTGTTTTCCTGTCTCTTCTCTTCCTTTATCCATTTTTTTATTAACACATTCAGGAACATTTGCATTTGTGCAGCTGCCCTAGACTATATGAAGGGGAGTACAGTGTGTTAAAATACTAGCTACGTGATGCTAAAAATCCCCATTGCACAGGATGGTTAGTTATACAGATACATGTGATAAGTAGTCTGCACAGGCAAAGTCTTGGTGCATTATAAGGATATCATCAACACAAGAGTGAATAAGGTAGCAGTGGTATTAAAAGTCCCCATCTCGCAGAATGGTTAGTCATACAGGGCCATATGTTCAGTAGCCTGCACCGGCAAATTTTGGGTGCATTTTGAGGATATCCTCAAGAACACGAGAGTGAATAAAGTAATTGCAAAGCTCCAGGTACCTCATGCCAATGGGTCTGAATGGTCTGATTTATCCATTTTTTTTATATTAATACATGAGGTACATCTGCATTAGTGCAGCTACCCTGGACTATATGAAGTGGAGCATCTTGTTTCTTTCCAGTAACAACTCTACGTTAATCACATGCCACATTTCACACTTACCTAACTGAAAGACACCATTAATAAGGCCTGGGGCTATACAAATTGTGTTAATACTATTTACAGGCTCATTTGGAGTTATATGCCTCATGACGGGAGCAGTTGTACAACAATTTGCTGCAACACCGAGTAACGTCCCTGTGTCGTCTCTTGATGGCAACATTACTGAGGACCTGGGTGCCAATACCACGCAGATGTACACGGCCACACAGGTGGCAGCAGTGGTGGCACTCGTCAACGGTATAGTGCAGGTATACAAGAGTCTTACTTTACTTACACATTCAACATTAATGGGCTCTTCATGTATGCATATGTGCAAATATATCCGGTTTTGAATCCTAGTTGATCCAAGTGGATGAAATTACCCCAATGTATTGTGGATTGGATTTTATGTGGCATGGCTATAGGATTGGATTATTACCAGACATCACAGTCTTGGTGTAACGTAATCTGTTTAGTGTTAAGGGTGTCAAGTCCTCGACCTCTGGGAATGCACACATTCTAGGTTCAACAGTTCTTGGAAGATTTTGGTAAGAATTGTGACAAATTACTTTGTCAGTGTCTGTTTAGTCTTCTTCTATACCATCTTGTCTGATTACTTGATCGTTCCCAGAGCCTCTTTGTCTGCCGTGGCTGTGTAGTAGTGTCGGTCGTTATGTAGTCCTGGGTGCTGTGTCTGTCTCTTGTTGCTTCTCTGTTTCACATATTTGTTTCTTTATCTATTGCCGGTGTTTTGGTTCTCCTGTCCTGCACTTTTTGTGCCTCTTCCATGCATTTGGCTTTGGATTCTATGCCATTTGGTTTGGCTTTACCAGCTCTCTGTTCAACCACAGGCTGATATATTGTCTGCCTTACTCCTCGTTATTGAGGTGAATCAATCCTCAGGTTCTGAATATTTCCGGCCAATGAAGTCTATCATGCCTAGCAAGGATATGTTTCTGGGTGCGTCTCCTGCACTCCTTCCCAAAATATCCTTCCTTGCATAGTAATTGATGAAGGAGAGAAGTCGTGTGCAGACGAGGAATCACAATGACGTGGCTGAAATATGTTGACCAGACCACACACTAGAAAGTGAAGGGACGACGACGTTTCGGTCCGTCTTGGACCATTCTCAAGTCGAGAGAAGCCGTGGTCTCCTGTGTCTCTACCTGTGTGTAGAAGCCGGAGTGTGGAGGTGGAGTTGTTGTTGTTAAAGATTCGCTACCTGGAACAAGAAGTTCCAAGTAGCACGGGCTATGGTGAGCCCGTAGTGGATGTTATTAAGAGGTGGAGAGAAGCTAATCCTACTCTCACTACACGAGAGATTCCACCATATCCGCAACACAGACTTGTAAGTCAGCAATAAAATATCATTTAATTAATTTAGGTCTTAATTTTTTCTCTTTCTTTCTAAAAAGTTTGCCATTGCTAATGACACGATAATATCATATTCCAAGAATTTATTGACGAGAATATCTTGAAATCAGTGCATGCACTGGAAATTAATTTTTGTTGTTGTGGATTAATTTTTGGTATTGTTATAAATATCAGAATATGATAACACAGGGCGATGCAATGGGATCGAACCTGCTTCCATGAACTCCTCAGATACCAGCACGACTGGAGAGTCCCGGAACGAGAGTTTGATCCTATAGTACAGCTTCCGAATCTTAACATAGATATATCACATTTTGTGATTCCTTCGTGTATTAGAACATATTGAAGACTTCAGTAAGAATATTCTCCCACTCCACGTATCTCTCCATTCAGGGAGGCTTAGTTAAATATATATTGAATTGAATATTAAAACAATTAGTGCGATGAACTGTTGTAGTTACCCCAGCCCGTTCTCTCTAATTGACATAACATTCGAAATAAGGGGGTACTAAAACCAACCTGTGCATAGATGTTTGATCTATGCACAGATCTACGTATATATCAACCGTATGTTGTTGTTGTTAAAGATTCGCTACCTGGAACAAAGTTCCAAGTAGCACGGGCTATGGTGAGCCCGTTATATCAGCCGTAGATGTCTGTGAGCCACTACTTTTCATAGTACCTCCTTATTTTATATCTTGGGGTTGACTAACTCAAACTTGCCTGCAGGTGGTGCTGGGCCTGCTACAGCTGGGGAGTCTGTGTGACTTCCTCTCTGACATGCTGGTGTCCGGCTTCACCACGGCGGCCGCCTTCCATATCCTCACTTCACAGATTAAATACCTTCTTGGTATACAAGTCAACACATACAACGGCCCCTTGAAAATAATTTATGTAAGGAAATGTGTTTTTATTTTAATTATTTTCTTTCGTTCATTCATAAAACTTCAAGTTGGCAATTTTGTTAGTAAATTTCAACCATTTTAAAATGTCAAACGTCAAGCAAAAACTCGAAAAATAAATAAATATATTCCCCTAATAGATACTGATATATATATACATATATATATATATATATATATATATATATATATATATATATATATATATATGCGGAAAAAACACATTTGAAAAATCGAGAATGCTTGATGCGTTTTCGGCTAATTCGCCTTCATCAGACCAAAGTAGAATCAATTTGATTCTACTTTGAAGGCGAATTAGCCAAAAACGCATTAAGCATCTATATTTTTCGAATGTGTTTTTTCCTCATACTTGGATCAATGTTTTTGTGATCATTGTTGCAAATATAAATATATATATATGTACTTCTTTCTTTTTTCCAGACATATCAAGAAATCTTTGGCCACTTGTTGGAATGTAATCCAGCCGAGTTAATCATTTCTTCCGTAACAATAGTAGTATTGGTGGCCAGCTCCGACCTACTTAAGGTTAATCTTTAAGTTGTGATTTCTTCATCCGTGACACCATATAATTATCATGTCTCAGTTTATGCAAAAATATTCTAGACATTAATTTGTATTACCCTGATATATTTAGTCATTATGTTAAGTTGGTCACTAATAATTATAATTGCAAATTATTGAATTTGTAAATTCAATAATTTGAATTATTAACATAGAATACAAAATTTAGAAAGGCTGAATTTGTCATTAATGTCCTGAGGTTTGGTTGCTGTCATGACGCTAGGCATCTCCTTACTACTACCTTCCCGAGCCTCTTATATTATCTGGAAAATTTTCCCACATCCGTATGACAGTGTGAAATAACTCCCTGTTAAAGAATTTGAAATTTAACTTCAATTCACAGTAAATATGTTGATGGTTTCAATAACATCAGGTGTAGCGTAGATGATTACAATGAAGGTCGTGTGTGGTGTAGATGTGGCCTGCGTCCCCCTAGTTACGCCGGGTACTAAAGTCAGTTCTTCTATATAGTGTGTTAATACCGCTCTCGTCTCCTCATAGCCTGGCTCCTTACAAAAACCAAGATTCCCGTTCCTATCGAACTCTCGTTGTGACGGTTGGAACACTGGCGTCCTACCTGGGCGACCTCCACAACACTTACAACATAAGGATTGTTGGCGATATTCCACAGGGTGAGTAATTATTTAGAAATGACGATAAAGTATTCTTCATATATTAACATTTCCCCCTAACGTTTTTGGGTGGGGGCGTCTGGCCAGCAAGCGCAGTATCTGGTGTTT
>WNGS01006636.1:14381473-14398973 GCA_020271785.1 Procambarus virginalis
GCTAGTCGGTAGACTGGTATTATAAGATAATTATTCCCTCAATGAAAAGGGTCAGCAAATAAACTGCTAAATAAAGTTATATGTAGGTGATTATTTTAGCAGTTAAGACTGCTGGCTTAAGATGATTCTCTACACAATCCATTTACACAATCGACTTGAGAATGGTCCAGGACGGACCGAAACGTCGTCGTCCCTTCACTTTCTAGTGTGTGGTTTGGTCAGCATATTTCAGCCACGTTATTGTGACTCCTCGTCTGTAAGATGATTCCTTCTTTAAAAGGTGTGGCAGTAAGTGGACTGCTGACTACTCTGAGCAACATATGAATGATAAGTTTTCATGTGACTGCATAAGGGAAGGGAATTATCAAGGAAAAAGCACCAAGGCATTACGACTGTATAGCTGTGACTGCATAATTAATTGCATAAATTGTAAGTCTCCCAACATATTTTAAGTTTTACTTATCAGTCGGTACTTAATATAAAGTATGCACACAATTAATTTTAGTAATAAAGAATATTTGTTATATATTTTGTCTCTGTAGTTTAGGACTCAAGTTAATGGTGTGTGGTGAACGTTGCGAAGGAACGTTGCAAGGAACGTTGCAAGAAGACGTCAATGTTGCGTCAGCAAAGTCGTCCCTCGGGGGGGTCGTGCCCCCAGGAAGCGTCCACGATGCCCGTCACCCCGCCCCACACGCCCTCCGTGTCCCCGGCAGAGCCCGCCCTGCACACTACACCAAAACGTCACTGTTACAGCTTGGGAAGCAAGACGCCGTCAAGGGGAGCTTCACAGGCGACTGAAGATGAGAATGAGGAGGAGCGCCCAGCATCCTCCGAGTGCCCCGCCCAACATATCCTCCAGCAGTCACACCCACATACTCATAATTCACTCCGTTTCGAGAGGCATTCAGTCACTCACAGGCTACAGGTGTCGAACCCAATGTTTCCGACGACGATTCATTGTCGAGACGAGAGTAGAGACTGTCCAAACCCAACTGTCACTGCCACGACACACACCAGTCACCGACAGTCTCCAACGACACACACCAGTCACCGACAGTCTCCAACGACACACACCAGCCACCGACAGTCACCAACGACACACACCAGCCACCGACAGTCTCCAACGACACACACCAGTCACCGACAGTCTCCAACGACACACACCAGCCACCGACAGTCTCCAACGACACACACCAGTCACCGACAGTCTCCAACGACACACACCAGCCACCGACAGTCACCAACGACACACACCAGTCACCGACAGTCTCCAACGACACACACCAGTCACCGACAGTCACCAACGACACACACCACTCACCGACAATCACCTACATCTCCCTCCGAAGAGCGCCCTGCCTGCCTTCCGGAGGCATCGCAAGGCCGAGTACCGACGAGCGCTCTCAACCAAATGGAGAGCGGTGACCTTCCCTTAGCCGAAGAGTTGAGCCCGCTAGCACCCCTTGATGCCAAGTATATAAGCGGGGACGTGCACCACATGACCACACACTCAGGGCCCACCACCACCGACCTGCCCCAAGACTCGGGTATACGGAGGTAAGCCTCTCACTCACATATACAAATAAACAAAACATAACACACTCAACCTCTTGCATGTCTATGTAAACAAACCACTCAGCAATATGAAGGGGCGAAGATACTTATCATTAAGGGATGGGCAGGGTATCAAAAAGCTGTCATCTTTATTTCATAATATTGGAAATGTAAAACTGCCCATTCTACAGTGAATAACATTGGAGAGGATAATAAATGAAGCCAGAGTGGCCTGTGAAAGTGAGTGACTGTAATCTTTACCAGTGTGGCTGAAGTTTGTACATTGTGACTGTATTCTGTGAGAGGGAGTGACTGTATTTTGTGAGAGTTGTGAGAGGGAGTGACTGTATTCTGTGAGAGTTGTGAGAGGGAGTGACTGTATTCTGTGTGAGTGGTGTGAGAGAGTGTGAGTGACTGTATTCTGTGAGTGGTGTGAGTGAGTGCCTGTACTCTGTGTGAGTGGTGTGAGGTGGTCTGAGACAGCATGTGCCCGCAGGTACCGGACAGCCTTCACTCGGGAGCAGGTAACGCGGCTGGAGCGAGAGTTCCTAAGAGAGAACTACGTCAGCAGACCCAGGAGGTGTGAGCTGGCTGCTGAGCTCAGTCTGCCGGAGGCTACCATAAAGGTATGGCTTTATACACACTCATGAGTGCTCATAGACACTCATGAGTGCTCATAGACACTCATGAGTGCTCACACACTAATGCCTGGTCTCACATACTCATGAACACACACACACATACACAATAAGGAACTCAATAAGAAATTCCAGGAGGTCTTCACAGTAAAGCAAGGGGAAGTCCCAGAGATAGGAGAGAGAATACCTAACCAAACACCACTAGATGAGTTTGTGATTACCAGTTGGGAGGTGAGGAAGCATCTGCTAGAGTTGGATGTGACAAAGACTATAGACCCGGATGAATTCTCACCATGGATACTAAAGGAAGGAGCGGAAGCTGTGTGCTCGCCACTCTCCATGGTGTATAACAAATCACTGGTAACAGGTGAACTGCCAAAAATTTGGAAGACGGCTAATGTAGTCCCGATATTCAAAAAGGGTGATAGACAGGAGGCACTGAACTACAGCTCAGTGTCCCTGGGCTCAGGGAGTCATGATCACCATATACAAAATTCTCAGGGGAATTGACAGAGTAGACAAGGTTGGATTATTTAACATGGGTGGTACAGGCACAAGGGGACACAGGTTGACGCTGAGTGCCCAAATGAGCCACAGAGACATTAGAAAGAACTTTTTCATTGACAGAGTAGTTAGTAAATGGAATTCACTAAGAAGTGATGTGGTGGAGGCTGACTCCATACACAGTTTCAAACGTCGATATTATGGAGCTCGAAAAGCTCAGGAACCTGTACACCAGTAGATTGACGGTTGAGAGGCGGGGCCAAAGAGCCAAAGCTCAACCCCCGCAAGCATAACTAGGTGAGTACAGACACTAGTGCAGAAGTTGGGGAAGCAGCCAGGAGTGGCGGGGAAGGTACTCCAGTGGATAAGGGAGTACCTAAGAAACAGAAGACAGTGAGTCACTGTGAGATCTCAGAGTAGCAAAGTGCCACCAGGATTCCCACAAGGGTTATAAGACTTATTCTGTGTATAAAGGATCTCACAGAGGGGGAATGGACTCATTCAGTCCTCTCAATATTTCCTGATGCAAAAATATTAAGAGGGTTAAGACAGAGGAACATAGCAAGCTACACAGTAATTAAACTAGGTGTAGAACAGGTTCATTTTTTATATACAAGAGTTCTTATACTCTTGTAAAGCCACAAGCACACATAGCGTTTCGGGCAGGTCCTTAATCCTATTTTCTTCCCCCGGAATACGACCCGCCAAATTGTTTATCATCCAAGTACCCATACAATGCTTGGTAAACAGAGGCTACAATTAAGAATTGGCACCTAGTCAATCCTCCCGGCCAGGATACGAACCCAGGCTAAAGCGCTCGAGAAGCGCCAGGAGAGCGCTTTACCACTACGCCATGGGAACTGCAATTCGAAATGAAATCCTTGAAGAATCAGACAGAGACCTGGGGTTGATATCGTGCGAACATGTCTTATCATATTTCATGAAATGAAACTCTGTCGAGCTAAATTCCATTTACCTCACCAGAGTTTCCAGATGCTGGAAGAAGGCAATTCTGTTACATCCGGTGCTTTTGCTAATGGTTTTACCCTTTAATATGATTAAATATTTTTATTGTATTACAATTTATCGTGTACATTGAGGGGAACTAAGAGGACCACCCTTGTCTGGGGACCCACAGTGGACGCACGTGCGCCTGGGTGTCCGCCTGTGGGCGCACCAAAATGTAACCAAGGCCCCAGTGCGCGTGCCGGCGAGTACTACCTTCCGTCGATATTCACAAGTTACCCCGGCACCATCGGCGACTTTGTTGTTTTCTTTGAACCAATGTGTTTAAAAACGAAAACTATTCTGGATCATAAAGTTGAGCTATGACTATTTTAATACAGTACAAACTGAACGCTATTAATACAGACCACTTCTTTAAAATGGTCCTATGTAACACACACACAAGGGGCAATAAACCACAATATAGAAAAAAAAGAGTGGCTACATTCTTTTCCAACCATAAGGTAATACACTCATGGAATCGCCTACCCGCCGAAGCCGTAAATACTTAATTATAAAATTCTAATTCAAATTTGTATTCAAAAGAATGTGTGTTCAAAGAACATAAGAGTAATGTACGTGTAGAGGCTGCAGTTACACATACCATTGAAGCCACTGTTACGCAAAGCGTTTCAGTCAGAACTTAAAAAATAGTATTTAATTACTGTAATGAAATAATATAATTTTAAATAATTGTATTAAAATTTAATTAAATGTAGAGAAAACAAATTAATTAAAGGTGTGAAGGGGGTAAACACTTAATACTTAACCAAGACATTAATTTAAAAACAATTATCAGTAATTTTTGTTTTTTTAATAACAAGCTTAGGTGTACACATCAGCATGGAGCCCGTACCTTGTCAAGCACAAGACGAAGCTGGAAAAAGTCCAAAGGTATGCCACTAGACTAGTCCCAGAACTAAGAGGCATGAGTGTCCAGAACTAAGTCCCAGAACTAAGAGGAAAGGCTGCGGGAAATGCACCTTACGACACTGGAAGACAGAAGAGTAAGGGGAGACATGATCACACCTACAAAATCCTCAGGGAATCGACCGGGTAAACAAGTATAAACTATTCAACACTGGTGGGACGCGAACAAGGGNTTGCCACGACCACACTGTAGATATAGAAGTTAAAGAATAAACAAAGCCACCAATGATGCATTACACACTGTCATATGCCCTGACACACAGACTGTCATATGCCGTCACATGACTGGCGTGCAATACGAGTTGCAAGATAAAAACAAAAGCATCCCTTGAATGCGGAACATGCAGGCTCGTTGCGACAGAGTAACTAGTCACAGGCGGTTTAATAATATAAACACAAGCCCCTCTTGATTATTACTGGCTTAAGTCGCATGAAATCCAACCAACATTTCCCATTTTCTATGATTTCAACGCCAGACATTAAAGAAACCATGATATTTATTTAGGTTATATATGGAATTAGTAACAAATATATTATATTGAACCCGAGGGAGGGGGGAAAGTGGCTTACATATGTACTTTGTATCAAGTTAGGAGAGTGGGCTGCGTCGTAACTAAGAGGGATTAAATGAACAATCCTCAAAGGCCGTGAAGTGGGTTCGAACCTTGTGGATTGTTCATTTGATGCATCACGCTATTGTGATTTCTGTGTGTATGGGGGATTACATTACCAGGGTTATATACATCTAGAGTGTATACTATTACAGTATACCGCTTACCGGTGTATATACATCGAGAGTTTACTTTAATCCTCGACTATGGTCAGACTAAAGTAAACTTGCTGCTTGACCAGTAAATGGTTGTGGTGGCCTTACTAACCCTCCAGATGTTGCGTAGAGAATGACCTTGCAGCGTTTCCCAGCTCGTAAACTGTTTAATAAATACAGACTTAAGCTGTCATGATTCAGGGAAAGATATGTACAAGTTACGTAAGTGCGCACTTATATACTTGGTGAATCCTAGCCCTGGACTCCAGCCATTCTCTTAAGATTAAGTTTTCGGAAGGTGCATGATCCCTCCTAGAATAAGATGCATATTGAAATGCACGTTGAACATATCCACCCACATTCGAGAGATAACCCGGTTTACAGCTCAGCCTTGGACGAGTTGGCTAAGCCAACAGTGACTTGAAACAACGTGATATAGCTTGGTGCTATAGCTATAGCACATATATAATGAAATCACATTAGCCTCATGTATCAATGAAAGCTTTGGGATCTCTAGAGGATTCAGTGGTATCCTAAGTTGCATTGCTTTTGACCATGTCGTGGTGCAGTGGTCTAGTGCGTGGGGCTATCAGTACCAAATATGCGGGTTCGAAGCCTCCTCATGGGTCCTACTAATTTTCTCATTAGCACATGAGGTTTGAACACCACTATTGTTATTGTTCAATGCAGTGTCTAACTCGGATGCTCATCTGTTTTACAGGTGGATGTGGTGAAGGAACTGCAATCCAGAGGCGATGCGATCCCCACCCTCTTGTATTTATGGTCTGAGTGACCATAACCTGGTGAGTAGGGGAATCAGAAGCAGAATGGGGGGGAGCTCAGTAAAATACGATAAAGATTAGGATAAAAAAGGATAGTAGCCTAACCACTTTTGATATGTTGATGATTTTGATACTGCGATATGAGCTGTGTTTGGTATATCATTGATGGCAATACATGCCATGCTCACGTTAGTGATTGTGATATTTGATAATAATAATAATAATAATAATAATAATAATAATAATAATAATAATAATAATAATAATAATAATAATAATAATTTATTACACAAATGTACATACATATGGTGCATGAACAGACGACGACACATAGGTAAGAGAAAGTACATTGCCTAAAACCACTAAGACGCTAAGCGTCATTGGAAGTTTTGAAAAGTTGTACATTCGTGTATAACATAAATATATGCACAAGTTGCAGCTACATTTAAGTATTGAGGTTAGCAGGGTCTGCCTGGCACCCCAAAGCAGCGCCTTGGGAAAGCCAGGTGTTCAGCGGTCCGCCTCAGCTGTCATATATACATGTGAAGCTGTCAGTCAGTCCTTTGTTACCGACTGCTGCCTCTGTGCCTCATTCTCTACCGCATCTGTGCTGCTCGTGATCAAACACCACTGCCTCACACACTCACAATGTCTATACAATCACCCACTACCTCACTCAATGTCTACCAATCCCCACTGCCTCACACACAGCGTCTAACCCAATCCCCACTGCCTCACACACAGCGTCTAACCCAATCCCCACTGCCTCACACACTCACAATGTCTCCCCATCTCCTGCCTCTCCTCATACCCTTAAGTTATAACAATTATTATCTCTCATAACATGTACTTTAACAAAGAGAACTTTAGTGATAACAGGAATAAATAAATAGGCAATAAAGCGGATCCCTGGGGTGAGGATTTCTGTCGACTGCTGGTCGGTACATTAACAAGTACCTCAACTAGTGTCTAACTGCATTGGGAGTGCATGAGTGTACATGCGGAATGTGTTATTGTTTTATTTTTAAACACAGACTGTCACATGGCCTCCCGGAGGCTCTCAGGAATAATACATGTCGTCAAGAGTGCAATTACCGATGGCGGACCTTGTTCGTCTCTCTGGCCGTCATCAGTAATGCTCGAAGGTGCTGCTGGAGACTATCAAGGTCACTGGCTGCCTTGTCGCTCATCTTGATGAAGACCACGTCGGCCGTGTCACTCAAGTTACATTTTATATATAGAGTGACCTCCGACACAGTGGTTAACGCAATCGACTTGCAACCGATTAGATCAGAGTTCGAGCCCCTGACAAAGCCAGACGTGTGAGTACGTGCCGATATGCCTGAGGCTTCTGGTCATCTAGCAGTAAACAGGCACTTGGGGAGCTAGGCAACTGTTGTGGGGTGTGTTCTAGGGAAGGTCAGTCTTTGTCCTAAAGGGAAATTGATAAACCTAGCAGGCTTCCTGTCCCCAGCAATTGTGTCCTCATTTCGCATTAGAGTGGCCATAGGGTTTCGTCTCCGGTTCCAAAGCCTGAACGTAGCAGTTCAGAGATGAAATGCATCCTGGGTATACATCCGTCCCATGAAGAACTCGAAGAGAAGTTTTGAGACATGATCTAGACATACAAAATACCTAACAGCATCGATATAGTAGACAGACAATCGTCAAGCAAAGTAGGAACTGCGCGAGAGAACATTGTTGGAAGCAGGTGATAATGTGGTAAATAAATGCAATTAATTTAGAGGGAAAGATTTTATTGGGGCCAACATCCATCCACAGTTTGAAAGGCGGGGTCCAAGATATGAAGTTCGGTACTGAAAAAGTTGTTAAATAAGTTTACACACATGCACAACATCTTGCAAGACAGCATAGGCATAATTTGTCGAAACTGTACACCCAAAACAATGTTGCATTGCTACTCATTCTTCACAAACTTCTCATGTCATAACCAGATAATGGGAGCAAATGGTGGTTGTTGCATCTTTATTGCGAAATATTGCACACAAGATAACCAACATTCAGATCAAGAGTCAAATATAATGAACCTTTCCTTGCCTTTATACATAACAAGTCAAATTTTAATTTGTATATTCAATATAGAATATATATATATATATATATATATATATATATATATATATATATATATATATATATATATATATATATATATATATATATAAAAGTATAATTAACAGTTGAATTAATGTCTGAAATCCGCTATTATATTCCTCTATATTACAGTATTATACAATACTTTTCTTTAGTAATCTATCGATATTAGCTCGTCTATTAATACTATTAATCAACTATTCATGCTTTTGGCTTAGCTATTGAAACTATTTGCTCAACTAGTGATTCTGTTGACTCAACTAATGATACTATTCACTCAGCTATTGATACTATTGACTCAGCTATTAATACTATTGACTCAGCTATTGATACTGTTCACTCAACTATTGATACTATTGACTCAGCTATTAATACTATTAACTCAGCTAGTGATACTATTGACTTAACCATTGATACTATTACCCATTCAATTGCTACTATATATTCAAATATATATCTCACGGGATCTGCACTCGCGGATTAACAACCCAAATCTGCCATAACTTTACAAAAACCTAACAGCGATCAACCACGAGTCACTTAATTACTTCAACTCTACACAACATCTTACATTCGAGTTCTTAAGACGACTAAACCTTTCAAAGAAACGTTTCAAAGAAACCTTTCAAAGGAACCTTTCAAAGAACCTTTCAAAGGAACCTTTCAAAGAAACCTTTCAAAGGAACCTTTCAAAGAAACCTTTCAAAGCGCTCTCTATATCCACGTCGAAGCTCAGACAAAACAAATTGACGCAAAGGAGCTTGAGTATAAATGTTGTTTTAAAGTAAAGACAATTTTAAAATATGAAGGATTATATTTGGTCGTCCACAAACAATTACGGAATCGTAAATTATTAGTCATCTCTAAGTCATAATTTTAGTCATTGTTCCGAGTTCTTTTGTGTGTTAATCGTTATTTTGCTAAAATTATCTCACTTATGTCTTTGAACATTTCGTCATTATCATACTGAAAATGTTATGCCAAGCACACACACACACACACACACACACACATATATATATATATATATATATATATATATATATATATATATATATATATATATATATATATATATATATATATATATATATATATATATATACTATTTATTTATTTATTTATTTATATGTTGCAACGCTGGATATTTGTTTTCTTTAATTGTTATAAATTATTATACAATATAAAAACTAAATTTTCCCATTAGTATTCTCTCATAATTTTAAGCTAAGATGAAAGTAGAGCTACAAATTCTCCAACATAAATATACTTATATACAATAGATCTGTATACAATACCCCTGCATACAATACCTCTGCATACAATATATGGTAACTATAAAAATAGAAAATCTGTTTAATAAATCTGATCTTAGTAAATAAGGTAAATGTTGCAGGTTACTTTATTGTCTGTGATTAGTTGAATGTGCTGTCAATGGTTAGTTGAGTGTTTTATCCATGATTTATCCACGTTTAGTTGAGTGTTTTATCCATGATTTATCCACGTTTAGTTGAGTGTGTTGTTAGAGAAGTTGCAGGTATGGTAATGCCTAAATAATGGCAGCTCAAAGATGCCATCTGAAGCATCCACACACGTAAACAGAACCACCTGAAGCATCCACACACGTAAACAGAACCACCTGAAGCATCCACACACGTAAACAGATCCACCTGAAGCATCCACACACGTAAACAGATCCACCTGAAGCATCCACCACACGTAAACAGAACCACCTGAAGCATCCACACATGTAAACAGATCCACCTTAAGCATCCACACACGTAAACAGAACCACCTGAGGCATCCACACACGTAAACAGAACCACCTGAAGCATCCACACACGTAAACAGAACCACCTGAAGCATCCACACACGTAAACAGATCCACCTGAAGCATCCACCACACGTAAACAAAACCACCTGAAGCATCCACACACGTAAACAGATCCACCTTAAGCATCCACATACGTAAACAGATCCACCTTAAGCATCCACACACGTAAACAGAACCACCTGAGGCATCCACACACGTAAACAGAACCACCTGAAGCATCCACACACGTAAACAGATCCACCTTAAGCATCCACACGTAAATAGAGCCATCCGAAGCATCCCCATAACTTTGTTTATGATAACTTTATCTTAAGACAAGTGTCCTCCGGCCCATGTTCCAGCGAGTTGGGACAGACCAAGGTGAGATGCTGCTGAGGCTGACACCCTTGTTTTACCGCCAGCTGCTGACTACTGGCAGAGTTGAGGCGAGTGTGGGCGGTGGGTGGCACTGGTGGTGGCAGTGTTGCCTCTCGTAGTGCCCGCTGTATCGACAGCAAGACCCGCCACGCTCTTTGGCACCATATCAGTGGGGTCTCGGCCTCCCTCCCATAGACAGACTGGGTAGCGAGGCAGGGAGGCGAGGCAGGGGCGGGACACTGATGTCGCAGTGGTGGGGAGGGTGGAGCGGGGGTCGTGGCTGGCCAGTAGCGGTTGGGCAGCAGGGGGTATGGAGTGCAACAACAGGGTTGGGTATGGTCTTACAGGTAGTGGAGGAGGATGGGCGTGTCCTCCTGAGAACCCCGGAGCTGTCAAGAAGGAGCTCAGACCCAAGTGTGTGGGCATGAAGGATGAGACACTGTGGTGGGGGGAGGTGAGGTGTGGCGGCAGGTGGAGGTGTGGCGTCAGAGGAGGCGGGAGAGGGGGGGCGGCATGGAGCAGTGTGGCCGCCAGGGCCGTGTCCCAATAGGGCCATGCTAATGCCAGACGCTGCCGCTTGTCCTTCATGCGACGGTTCTGGAACCATACCTGAAATTTTAACGTACTTAGAAAGCTGTTCCATCACAGTTGACTCCGCCCATAATACTTCATGCTATTTGTTATAATGATGAAACATGATAATATGAATTAACATATAATAATACCTGTCACATCACAAAAGTCAACAACGGTGTCTTCTTGATACAAAAGCAAGAAAGACACTAATATCAGATTGTTAGTCTGAACGTCCTTAACCCTTAGATTGCTACATCTAAAGTAAATGCTAAAGTAGTTAGCAATAAACTTTTTATATGCAGAGTTTGATTTTAAAAAATAATATCAATAACAATGTTATTAATTTCTTTCTGGCAATGAATATCAAATGTATGGAAAGCGAAAATCTAATATTTATAAAATTGTAAATCCTACCTTGGATATATAAAATTTCATATTAATTAAATTTTAATATCTATCTCAAGACTTGAAATTTACAACAGTGATACTATTCTAATTTAACAAGAAAATTCATGTAAAATGTAGTGTAAATTCAGTTAACTCAAGAATAATACTAATAGTGATGGAAAAACAAAATAAAATTGTATTATTTTCTCAAGCACCATATAATGCCACAGTAACCAATATTCTTCTAATTAACATGTTACGTATAATAAGGTTTGCCATATTGGCCAAATATATATAAATTATTGTTAATTTTGGAGATATATGAATATAATTAAAATGTTCTTGGTTTTCAAAAATATTAAATGTCAGTTAATATCAGCAGAAGAGTTTGTGTACCGCCAGACTTCTTTTGTGCTCTTTAAGTCCATAAGGCCGAGCACGGCCAGTTTCACCAAAGTATTGGAGAGGATAAGAGGACGAATTTGAAGGATATTGATCAAGACAACTTCTTCAATAGGTCAGATGTAACACAAACAAGGAGCAGCAGTTTCAAGCTCAATAAGCCACAATACAGAACAGAAAACAGAAGATGCTTTTTCACCCACAGTGTTATAAACCCAAAGGAAACCACCTACCCGCCGAAGGCGTAAATGTCAAAATATTGCTGCAATTCAAAATTCAGCTGCTTAAAATCATCAGAACAAAAGGGAGAAGCTTTGACAAGCCACCGGCTTCCTATCCTCGTCAAGGCCACTAGAGAGATAGTGACCCTCAGATAAATTCAGGAACAGGAATTTGAATAAACACCATCAATATTGGAGAAGTGTTAATCAAGCTGCTACAAAGTGCTAGTTTATCGAAAGGCAAATTCTATATAAGAAGGATGAAGGGTGTTTGTGACATTGTTAAGTTGAGGTATGAAGTGATCTGGTCCACGCAGGTCTTCCTGCCTCCTAGTGTTGCCTCTTCCTTGTGGCCTTTTCACTGAAGATTGTCACTGTTGACCAGACCACACACTAGAAGGTGAAGGGACGACGACGTATTGGTCCGTCCTGGACCATTCTCAAGTCGATTGTGGACCATTCTCACAATCGACTTGAGAATGGTCCAGGACGGACCGATACGTCGTCGTCCCTTCACTTTCTAGTGTGTGGTTTGGGCAACATACTTCAGCCACGTTATTGTGACTCCTCGCCTGCAGATGGTCACTGTTTATTTACCTGAGGACCACTACCTCTAGTGGTCTCGACAGGCACATGAAGCCGGCAGCTTGTTAAAGGTCGCCCCATTATTAATGATGAACTTATAGCTAGTTTTTTTTTTTTTATCTGCATTCTGTAATCTTCCATATGGAATATGGTAGTAGCACATTGATGTACTCACATATTTGTACTCACCTATTTGTGCTTGCGGGGTTGACCTTTGGCTCTTTGGTCCCGCCTCTCAACCGTCAATCAATTGGTGTACAGATTCCTGAGCCTACTGGGCTCTATCATATCTACATTTGAAACTGTGTATAGAGTCAGCCTCCACCATATCACTGCCTAATGCATTCCATCCGTTAACTACTCTGACACTGAAAAAGTTCCTTCTAACGTCTCTGTGGCCCATGTGGGTACTCAGTTTCCACCTGTGTCCCCTTGTTCGCGTCCCCCCAGTGTTGACTAGTTTATCCTTGATTACCCAGTCGATTCCCCTGAGGATTTTGTAGGTTGTGCTCATGTCTTCCCTTACTCTTCTGTCTTCCAGTGTCGTAAGGTGCATTTCCCGCAGCCTTTCCTCATAACTCATGCCTCTTAGTTCTGGGACTAGTCTAGTGGCATACCTTTGGACTTTTTCCAGCTTCGTCTTGTGCTGGAGCACGGGGCTCCACGGGTTCCATGCTGATGTGTACACCTAAGCTTGTTATTTAAAAAAACAAAAATTAAACTGATAATTGTTTTTAACTTAATGTCTTGGTTAAGTATTAAGTGTTTACCCCCTTCACACCTTTAATTAATTTGTTTTCTCTACATTTAATTAAATTTTAATACAATTATTTAAAATTATATTATTTCATTACAGTAATTAAATACTATTTTTTAAGTTCTGACTGAAACGCTTTGCGTAACAGTGGCTTCAATGGTATGTGTAACTGCTGCCTCTACACGTACATTACTCTTATGTTCTTTGAACACACATTCTTTTGAATACAAATTTGAATTAGAATTTTATAATTAAGTATTTACGGCTTCGGCGGGTAGGCGATTCCATGAGTGTATTACCTTATGGTTGGAAAAGAATGTAGCCACTCTTTTTTATCTATATTGTGGTTTATTGCCCCTTGTGTGTGTTACATAGGACCATTTTAAAGAAGTGGTCTGTATTAATAGCGTTCAGTTTGTACTGTATTTAAAATAGTCATAGCTCAACTTTATGATCCAGAATAGTTTTCGTTTTTAAACACATTGGTTCAAAGAAAACAACAAAGTCGCCGATGGTGCTGGGGTAACTTGTGAATATCGACGGAAGGTAGTACTCACCGGCACGCGCACTGGGGCCTTGGTTACATTTAGGTGCGCCCACAGGCGGACACCCAGGCGCACGTGCGTCCACTGTGGGTAGACAAGGGTGGTTCCTCTTCCCCCTCAATACACAAAATAATAATAACATTATTCAGAGTAATACAAAAACAAACCCAGCCCTCACACCCTCCCTTCACTAATTTCTTCAACATCTACAAATTAAGTAGCTTCCCACTCTCTCAAGTGTACTCTCTATCTGTGCAACCCTGAACTACAATACTAATCCTGCAGGATATATACACTAAGAGGTCTATACCGTCTCTCAGTACCAGGTATACCTGCTCGTATACACTCGGTATCAGTGTATAATCTCTCAGTGTATACCATACACTGAGAGATCACTATAGTCACGGACAATGACCAAGACTAAAGTATTCTTGTTGGTTGTCGTAAGTACTTGTATGGTCTAAATAACCCTCCAGAGGTTGTTGTGACTTCAAGTCCAACACCACCAAACGTACAGCGCTAATTTATATCAAGAACTGATAATAATTCGTTTGGACAGGGACATGAAGCCTGTGAATGTATATGTACTCTTAGACTTGTATCGAGGTCTTCCCAAGCTGGACCTACTGACTCTCACAACAGCTGACTCGGTACTTATGTACTCGGTACTCCCGAGTACCTATTTACTACTAGGTGAACAGATTCATTAGGTGAAAGGAAACGTATCAGCCATTTCCATCCCGGTCGGGATCAAACCCAGGAGACGCGATAATAGTCGAGAACAATGCCAACTGCCAAGACCCTCACACCCTCACCACGCTTCATAATAATTACAACATTAACAACTTATCCTTCAATAACATCAAATTATGTTGAATTTAACGATGTTTTCTTCAAAATCTATAAGTATTTCCATTTAAAAATAAATTGACTGTATTTATAAAAGGCTGAGCATTTATAACAGTTTTTAAAACAGAATAATTTGTTATTGATTTATACAAGAATAAGGTAATGTTAATAATGTCATACCGATCATTATAAGCATATGTGAAGAACTGAATGTTGTTCATTATATGCTGTATAATGAAACAGAGACATGTCTCAGTTTGAAATGATGCCTGTCTCTATAACTCCTATAGTCTGTATATAAACTCTTTATAAGCCTGTATCTATAACTGTATAAACATGTATCTATGAAATAACTGGCATGTATCAAAATCACACACTTATGTAACAGGAATCTAACTTTAACAGGATTCACCGTGTTTAAAAAAAAGTATCTTTTTGTACCAATATTCTCTTGAGTACAGACCAGATGGTTGGGGCAACATCCCCATATCCCAGCGCCTTGTTCTCATATCCCAGCGCCTTGTTCTCATATCCCAGCGCCTTGTTCTCATATCCCAGCGCCTTGTTCTCATATCCCAGCGCCTTGTTCTCATATCCCAGCGCCTTGTTCTCATATCCCAGCGCCTTGTTCTCATATCCCAGCGCCTTGTTCTCATATCCCAGCGCCTTGTTCTCATATCCCAGCGCCTTGTTCTCATATCCCAGCTCATTGTTCTCATATCCCAGCGCCTTGTTCTCATATCCCAGCTCATTGTTCTCATATCCCAGCTCCTTGTTCTCATATCCCAGCGCCTTGTTCTCATATCCCAGCTCATTGTTCTCATATCCCAGCGCCTTGTTCTCATATCCCAGCTCATTGTCCTCATATCCATAAGGTGCCGTTTAACACACAAATAGATAACAATTCTTATTTTTATCCGACATTCCCTTGCTTCCCCTGATAATTCCACCAATTTTGTACACCCAGGAGCTGTACCGTCAACTGCTCGCTGTAACACCAGGCCGGGTACACTTGTGTGTAGCATCTCTTGTAACTTGGGGCATGACACAACAGCTCGCTAGTCATAATAAACAGTAGCTCCTTATACCATGGAACCGTTCATGTGATCCTTTTATAAACTTATTTCTGGATAGGCTTTTGGCCTATCAACTTCTAAAAGGATCTGTAAGATCAACTCAATAGCTTGTTGTGCAGTCAGCAAGTATTCTTTAGTCATAAACACAGTCCAGGACAGAATTAATATCAATTTATATACATTGATTAAAAGGGGTATGCATATCGATGTATAATTCAGTTGGTATATTGAATTTTGTCTGGTTTTTGGGTTTAAGGTTATCAACCTTGGAAGATTATTAAGAGCACCACAGTTGTGTACTGAACACAAATAGTAAACAGTAAACACAGTCTACTTTCAACAGCAAACACAGTTTACTTTACTACTGACTATAGCCTAGCCCTTAAGTAAAGTGTGAAAATACACCCGCAAGCCTAGTAGATATTTCGGTGGTATATATCTGTGTATCTTGTTATAGGCTATTATATAAGTTATTCACATACACTGAAGACATATTTTACTCAGAGCTGCTGGCAAACAGGTCTTCGTCACGGTCAATAGTGTGCATGTATGGATATTAATATTTTTCTCCAGTTGTCTGCGCCTGAAGCCTCTCACGCCATGAAGGGAGAATTATCAACCATAATAATATTAGAGTAATATTACTTAACAAAGCGTCAAATTCAATTTAACTTGCCAGGTGGATGTGTTAACTTGCCCCCCCCCTTCCGGGTTATTAAGACACAACATTACAGGTATTAAGATCACAACATGGTGGTTATTAAGACTACAACATGGCGGGTTATTAAGACCACAACATGACGGGTTATTAAGACCACAACATTGCGGGTTATTAAGACCACAACATTACGGGTTATTAAGACCACAACATTACGGGTTATTAAGACCACAACATTGCGGGTTATTAAGACCACAACATTGCGGGTTATTAAGACCACAACATTGCGCGTTATTAAGACCACAACATTGCGGGTTATTAAGACCACAACATTGCGGGTTTAAGACCACAACATGACGGGTTATTAAGACCACAACATTGCGGGTTATTAAGACCACAACATTACGGGTTATTAAGAACACAACATTGCGGGTTATTAAGACCACAACATTGCGGGTTATTAAGACCACAACATTGCGGGTTATTAAGACCACAACATTGCGGGTTATAAGACCACAACATTGCGGGTTATTAAGACCACAGCATTGCGGTTTATTAAGACCACAACATTGCGGTTATTAAGACCACAACATTGCGGGTTATAAGACCACAACATGAAGGGTTATTAAGACCACAACATTGCGGGTTATTAAGACCACAGCATTACGGGTTATTAAGAACACAACATTGCGGGTTATTAAGACCACAACATGAAGGGTTATTAAGACCACAACATTGCGGTTATTAAGACCACAACATTGCGGGTTATTAAGACCACAACATTGCGGGTTATTAGACCACAACATTGCGGGTTATTAAGACGACAACATGAAGGGTTATTAAGACCACAACATGGAGGTTATTAAGACACAACATGCGGGTTATTAATACGACAACATTACGGGTTATTAATACCGTAAGATGGTTACTGATCAGATCAAAAAAAGGTTTCCAAT
>WNGS01006636.1:14403973-14416897 GCA_020271785.1 Procambarus virginalis
CTATTGACCGTGACGAAGACCTGTTTTGCCATCAGCTCTGAGTAAAATATGTCTTCAGTGTATGTGAATAACTTATATAATAGCCTATAACAAGATACACAGATATATATACACCGAAATATCTACTAGCTTGCGGGTGTATTTTCACACTTTACTTAAGGGCTAGGCTATAGTCAGTAGTAAGTAAACTGTGTTTGCTGTTGAAAGTAGACTGTGTTTACTGTTTACTATTTGTGTTCAGTACACAACTGTGGTGCTCTTAATAATCTTCCAAAGGTTGATAACCCTTAAACCCAAAAACCAGACAAAATTCAATATACCAAACTGAATTATACATCGATATGCATACCCTCTTTTAATCAATGTATATAATTGATATTAATTCTGTTCCTGGACTGTGTTTATGACTAAAGAATACTTGCTGACTGCACAACAAGCTATTGAGTTGATCTTACAGATCCTTTTAGAAGTTGATAGGCCAAAAGCCTATCCAGAAATAAGTTTATAAAGGATCACATTGAACGGTTTCCATGGTATAAGGAGCTACTGTTTATTATGACTAGCGAGCTGTTGTGTATGCCCCAAGTTACAAGAGATGCTACACACAAGTGTACCCGGCCTGGTGTTACAGCGAGCAGTTGACGGTACAGCTTCCTGGGTGTACAAAATTGGTGGAAATTATCAGGGGAAGCAAGGGATGTCGGATAAAAATAAGAATTTGTTATCTATTTGTGTGTTAAACGGCACCTTATGGATATGAGGACAAATGAGCTGGGATATGAGAACAGGCGCTGGATATGAGACAATGAGCTGGGATATGAAACAAGGCGCTGGGATATTAGAACAAGGAGCTGGGATATGAGAACAATGAGCTGGATATGAGAACAAGGCGCTGGGATATGAGAACAATGAGCTGGGATGAGAACAAGGCGCTGGGATATGAGAACAAGGCGCTGGATATGAGAACAAGCGCTGGATATGAGAACAAGGCGCTGGGATATGAGAACAAGGCGCTGGGATATGAAACAAGCGCTGGATATGAGAAAAGGCGCTGGATATGAGAACAAGCGCTGGGATATGAGAACAATGCGCTGGGATATGAGAACAAGGCGCTGGGATATGGGATGTTGCCCCAACCATCTGGTCTTACTCAAGAGAATATTGGTACAAAAAGATACTTTTTTTTTAAACACGGTGAATCCTGTTAAAGTTAGATTCCTGTTACATAAGTTGTGTTTTTGATACATGCCAGTTATTTCATAGATACATGTTTATACAGTTATAGATACAGGCTTATAAAGAGTTATATATACAGACTTATAGAGAGTTATAGATACAGGCATCATTTCAAACTGAGACATGTCTCTGTTTTCATTATACAGCATATAATGAACACATTCAGTTCTTCACATATGCTTATAATGATCGGTATGACATTATTAACATACCTTATTCTTGTATAAATCAATAACAAATTTATTCTGTTTTAAAACTGTTATAAATGCTCAGCCATTTATAAATTACAGTCAATTTATTTTTAAATGGAATACTTATAGATTTATGAAGAAAACATCGTTAAATTCCAATAATTTGATGTTATTGAAGGATAGTTTGTTAATGTTGTTAATTATTATGAAGCGTGGTGAGGGTTTAGGGGTCTTGGCAGTTTGCATTGTTCTCGACCTATTATCGCGTCTCCTGGGTTTGATTCCCGACCGGATGGAAATGGCTGATTACGTTTCCTTTCACCTAATGAATCTGTTCACCTAGTAGTAAATAGGTACTCGGGAGTACCGAGTACATAATACCGAGTCAGCTGTTGTGAGAGTCATAGGTCCAGCTTGGAAGACCTCGATACAAGTCTAAGAGTACATATACATTCACAGGCTTCATGTCCCTGTCCAACGAATTATTATCATTTCTTGATATAAATTAGCGCTGTACGTTTGGTGGTGTTGGACTTGAAGTCACAACAACCTCTGGAGGGTTTTTAGACCATACAAGTACTTACTGACCAACCAACAGAATACTTTAGTCTTGGTCATTGTCCGTGACTATAGTGATCTCTCAGTGTATGGTATACACTGAGAGATTATACACTGATACCGAGTGTATACCGAGCAGGTATACCTGGTACTGAGAGACGGTATAGACCTCTTAGTGTATATATCCTGCAGGATAGTATTGTAGTTCAGGGTTGCACAGATAGAGAGTACACTTGAGAGTGGGAAGCTACTTAATTTGTAAGATGTTGAGATCTTAGTGAAGGTGCTGAGGGCTGTGGTTGGAGTTTGTTATTACTCCAATAATTTATTTTTATGTTGAATAATGAAGGGCCGAAGGTAATGTTTGGTTGTATATCCCTCGGCACAGATACTATAGGTGAGGTGTGGGTAGACGAGTGAATAATAATTGTTTACCAAGGCAGAGCGAGGCCGATACAGCGCCGCTCCTGTGCCAGGTAAGTCCACGGCGGGCTCTCCATAGCCCGTGCTACTTGGAACTTGTTCCGAGTAGTTGAATCTATAACAACAGGCAGAGCGAGGTTGATGAATGAGCTGCCAGAGTGTGTTGTCTTGATGAAAGAGCTGTTGTGGTGTTGTCTTGATGAATATTTGCTTGAGTGTGTTGATCGCTGCCCTCATTAGAAGACAGATGTGAGGAATCACTTGGATCAAAGTTGGACAGATCAAGTGAGCGCCTATCAGCACTAACTGTCCTCTCACACAAGGTGAGAAGACAGCTTGTCTTCATGTTGCAACATGCTGCAACATTATGTATAATGGGGAGAGTGTAGTGTGGGATCAGAACAGACAGCATATGTAGGGGGGTTGGAGTGATAAAGTGTTCTTCATTTCACAAGACGATTTTCAGTAGCTTTACAACTGGCGTGAGGCTATTCCCCGCACACGTGTTGTGTGCTAGTCGGTAGACTGGTATTATAAGATAGTTTATTCCCTCATTGAAAAGGGTCAGCAAATAAACTTCTAAATAAAGGCATATGTAGTGATTATTTAGCAGTTAAGACTGCTGGCTTAAGATGATTCTCTACACAATCCATTTACACATCGACTTGAGAATGGTCCAGACAACCGAAACGTCGTCGTCCCTCCACTTTCTAGTGTGTGGTTTTGTCAGCATATTTCAGCCACGTTATTGTGACTCCTCGTCTGTAGATGATTCCTTCTTTAAAAGGTGTGGCAGTAAGTGGACTGCTGACTACTCTGAGCAACATATGAATGATAGTTTTCATGTGACTGCATAAGGGAAGGGATTATCAAGGAAAAACCACAGGCATTACGACTGTATAGCTGTGACTGCATAATTAATTGCATAAATGCAAGTCTCCCAACATATTTTAAGTTTTACTTATCAGTCGGTACTTAATATAAGTTCACACAATTAATTTTAGTAATAAAGAATATTTGTTTATATATTTTATCTCTGTAGTTATGACTCAAGTTAATGTGTGTGTGGTGAACGTTGCGAAGGAACGTTGCAAGGAACGTTGCAAGAAGACGTCAATGTTGCGTCAGCAAAGTCGTCCCCGGGGTGGTCGTGCCCCCAGGAAGCGTCCACGATGCCCCGTCACCCCGCCCCACACGCCCTCCGTGTCCCCGGTCAGAGCCCGCCCTGCACACTACACCAAAACGTCACTGTTACAGCTTGGGAGCAAGACGCCGTCAAGGGGAGCTTCACAGGCGACTGAAGATGAGAATGAGGAGGAGCGCCCAGCATCCTCCGAGTGCCCCGCCCAACATATCCTCCAGCAGTCACCCCACATACTCATAATTCACTCCGTTTTGAGAGGCATTCAGTCACTCACAGGCTACAGGTGTCGAACCCAATGTTTTCGACGACGATTCATTATCGAGACGAGTAGAGACTGTCCAAACCCAACTGTCACTGCCACGACACACACCAGTCACCGACAGTCTCCAACGACACACACCAGTCACCGACAGTCTCCAACGACACACACAGCCACCGACAGTCACCAACGACACACACCACCACCGACAGTCTCCAACGACACACNTTCTCTTACTTGCTCCTCACTTTTTGGTATTATTTATTTGTCTCTTCCACTCTTTCCATACCTAACTCAATAATGGTCCAGGACGGGGCCCAATCGTCATCATCTCCTCATTGTCTGATGAGGAGGTCATCATATCATCAGCCACGTTACTGTGACTCATCGAATCATCGTCCCGCTCGGGTTCGAATCCCGAGCGGGACAGAAATGATTGGCCGCATTTCCTATCACCTAATACCCTGTTCACCTAGCAGTAAATAGGTACCCGGGAGTTAGTCAACTGCTGTTGGGTTGCACCCTTGGGAAGGTCAGTAGTTGGAACTTTGGGTTGGGTGCGGGTCTTCATTACAACTCTAACATATATACATACACAGGTTCGAATAGGTTCGAATCCTCGTCACGGCCCTTGTGGATTTGTACATACACAGGCTTCCTGTCCCCCCGACATGAATTATATTTATTATAACTGGCCGACCTAGACCTACCACCACTTTTCACCTCCGCCTCTAATAACTTCCCGGCCAGAGCTTCATCACCAGTCTTCATAATACCCGAAGATAGTTCAGTAATTTGGAACATTATTTAGCGTGTTTAAAATGAGGTGATTAGCGAATTAATTTAGTATGAAGGGAGATACGAGGCCGGGCCGGGCCGGGCCCCACCGGCACAGAGGACAGAGGCGGCCATGGAGGGAGCAGGGCGTGGAAGAGGAGAGAGAGAGAGAGAGAGAGAGAGAGAGAGAGAGAGAGAGAGAGAGAGAGAGAGAGAGAGAGAGAGAGAGAGAGAGAGAGAGAGAGAGAGAGAGAGAGAGAGAGAGAGAGAGAGAGAGAGGGGGTACGGGTGCGATGGAGGAGAAAAGAGGAGGGGAAAGCAAGGGAGAGGGGGAAGCAGGGGAGTATATGATGGAGGAGAGAATGGGGCCTCACGGGGCCAGCCTGATCATGGCCAGTGATGAGGGTTGCATTCCATATACTGTGATAAATATAATCACATTACCCTGTCCCCGTACGGCTCGGGGTCCACACTGCCCGGGAGGGTGGGAGATGGGAGGTGCCTGGGTGCTCACCTAACACTACTCACCAAACAGTGACTGTGGGACAGCGAGGGTTGGGTTTCTTTGCCTCGCTCACTAGCTTTACTTCTTGTCTTATAATTTAACTTTCCTCTTGGTCGAATTCTTGGTCGAATCTGGCTTAAGGATGTGATGGAAGCTTCAATAACTTCTTCATACAGTGCATTCCACTTGTTGACGTACGAGAACTTCCTTACGAAGTATTCCTAACATTTCTTTGACTTATATGCGCTTCCAGTCTCCACCTATGTCCTCATGTCATACATTCTCTCGGTTTAAAGACGTTCTCCTTATCTACCTTGTCTATTTCCTCCGGTATCTTTAATGTTGTGATCATGTCCTTTCAGTTTTTTTCTCTCTTCTAGAGTTGTGACAATTATTTCCTTTTAGCTTAACCCTCATACCCCAGTTTCAATGTCTTCATACCCCAGCTCCTCGTCCACATATATGTTGCCATGTGATACATATCACATGACAACATGTCACGTATTAATATAAATGATAGCATACCATATATAACAACATACCACATGGCAGCATATATAACATCATACCACATGGCAGCATATATAACAACATACCACATAGCAGCATATATAACAACATACCACATAGCAGCATACATAACAACATACCACATAGCAGCATATATAACATCATACCACATAGCAGCATATATAACAACATACCACATAGCAGCATACATAACAACATACCACATGGCAGCATACATAACAACATACCACATAGCAGCATATATAACAACATACCACATAGCAGCATATATAACAACATACCACATAGCAGCATATATAACAACATACCACATAGCAGCATATATAACAACATACCACATAGCAGCATATATAACAACATACCACATAGCAGCATACATAACAACATACCACATAGCAGCATATATAACAACATACCACATAGCAGCATACATAACAACATACCACATAGCAGCATATATAACAACATACCACATAGCAGCATATAAAACAACATACCACATAGCAGCATATATAACAAACATACCACATAGCAGCATACATAACAACATACCACATAGCAGCATACATAACAACATACCACATAGCAGCATACATAACAACATACCACATAGCAGCATATATAACAACATACCACATAGCAGCATATATAACAACATACCACATAGCAGCATACATAACAACATACCACATAGCAGCATACATAACAACATACCACATAGCAGCATACATAACAACATACCACATAGCAGCATACATAACAACATACCACATAGCAGCATACATAACAACATACCACATAGCAGCATACATAACAACATACCACATAGCAGCATACATAACAACATACCACATAGCAGCATACATAACAACATACCACATAGCAGCATACATAACAACATACCACATAGCAGCATACATAACAACATACCACATAGCAGCATATATAACAACATACCACATAGCAGCATATATAACAACATACCACATAGCAGCATATATAACAACATACCACATAGCAGCATATATAACAACATACCACATAGCAGCATATATATCAACATACCACATAGCAGCATATATAACAACATACCACATAGCAGCATACATAACAACATACCACATAGCAGCATACATAACAACATACCACATAGCAGCATACATAACAACATACCACATAGCAGCATATATAACAACATACCACATAGCAGCATATATAACAACATACCACATAGCAGCATACATAACAACATACCACATAGCAGCATACATAACAACATACCACATAGCAGCATACATAACAACATACCACATAGCAGCATACATAACAACATACCACATAGCAGCATATATAACAACATACCACATAGCAGCATACATAACAACATACCACATAGCAGCATACATAACAACATACCACATAGCAGCATATATAACAACATACCACATAGCAGCATATATAACAACATACCACATAGCAGTACATGTGGTTTACTTAAGACTTCACGAGAGAAGAATTAATTATATTGTATAATAGTAAATTACCAGTGACGTCACATTGTTTATGCTATGACAAGCGTGACGTCACAGTGATTACACTGTGACGAGCGTGACGTCACATACGTCACAGAGATTACACTGTGACGTCACATACGTCACAGAGATCACACTGTGACGTCGACCTCGTAACGGCTGACATTATCCTCAGTGTAATTACACGTGATATAAAATACACTATACAAGACCAGCGGTATAATTGTATGATTCATTATAAATATGTATACTTATAATAATAGAGATAAACAAAGGATATATATATATATGTGTATGACGAACCCAAAAGTATACACCAAATCGTTATACATTTCATTGTATAGCAATATTAGTCTGTGGTAGCTTGGCCTGACGTCGTCGTTCAGGACGTCTGTGGTAGCTTGGCCTGACGTCGTCGTCCAGGACGTCTGTGGTAGCTTGACCTGACGTCGTCGTTCAGGGCGTCTGTGGTAGCTTGGCCTGACGTCGTCGTCCAGGACGTCTGTGGTAGCTTGGCCTGACGTCGTCGTTCAGGGCGTCTGTGGTAGCTTGGCCTGACGTCGTCGTCCAGGACGTCTGTGGTAGCTTGACCTGACGTCGTCGTCCAGGACGTCTGTGGTAGCTTGGCCTGACGTTGTCGTTCAGGACGTCTGTGGTAGCTTGGCCTGACGTTGTCGTTCAGGACGTCTGTGGTAGCTTGGCCTGACGTCGTCGTCCAGGACGTCTGTGGTAGCTTGGCCTGACGTCGTCGTCCAGGACGTCTGTGGTAGCTTGGCCTGACGTGGTCGTTCAGGGCGTCTGTGGTAGCTTGGCCTGACGTCGTCGTTCAGGACGTCTGTGGTAGCTTGGCCTGACGTCGTCGTTCAGGACGTCTGTGGTAGCTTGGCCTGACGTCGTCGTTCAGGACGTCTGTGGTAGCTTGGCCTGACGTTGTCGTTCAGGACGTCTGTGGTAGCTTGGCCTGACGTTGTCGTCCAGGGCGTCTGTGGTAGCTTGGCCTGACGTCGTCGTCCAGGACGTCTGTGGTAGCTTGGCCTGACGTTGTCGTCCAGGACGTCTGTGGTAGCTTGGCCTGACGTCGTCGTCCAGGACGTCTGTGGTAGCTTGGCCTGACGTCGTCGTCCAGGACGTCTGTGGTAGCTTGGCCTGACGTCGTCGTTCAGGACGTCTGTGGTAGCTTGGCCTGACGTTGTCGTCCAGGACGTCTGTGGTAGCTTGGCCTGACGTCGTCGTCCAGGACGTCTGTGGTAGCTTGGCCTGACGTCTCCCAGACTACTGGAGCCTCGCATCCTTCCAACGCCTTGAGATTACCGCTTCTTCACCTCGTCGTTAATTCAATCTAAAAGTAGTTCTTACATCATTACACCCCTGCTTGTTGCCAGCCCCAACACCCGTCCCCACCTCATTCCACATGATTGGTCGCCCATTTGCAATTCTCAGGTCTAATTGGTCGTCGGGCGGGCCGTTCCCCGAGGCAACTAATCATGACGCGAGCACGATTACAAGCCAGCCAATCACACCCTCGGGACATCGCCCGCCTGCACCAGATTTAAACTCGCGTCCCAACAATAGTCAGCGCGAGCATTAACCGTCAATTTTAGGTGTGAAATAACAATTTGCTCGGCGCAGGAACACATAAAACTATTCTCCCCTGATTCACAGTTCAATCACATCTTAGGAGCGCTCGCACGAACCTCTGAGGAGACCTGAAACAGGAAGAGGAGGAGGAGATGATGCTGTCTGAGTTTAGTACGTAAGGTGTGTAGTTCTAACAGATGATGGTGGTGTTCTTTGGGTTAAAACATTCTCGTATTTATATCACCGGTGATGATATTAGTCATTTATTAATGTAGTTTGTTGCTTAAGAACGAGGGGGAGTATTTTATATTTATATATGAATTTAAGTTTTATATTTAGGCATTTATATATTTATATTTTAGATTAGAAGTGAACGTTCAGGTTGAAACGAGGAGTTGTGATGTTAGTGTGGTCTTTGATGCATGTCTCTGTCACCCCAACTCCCCCACACCTACCTGGATTGTACCTGGATAGCGTTCTGGGAGTTCTTCTACTCCTCAAGCCGGCCCGAGGCCAGGCTTGACTTGTGAGAGCTTGGTCCAACAGGCTGTTGTTTAGAGCGGCCCGCAGGCTCACATATCCACTACAGCCCAGTTGGTCCGGCATTTACTGAAGATAAATATCCAACTTTTTCTTGAAGACTTCCAATTTTGTTCTCTCTGTCTCTGTATGTCTACCTGTACCTGTCTGTCTGTCTGTCTGTCTGTCTGTCTGTCTGTCTGTCTGTCTGTCTGTCTGTCTGTCTGTCTGTCTGTCTGTCTGTCTGTCTGTCTGTCTCTCTCTCTCTCTCTCTCTCTCTCTCTCTCTCTCTCTCTCTCTCTCTCTCTCTCTCTCTCTCTCCCTCTCTCTCTCCCACACACACACACACTCTGCTGTAGACAGTAAAGACACTTAAGGGCACTAAACAGACATTACCCAAGACATGAGAGCAACACAGTGACCCAAGGCCACCCAGTAAGGTAAGACAGCCTCATTTACAATATATTACACTCCCTATGCTACATTATAAAGCTTTACGTCTCATTATATCTTTACATATCATTATATCTCGTCCAGTTAAGGAACACGTATAACTGTCAAAAAACTGCATATATATATATATATATATATATATATATATATATATATATATATAATATATATATATATATATATATATATATATTATATATATATATATATATATATATAATATATATAATTATAATTATCAAAGTATAAATTAATGAATTATACAGCAAGATAAAATCTATGGAGTATTCGCGCCACTTTTGAGTACCTCTCCCACACAGTGGGTAAGGTGAGAGGACCTCACGTAAGTGTGGGGGAATCTTTATAAAGTTGCAAGGGATGTCTGGATTGGCGGATCTACTTATACTTATGTTTTCTAGTGACAGGTTATCTCTTCAGAGGTCACAGTGTCGAAATTCCATGGGGGATAATCCACTTCATTCAATCCACAGAGGCGCAATTAAATCTGATACAGAGGAAAGGCTTCTATTAGAGAGGTTTAGCTCTGGTTGTGGTGGTGAAAGGTAGGGACGGGTGGTCATTTTAGGCGCCATTTAGAAAGGTTCTTTGAGTGAATTATAAATTATTTGAGCCAAGCCATACCAAAGGAATATTTGAAAAGAAATTATAGTAACTTCGTATCTACTTGATGTGACTCCAAAATGGAGGAACAAGTTGTCACTATCATGTGACATGTGTGTGTTGGGGTATATGTTTCAGCCCTGTTATTGTGACACACACCTGGTTATTGTGACATTCTCTGCACAGGTGTATTTGAGATGGCGATTTTGTGAACTAAGTCATAAGCGGAAGGGAAGAGTTTGAAAGATATTACTAGCTGTAACGAACACAGATAACAACATAGTGTAGACCAGTCACCATAACACTGGTCTACACTGGTGTGTGGGCTGGTCCACCACAACAGTCTGGTGGAGCGGCCATCACAACAGTGTGGTGAGGGTGTGGTATGGTGATGAATGATGGTGAGAGTGTAAAAGCTATGATTGCAGATATTGTTAGTGTAATGTAGCGAGCAGGTGGAGGTGTAGTGATATTCTGAGTGTTTTAATTAGCGAGGTGTAGCGATGTGGTGTAACTGAAAGTGACACAGCGGGGTGTAGACAGATGGTGTAAATGAATTTCTTGATTTATCATTTCAATTGAGTAGAGTGTGCAACATGGAACTGTGAGTGTATGTGGGTGTAGACGGTGATACTGTGCTGTGGGTGTAGACAGTGTTACTGTGCTGTGCGTGTAGACAGTGTTACTGTGCTGTGGGTATCGACAGTGATACTGTGCTGTGGGTGTAGACAGTGTTACTGTACTGTAGGCGTAGACGGTGATACTGTACTGTGGGTGTAGACAGTGTTACTGTGCTGTGGGTGTAGACAGTGTTACTGTACTGTGGGTGTAGACGGTGATACTGTACTGTGGGTGTAGACAGTGTTACTGTGCTGTGGGTGTAGACAGTGTTACTGTACTGTGGGTGTAGACGGTGATACTGTACTGTGGGTGTAGACAGTGTTACTGTGCTGTGGGTGTAGACAGTGTTACTGTACTGTGGGTGTAGACGGTGATACTGTACTGTGGGTGTAGACAGTGTTACTGTGCTGTGGGTGTAGACAGTGTTACTGTACTGTGGGTGTAGACAGTGTTACTGTGCTGTGGGTGTAGACAGTGTTACTGTGCTGTGGGTGTAGACAGTGTTACTGTACTGTGGGTGTAGACAGTGTTACTGTGCTGTGGGTGTAGACAGTGTTACTGTGCTGTGGGTGTAGACAGTGTTACTGTGCTGTGGGTGTAGACAGTGTTACTGTGCTGTGGGTGTAGACGGTGTTACTGTGCAGTAGGTGTAGACGGTGATACTGTACTGTGGGTGTAGACAGTGTTACTGTACTGTAGGTGTAGACGGTGATACTGTACTGGGGTGTAGACAGTGTTACTGTGCTGTGGGTGTAGACAGTGTTACTGTACTGTAGGTGTAGACGGTGATACTGTACTGTGGGTGTAGACAGTGTTACTGTGCTGTGGGTGTAGACAGTAGTTACTGTGCTGTGGGTGTAGAGAGTGTTACTGTACTGTGGGTGTACTCACCTAATTGTACTCACCTAATTGTGCTTGCGGGGGTTGAGCTTTGGCTCTTTGGTCCCGCCTCTCAACTGTCAATCAAAGGTGTACAGATTCCTGAGCCTACTGGGCTCTATCATATCTACACTTGAAACTGTGTATGGAGTCAGCCTCCACCACATCACTTCCTAGTGCATTCCATTTATTAACTACTCTGACACTGAAAAAATTCTTTCTAACGTCTCTGTGGCTCATCTGGGTACTAAGTTTCCACCTGTGTCCCCTTGTTCGTGTCCACCCGTGGTGAAGAGTTTCTCTTTGTCCGCCCTGTCAATTCCCCTGAGAATTTTGTAGGTGGTTATCATGTCTCCCCTTACTCTTCTGTTTTCCAGGGATGTGAGGTTCAGCTCCTTTAGCCTTTCCTCGTAGCTCAATCCTCTCAGTTCCGGGACGAGCCTGGTGGCATACCGCTGAATCTTCTCTAACTTTGTCTTGTGTTTAACTAGGTATGGACTCCAGGCTGGAGCTGCATACTCCAGGACAGTGAATTGTGTAGTGAGACGATCTGGGTGTTGTAAAGAGAGGGGGGTGTAGCGAGGTGGGGGCGGGTGTAGCGAGGGCGGGGGCGGGTGTAGCGAGGGCGTGGGGCGGGTGTAGCGAGGGTGGGGGCGGGTGTAGCGAGGTGGGGGCGGGTTAGCGAGGGCGGGGGGGGGTGTCTACTCCAGTGTAGACAGTGTTACTGTGCTGTGGGTGTAGACGGTAGTTACTGTGCTGTGGGTGTAGAGAGTGTTACTGTGCTGTGGGTGTAGAGAGTGTTACTGTGCTGTGGGTGTAGACAGTGTTACTGTGCTGTGGGTGTAGAGAGTATAGCAGTGCTACAAGTTAGGTAAAGTGTGAATGTGACGAACAATATTGTGAAGCGAAGGTGTATGTGAACAACGGGATAGTGTGTGTGTGAGTGTGTGTGCCTTAGTAGAATTGTGTAGTGAGACGATCTGGGGGTTGTAAAGAGAGGCGGGTGTAGCGAGTGGGGGGCGGGTGTAGCGAGGGCGGGGGCGGGTGTAGCGAGGGCGTGGGCGGGTGTAGCGAGGGTGGGGGCGGGTGTAGCGAGG
>WNGS01006636.1:14419958-14442934 GCA_020271785.1 Procambarus virginalis
GATGACCAACAACACCCAGAAGTTAATTGAAGAACCAACGACGTTTTGGTCCATCCCGGACCACTGTCGTTTGTCATACTACTTGATTGTGTTAACGTACTGCATGAACCGTTGGTAGTGAAGATGGTTACTGTGATGAAGATGGTGTTATTGTGATGAAGATGGTGTTATTGTGATGAAGATGGTGTTACTGTGATGAAGATGGTGTTAGTGTGATGAAGATGGTGTTACTGTGATGAAGATGGTGAGCGGTGAAGACAGTTACCGTAAAGATAATTAGTCAAGATGACTACTGTGAAGGTAGTATGTAGTAAATCTTAGGCGTCCGTCACCTGAGCAACGTCGGGTGCCTGCAGTACATAATATATATAAACACATTGATCACACACACACACACACACACACACACACACACACACACACACACACACACACACACACACACACACACACACACACACACAGGAAGCAGCTCGCAACAGCTGTCTAACTCCCAGGTACATATTTACTGCTAGGTAACAGGAGCATCAGGGTGAAAGAAACTGCCATTGTTTCTCGCCGGCGCCGGGAATCAAACCCCGGATCACAGGATTACGTACCCAGCGTGCTGTCCACTCAGCCAGCCAGAGCTTTATGTATATATATATATATATATATATATATATATATATATATATATATATATATATATAGTGTCTGTGTGTGTGTGTGTGTGTGTGTGTGTGTGTGTGTGTGTGTGTGTGTGTGTGTGTGAGAAAGCTGCATGAACGCGCAAGCCATAGATCACTAAGAACTCTTTGACCCGACCAGGATTCGAACCCATGCCGTCTAGGATCAACCCTAAACGTACACAGTACCGTGACAATGATTGGTGCGGTGGTCACGGTACTGTGTACGTTTAGGGGTGATCCTAGACGGCATGGGTTCGAATCCTATTCGGGTCAAAGAGTTCTTAGTGATATATATATATATATATATATATATATATATATATATATATATATATGTGTGTGTGTGTGTGTGTGTGTGTGTGTGTGTGTGTGTAAGGGAGGAGAAAGTGAGTCAAGCACTGTCCTGTACTTAAGCACAAAAGTGGCTGTAATGGCGACTAGCATTTCCGCGAAACAATTTATGCAATCATGGCGACTGTGTTTACAATATCACCACCACTGTAATATACATGTCAGCTGAACATGACACGGTATATATTTTGTACACTGTTATAATTTGTGTTATTAAAATTCACTTTGAAGTTTACAAGCTAGAACCGCAATTGTCATATACAAGTAGTATACATAGCGTGTATAGCACTGACGTATGTTTGAAATTATGTTTGAAACATATGACGTATGTTTGAAATTATATATATATAAATAAATATATATTATTTATTTTATTTCATATTATTTATTTATTTATTTCACGACTAGCAAGTCGTACAAAGGTAACATTTGTGTCGGTGTATCAGGCTATTACGTTTTGACCCCTTTCAATGTCTGGGGATTTTCTCTTAAATATTAGCACTACAATACTATAGTACTTACAGCATCTGTGGGTGAAACGTGCCCGAGATAGATTGTGTATTATTATTTTTGTAGAGGCCACGAGAAAGTAACAACCTATAAACTGTCTAGGCCTATAGCATATATATACTAAAATAGACCAAAGAGGGTTTCTATTATGCCTAGCATTGCTTATTTAGGTCAAGAGTGGTTACAAGTTTGATGGTTACTGTTCAACTTTTTTGGCATGTCATTTAGAGTATTATAATACTCTAAAACGTGAACATTCCATACCTGTACAATTTGTGTACATTCCACCGATTATAGTTGCTATAAGTACTATTATTTTTGGGAGAGGATGGGTTGTGTACTGTACAATTGGTATTTTGTATATAATACATTACCATTATTATATAATACATTATTATTATTATGGGAGTGATGGTGGGAGAAAAAATAGGTGTAGCGCCCCGTGACTGATCATGATGAGGTTTTTTTTATTATTATTTTCTACCACAGACGTGCCACACATTTACAATGCTAACCAGCATATATACACTTTCTTCTGTCCTCCATGGACAGTGTTAGAGATGTGTTAAACATATAGTTCAAGGGTTTATTGAACACTGAGGGTGTGTGTGGTGTGCCCACAGGGATGGCTTACGCCCTGCTGGCCGGCGTGCCCCCCGTCACGGGCCTCTACATGGCCTTCTTCCCAGTACTCGTCTACGTCGTCCTCGGTACCTCGCCCCACATCTCAATGGGTCAGTACTCTCTCTCTCTGTTCTTTAGTGTCTTCGGGGGTAGAAATAGCCTAAGCTACTCTATCCCTTTGAGCTGTATTTCTTGATTATCTCAATAAACATATTTGAGCTGTATTTCTTGCTTATCTCAATAAACATACTTGAGCTTGAATTTAGTGTCTTTGTAAGAGTTGGAACTTCAGCTCCTGAGCTCTGCCTTGTTTCAATGTCGCTTGTCTCTATATCATAGACTCCACTCCTTTGAAAATAGGGATAAAGTTAAACTAGATTACTTCCCCATAAAAACATTTCACTAGTCAAATCTGTGGTCACACGATGCTTCCTACCGTCCCTATGGCTCTTCTTAATTTTATATTTTCCATCCATGCTCTCATCTTGCTTCCATTTCTTAAGAGTTTGTTCACTTTGTCTCTAGGTATTTTGTATGTCTCAATCATGTCTCCTCTTTTTCAGACTATGTGAAATTTACTTCCCAGTCCATTTTCACATTCCACGTCTCAATTTTATGTTACCTGACTTGTGGCTAATATCCTCTGTATATTATTATGCTTCCCTCTTGTGATCTACTGTCTAAAGTACAGAGTCCATTCAGATGTTATGTAGAATATCACCCTAGCCTCTTGTTCCTGAATACTGTTATGTTTGCTTATGCCACCAGGCATCCAACCTCCATAGGCCTTCTGTGAAACGATACCTAGGTTTGTTATACAATCTAGGAGATGCCTGCCTTTTCTGAAGGTGAGAGCATACCTGGAGATGCCTCCCTTTTATGAAGGTAGAGAAAATAACCCAAGTCTTTTATCTTTACTGGAGCATCACACAATGGGATGGCTTACCTCGCAGCTGTGAGTGTCCCCCATGGAGGGGGACAGTCTTTTAGCAATACCTCAGTAAAAAAAAACACGTCTAAACCCAGAAACCCACCGTCTTTGTTCTGTTCAGAAACTGAATCCGGAATATCCTTGCAGTCTCTTCACCACCCTCCTTGAACTACTGTATTACAAACACAACTCCAGCTGGAATCCGACAGCAGCAGAGTGATGGGAGTCATCCTACAATCTTGGAGGACTCGTAAACAAGTCATGTATACACGTGCCTTTACATGGGGTGATCCACTAAATTCAGGGGACCAGAACACTGTTACCCATTCTTGACAACAAGGGTGCGTGTGCTCACCTAGTTGTACTCGTTTAGTTGTGCTTGTGGAGGGTTGAGCTTTGGCTCTCTGGTCCTGCCTCTCAACTGTCAATCAACTGGTGTACATGAACCTGAGCCTACTGGCTCTATTATATCTACATTTAAAACTGTGTATGGAGTCTGCTTCCACCATATCACTTCCCAATGCATTCAATTTGTTAACTACTCTGACACTAAAAACGTTTTTCTAATATTTCTAAGGTTATTTGGGTACTCAATTTCCACCTGTCCCCTAATGCGTGTACTCCTTGTGTTAGATAAACTGTTTTTATCTACCCTATCAATTCCTGAGAATCTTGTATGTGGTGATCATGTCCCCCCCTAACTCTTGTATCTCCAGCGACTTAAGATTTAGTTTCCGTAGTCTCACCTCACAGCTAATACCCCTCAGCTCGGGAAATAGTCTTGTGGCAAACCTCTGAATCTTCTCCAATTTAGTCTTGTGCTTGACGAGATACTGACTCCTTGCTGGGGTTGCATACTCCAGGACTGGTCTGACATATGTGGTATACAAGATTATGAATGATCCCTTATACAAGTTTATAAAAGCCGTTCTTATGTTGATCAGCCTGGCATATGCCACTGATGATATTCTCTTGATATGGGCTTCAGGGGAAAGGTCTGGCGTGATATTAACCCCTAGGTCTTTCTCTCTGATTCTTGAAGAATTACATCTGCCAAATGGTACTTTGTATCTGGCCTCCTCCCTACATCTATCTTCATTACTTTAATTTGATCGGATTAAACTAACAACCATTTGTTAGACCATTCCTTCAGTTTGTCCAGGTCTTCTTGAAGCCTCAAGCTGTCCTCCTCTGTCTTAATCCTTCTCATAATTCTGGCATCATCAGTAAACATTGAGAGAAATGAGTCTATACCCTTTGCAAGATCATTTACGCATATTAGAAAAAAGATAGGTCAGAGTACAGAACCTTGCGGGACTCCACTGGTGACTTCATGCCATTCTGAGGTCTCCCCTCACAGTAACACATTGCTTCCTATTGCTTAGGTACTCCCTTATTCACTGGAGCGCCCTACCAGTTACTCTTGTTTACCTTTCCATTCTGTCTGATTGGAGCCTTCTGCTACTACTGATCTTTTTCCATTCCAGCAGCTGACTAGTGCACCTTGCTGCTTCCTGTGTTATAGCTGCTTTCATAGCTACTTCCTTTGCTGTGGACACTGCTAACGAGCTCTTTCTTGGCATTTTTGCAAATGTGGCATGTACCGTTGCAGTCCCTTACACTGGTATATTTCCATCTTCACTTGGGATGATTTATCTGATACTGAGCCCGAGTAGGGTTCTCTTAGTGGCTTCTTATCCCCTCTTTTGCTATCAGCTCGCTTTGCAGGTTGCTTATTGTTTCCCCTCATTTCATGCAGCTCCCTTCTGATTTCCCCCAAGCTTGGACGAACATCTCCTTCATTCGGTCACTCTGACCTTACTCTGTGCTTTGTGTACACACACACACACTAGCAACTTTGTTTTTGTCCATTTTTGAAGCTAAATAAATAGTTTACTTTAGTTCATTTATTATGCACCCCATACCCATCCTGTGGGCGGTAGTGGAAAGGGTTACAAAGGCACATAATGGGCTCAGGGACTGAGCCCCACAATTCATTTAGCTAAGCAAGTTACAATCTTGATGAGCTCCACAATTTTTCCTATTTTCTCATACTTTTTTGTTATCCGGACACAAAGTGAACATAGACCATTATACTGAGAAAATATGCTTTTACTTCAACATTCGTCTTGTCATTTAAGGTACATTTGCAATTGGTTGTTTAATGATGGGGAAGGTGGTAGGAGAGCTGGCTACTAACAACCCTGGCATAGTGTCTCCAACATTCTCTAATGTGACACTAGAGATCTTGGACAACACAACCCCATTCCTGCTTGTCTCCTCCACTCCTGCTCCCCATGAGTCCCACTACACTCCCCAGGAGGTGGGCGCTGTGCTGGCTCTCGCTGTTGGTATGTGGGAGGTAAGTTGGTCTGGACATACAATTTTTCCTCTTGAAATTCTCTGGACCATTCTCATTTCTTTTTCATTCCATGTTCAGGTGTGCTAAAAAAATCAGAAGTGTTCATGTATAAATTTTTAATTTTCAGAACAGTACGAGTAAATTTCCATTAAGAAAAATTTATACGAGATCATCACAGCTCTCCCTCTCAGATGTATACAATAGACCTAACCCATCTTCTTTTAACAATGACCCCAAATGTATCAAATGTATTTGTAAATTTCTTATTGGTGTATATCATACAGGTGTCTCTGGCAGTAGCTCAGCTTGGGGAGTTGTTTGGCCTATTTCTGTCTGACATGCTCATCTCCGGCTTCACTACAGGTGTTGCCATTCATGTCCTCATGACCCAAGTCAAGTATCTCTTCGGCTTAACCATTCCGCGATATAATGGACCTTTCAAGATCTTCTATGTAAGTCTGGTCATCTGTACAGTACTGTATATGTGTGTGTGTAATCAGTTACCTAAATCATTACCTAAGTGTAGTTACAGGATGAGAGCTATGTTCATGGTGTCCCACATCCTCCCAGCACTGTCATTATATTATATACTGTATATACAATATAATGACAGTACTATATATATGCCTTCACCACTTAGGGAACTTGCCTGTTGTCTATGCTTTCACATACCCACTTGTTGGCCTGTCGGCCCCAACGACTCCAATACAGTAGAGTATATGGAAAAGACAACAACATCCCTCAAGATGCCTAACAATGCACAAGCAACAAGGACATATTAAAGAACATACAGTGTCTATACATAACCAGACCAACACCAGACATAAACTCACAAACACCACTTGAATAATTGACAGATGTAGCACCAACAAAAAATTGGACACTGGCAAGGCATTATACATAAAACCAAATATCAATAGCCAACTAACACCAAATTACACTCTGCCAACTTCCAGAACACAACGGAACACACACCATATTGCACCAGCCCTCATGCAAACAGGAGTGTGACAATGTTGTTGTTTTAGATTAAGCTACTCAGAACGAAATGTCCATGTAGCACGGGCTATGGTGAGCCCGTAAGTACAAGATACAGTGGACTTATAAGTGAGATGCTTCTTCACATCATCCCATATTTATATATATATTAGTATACGAACTAGATCTCGCTGCTTTAATAGTCACTGATAGGTAAACACTCACCAGGTCAATGAATAGAAGAGTCTGCCAGGTCAATGAATACTAGTACAGTAGTGTCTGAGGCAGGATCTCTCTCCTGGAGAGTCCAGGTCTCTCGGGCAGTACTTGCACCATGCCAGGACTCTTCCAATCTGTAATCCTAATGCATAATTACTTGTATTAAAAGAAAAACTACCCTTGGAAAATTACATTTTAAATTTTAGTTAATTTTGTGAGCTGTATATTCCTAAAAGTGACAGGTTTGCAAAAATTTATTTACAGTAAATGTTAAATGTGAAGTTTCAGTACAATATGAAAAGGCTCAGTATAGTATACTGTATTAAAGACTATACTGTACATAGTGTACAGTATAGAACTGTAACTGCACTCTGCAACCAATGAGAGGGAGGGAATTATCAGGGGAAAGCACTAAGCCATTACGATTATATAGCACTTGGAAGAGTCAGGATAAAGAATTGGGATGGGATGGTGGAAAGCAATGGTGCCCAACCACTTGGACAGTAGGGGATTGAATGCTGACCTGCATGAAGCGAGACCGTTTCTCTACCGTCCAGCCCAAGCTGCTACCAATGGATTAAAGCCAGTTTGTACCTCAAAAGGGGCAAGTACAAAAATATTTTTGGTACATGTATACACTATAAATAATATTTATACCCCAGGAAAATCTTTGCTTAAATATTATTTGTATCTAAATATGCATAAACATGTACTGTATTGTGCTTAAATTTAGTCTTTATTGTAGGCCACTAACGTGTACATGCAAGTTTTTGTATTTTTTTCAAATATAAACTGTGAAGGTTGTTTTCTCTACGTGCGTGTCCGCAGACTGGTAGGGATGTGGCAGCCAAGCTCATGTCAGCGAACCCAGCAGCAATGGTGGTGTCCTTTTCCAGCATATTGGTCCTCCTCATCACCAATGAGCTTCTCAAGGTGGGTTTTGCCATGCACCTACCTCTTCCCCACTCACCCTTGTTACTTGTATGTATCTTCCCACTACTTCTCCACATGTGTTAACTTCCACAATAACCTTATCTTCTCTGATCAAATTAAGTTCTAAAGGATCACAAGGAACACTACTGCTAAATTGTAAACTAAGTACATTGGTTGGAGTAAGTAAGTAATTATCAAAAGAAGGCACCAAACCGGGAAGGCTATGTAGCACCATCAAATGTGTGGAATAATCAGAGGGCACTAAATATCACAAAGGATGCCAATACGAGAACAAAAACGCATAAGGCGAACGATATCAAAAGTATCCGAGTCACCAAGAATTCTATCGAGGGACAGGTGACCACGAGGGGCAGTCGGAAAGCAAGACACACGCTCATCCTGGAAGTCAGGACATTCAAGAAGGACATGCACAACCGTAAGAGAGACAATGCAATTAGGACAATAAGGAGCAGGGTGGCGCTCCATCAAGTGACCATGGGTTACATTGGTTGAAATTATCAATGCCAAAAGCTCTAAACTTCATCTGCTGAAAACTATTGGAGAGTACAAGCCTGGATATGCCTATGGGACTGTCAAGACTCACAAACCAGGGAACCTGCTTCGTTTGATCATCAGTAAGATATCCACACCCACATATTGGCTGACTAAATGAATGACCCAACACACTACTGACACCATGTGCTTTCAGCCTTAATTACCTGAAAGAAAATTAAGCTTATTGTGTGCCCAACACTGATCCTGTGAGTGGTAGTTTATTGTGGAGCCCATACTTGTCCTGTGAGCAGTAGTTTATAGTATACCCCCATATTGCTCCTGTGAGAGGTAGTTTATTGTGCATCCCATATTTGTCAGTATTAGTTTATTGTGCACCCCTTACTTGTCTTTTGAATGGTAGTCTATTGTGCACCCCATACTTCTCCTGTGAAAGGTATAAAAAAAAAAGATTGAAGAGGGCAAAATAATCTCGGTGAGACCTCGGTTGATGTTATTTGGCATTTGCTTTTACAATTTTCTGTGCACTTTGTATTTTATTAGAATGATACATAGCTAGTAATGAACACTTTTTGCACTACAACTATATTTGACAGTACAGGTATATTTTTGCACACTGAGGGTACAGGCAAGTCATTTTGGTGTACTATACATAACATCATTTTAAGTATTGGATATTACAGGGTGATAGTAAGTGTTGCTGTTTATGATTTTAGATTACACATCTCATAATTGGATCACATTATCTGTCAGAAGCAGAATATGCATACAGTGAAAATTTTCAGATTTTTAAATTTGCAAGCAAATTACTGTATTTCCCATTTTCATGCAACTTTATTCCCATGTGCCTAAATTTTCACCCATTGTAAATCTGCATCCCTGTCTTTATCCACATACTTTATATTACATATTATGTGGCTCCTGATACTTGTAATCACGTCATATGCGAGCTGTGACAACATGTCACTGTACTGATTTTATTACTTGCCCCCATACAAGTGTTTTGATACATTTCATTGTGATAGTCAATAGTTCTGCTAGTGCCTTTTTTGTACTCTTCTGCTTACAATAATTTAAATTTAACATACAGTAGTTCTCTACTATTGGCACTCTTTATAATTAGTTCAGAGCTACACCAACACCTGATAGTCTACAATATTATATACAGTATTGTCTTAAAGGGTGTTGTGTCTTTAACTTGGTCTTTAAACTGTGTTGTCTTACAGCCTCGGGCCAAGAAGTACACAAAAATTCCAATCCCAATTGAGCTGCTGGCAGTGGTGGTGGGGACCGGTGGGTCCTACCTTGTCAATCTTGAGCACAACTATGATGTGAGGGTAGTTGGCGATATTCCTACCGGGTGAGTATTACAACACTCATAAACCATAGATGTAGTAGTAGTAGTAGCAGCTGTGGATGTTTGAAGTATCTGCTACACACATGCATAATACATGCCATTTCAGAATCAGTGAACCATATTCTCATATTTACAATGGCAGTCATGTGGCTACCAGTAAAATTTAGGTGGAGAGAATAGGCCTGTTAAGCCCCTGGTCTGCTTGGTACTGTTTGTTCGTGGCATGTCTGTCAATAAAATCATCTGAATCTCAATCTTTTGACACCAATTATCTAATATTCACTTTGCTCTTCTTTTGGCAACCTGAATATCGAGGATGTTTCAACTATTTTGTAAAATAGACAGTCCTATGCAGCCATACTAGTATGTAAATTTCTTTGATGATTACTCATTTGTTTACTAGCCTACCTTCACCGTCGCTACCTCCAATAGAACTGCTTCCTCGCGTAGCTGTAGATGCCTTTTTCATAGGCCTGGTGGGATACACCACCACCTTCTCCATGGCCAAGATCTTCGCCAAGCGACAGGGATACACCGTTGATGCCACTCAGGAACTTTATGCACAGGTAATCTGACACTCATTCTTGCACTGTGTCAGCTGTTGTATAACAGGCAATTTTTGTGTCATGCTGTTTAATCTTTAATGTGTTTTGTTCTGCACTACAGTAACATTAATTTAAAGGGCATTTGTAGCCTTGTTAATTAAAGTGGGTAGTGATGGGTGTGAGCTGTCAACACTTCTCAATTACAAATCCCAGATTGGAGCTTAATACCATGATGAATTTCTCACTCCATAGTTAATAATGTCAGAAGTTTGCATCACATACCTGTAGATATTTTCAAGGGATCTTTCATTCTAGTAAAAATCTAGTAAATCAGAAACGGGTTCATTGACAAAATAAAGTATTCAAATATTTTAGGATTTTGCCATAATACTGCTATTACAGGTGCCACTGCTATGGGTGTGATCAGCAGCAACACTCAGAATATCTCCTGACTGAATGACTTGTCATCCACTCCTGCAGGGTATGAGTAACATGTTCGGGTCATTCTTCTCATGCGGGCCGATGGCTGCATCACTCTCCCGCTCGCTCATCCAGGAGGCTGTGGGCGGGGCCACACTCCTCACTGCACTTATATCCTGTGTCTTCATCATCATTGTCCTTCTCTTCATTGGCCCTCTCTTCGAGACGCTGCCTAATGTAAGCACAAGTCTTCGTACTGCTCTGCAAGATTTTGTAAAGTGCACCTCTTCATAAATAACTGTCATCAAAGACATGAGTAGGAAGTATATGGCTATTACACAGTTCACTTATTTTATACAGTATATTTATGTTATGCTTCATTCTTATATTATGATAAGGTAGTGGTGCTAGTACAGAGCCACTGCTACTAGTAAAGGGCTAGTGTCACTAGTAGGAGGCTAGTACACCAAAGTAAATAATTATTATAAAAAGGCACTAAAACTATTTAGCACCATCTATGGTACAGAACAGTAAATACAAAGAAATTACTCAGGATGCCAATATGGAAGTAAAAAACACAAAATTGTGATATCAAAGGTATTGAATTCACAAAGGATTTTACAGTGACAGAGGACTCGGACAACATTTAGAAAACAAAATTTCCGATAATCCTGAAAATCAGGACATTCTATGATAAGGGGTAAGACATTATGATAAGGTTGTATGACTTATGACTTAGCTTGTTGTGGGGTTGCATCCTGGGAGGGGTCAGTAATTTAACCTGGAGGGGGGGTGTCAATTTCATACACTTTAGGGTCAAAATAAGCCTAAAGTGTATGAATACACTCTGGCTTCCTGTGCCCCGACACAAGGACTTATATTATTCATAAAATTCTGTTTCAACAAGTTGTTTTTTGCAAGTGCAAAAGTAAAAAATTAGAGTGGAGATCAATGTTGATGTATTTGTGTTCCTCAGTGCGTGCTGTCATCCATTATCTTGGTGTCGTTGAAGGGGCTCTTCATGCAGTTCCAAGATTTGTTCACCCTTTGGGCTGTGTCCCAGCTGGATGCTCTCATCTGGGCCATCACATTCACTGTGTGTGTCATCGTTGACATCGACTATGGGCTGATGGCGGGCATGGGAGGTTCCCTTCTGGTTCTTCTAGCCCGTTCCCAGCGCCCGCCTACTGCCCGTCTTGGCCATGTCCCTCATACTGATGTATATCTTGATATTGCAAAGTACCAACTGGTAAGTTGAGAATTTGTTTAAAAAATACAAAGTCTTGGGAGATCATGTTATTTTTCAAGTTAAACAAAATTACGTATACCGATTACGTAACTATTTTTCAAATGTATATATAGCAGTAAACAATTTAATAGAATATGTTATTCAACACCTAGAGCCAAGAGGTTTGATACTGTTACACAAGAGAAAATACATAGTATTAGAGGTGACGTCTGAATGGAATCAAGGCATAGACACCATAATAATTAAAAGATTGAGCATAAATTTAATAGAATCTGAATGAGAAACATTTAGAATAAATACATGAATTAAAAATACAGTACAGCAGTCACAAGTCTAATTCTCCTGGGTTCTGTCCTGGGACTCTATTGCCCACGATAGAGATAAATGATCTACATATGAGGTGAACATTAGCATTAGTAAGTTTGCTGATGACACTAAACTAGGGTGAGTGACAAATTCAGAGGGCACAATAAGGAACTTGAAATGAGAAAAACACTGCAATAGCTCTACTAATACATTTGAGGCAAGAACATTTTGTTGCAGAGTTACTGGCGCATGTGAGGCAGGTCTAATTTAGGCAACACTAAATCATTGTTACTCCTGTGTGTCCTATTTTTAAAACTAATCAATGTATTTCTAGCTAATATATTTTCATCTATGACACTGGCAGTTTTATCTACTTTTCTTCAACTCAGTTGCCATATCTTTACCTATATTCTTTTTAATGTAAATTTATTGTACAAATTCTATCTTCATAGTTTCAACATTCTTGATTGACTGCCTGTGAGCCCAATGCTGTTCGGTCACTGGCCTCACTGTGCCAGTTTCATCTGGTGTTTTGAACGATAGTTGTAATGTTTAGAGTAATGCTACACTGTCCTTGTAAGAATGTTTTTAAATCTTGGAAATTAACTTTGTCATTAACTGCATAGTGTAATAAGTATGGTACTTGTACACATCCTTATTAACAGATATTGATGTCCTGACTTGTACTTGGATAATGAATCCATAAAGTTTATGAGGACCAAAGAGGGAATTGACTTTAAAGGAACTCTGGTTGTGGGATAACCACGCAGGCTGGGAAGACATTGGGAATCTGTTGCTCCAGCAGCTCTGTCGAGTTCCCGGCTAAATATTTAATAGACAATAATTGTTACTCTGGCAAGGCACTTCATACAGCATCAATACCATTTCAAGTGATCAAGAATTGCCACCACAAAATGTCCTGCACAGATAGGCGAATGATGAATAAATTTTAAGGAAAGAAGTAGTCACCCATCCCCAAAAAGTTTTAAGAAATATTAATTGAAATGTTCATTCTTTCTATTTTTTCCTCTTCAGAGGCAGGTACAGGAACAGATGACTGCTGACTTCTTTTAGCAGGCTGAAAGCATTCCCATCCCATAGCTCATGGTAGGCCTTAACCACTAGTTTTCCTGGAACACGACCCACTAATTGTTTAACAACCAGGTACCAAATCACTGCTGGGTGAACAGAGGTGTTCAGTTAAGGATTGTGCCTAGTCAATCCTCCCCAGCCAGGATATGAACCTAAGCCAAATCTCTCTTCTTTCTCCTTTCTTGTGAAATGCTATTTCTCCCTTTCTTCCATCTGTTTCATATTCAAGCCCTTGGTGTGTATGTACTGGCTCTTGGAGTACACAAATTATTATATTAAAGCTATTATTATTATTGCTACTAACTACAGTACACAAAATTATTTTGCACTTCAAGTAACTTGTTTGTCTATCTCTATTCCCACCTTCCTGTGGGTTGGATAGGCAGTGGAGGTAGCAGGTGTAAGCATCTTCCAGTTTGGTGGGGCGTTGCATTTTGCTAATGCAGAGTACTTTCGCTCCAAGTTGCTGTCAGTGAGTGGGGTGGATCTAGATGCCCTTAAAACTGCCAGAATGGAGCTTCAGGAGCAGCCTGATGCCCACACAACCAAGCAGCCTCTTACAGTAAGTGACCCTGGTTGTGCCCTTGCTCATCCATACTGTAATTATCTTACTTGTGTTCAGACCAAATTTTGCTTTTCGCGTCTGATCAAAATTATCCCTCTTTTCACTACCTCATTGTATTCCACATATAGTGCACCTTAATGCTAATTCATGCTGGTTCTTTCCCTCTCCTATCTTTTGCTTTCTACTTCATTCTCTCATTTATTCTATGCTCTCTTTCACTTTCTCTTATTATATTTTCTGTGAGTCAATATTTCCATAGATTGATTGAGTTAAATGAATAAGATTTATTTCTTTTTGACTCAATATTCAGTCTTAAAAGTTCCCCATTATGTTTTAAGACCATCACAGGAAACATGTAACAAATATTTATTTTAATTTAATGATGTAGTACAGGGTATTTAACAAATTCATAAAGGAAACCTGACACACCTACAAATATTTCAGTTTGAGACTAGCCAGTGCTTAGTGCTATGGAAATACCATTAACAGCCAGATGACTGACAATTCACTGTGTGTGTTTTATGCTCTACAAAAACTAGTGTGTTGCCCAAGTTTGAGGTTCTACCTTCAGCCAGATCCCGAGGAAACGACTGGCAGCAGGGGGCCAGTGACCAACAGCGAGACCCAGGAGACGCTGGATGTTGAACTACAGCAGACACCAGCAGACAGAGAGTTGCCGGATGCTGAGTTACATCAGGCTCAAGGCGACAGGGAGACAATGGATACCGAGTTACAGCAAACGCCAGCAGACAGGGACACTACAAATCTTACCTCCACATTTCTTACCCTCCCAGTATGTTAGAATTTAATTGTTCTATTTTAAATCAAATAATGCATGAAATTGACTAAAATTAGGGAGATTTTTTGTATTCTTCTAAAATTCAAGACACTTTCTCTTTGAGTTTTGCATCACAATTTACTCAGTACAAATTCAAGAATTGTGATTATACAGGAGCTCATAAAAATTTTAATTTGTAAATACTGTGCATGACTGAAATGCTAAAAAGCCCAAAGCAACACAAATATTATTGTTTTGAGCATTGTGGTAAAAGGTCACATACTTCAAAGATAGTTGCAGCAGTCTTGAGTCAAACAGCTGCATTATAACATTCTTGAAACAAGTAGAAAAGTAGTTCTACCGAAGAATATCCTGAGGATGACCCAAGGCTATGTATATCAATGATAAATGTCTCAGGCAAAATGGTACCTGGGAGTAAGACTACTTTGTGGGTTGACATCCTGACAAGGCCCGTTGTTGGCATACGGGGATCTTGCTAAGACCTAACAACTTCATGTCTCTGAAAGTGGGAAATATATATTATCCAGTTAATGGCTTGCAAAAATGTACCCACTTATCACCGACATCTATACATACACATGTGCACTAGTAGGGTACTTGCTGGTACCTGGGGGGGTCTCTGTCCATTCATCTTCTTCTCTCCCCCTCCCCGTCTCTCATTTATACCTCCCTCCCAGTAGGAAAACATGCTCGAGTAGCATTGACTTATTATCAGTGTTGAATTAACATTGAATCAACATTTGAATATCAGCTGAGAAATACATCTAGCTTATTTGCATGTCCCCCACTCACAAAACTCTTTTTCAAAAGGTAGCAGGGTCATACCCAAGTAAATGAAAACCTTGCCAACTTAAAACGAAAACAAACCATAGAATTGTGGTTTAAAATCCTCAATAGCTTCCCAAGGCTAACTTTTCTTTAATATTACCAGTCCATCTACAAAAATCAGCAAAAATGTGATTGGAGCCATATTTAAGTACCATTCATTCCCTAATATTTCCAATGCTCTATGCTCTAATTTCCAACACATACACACACACACACACACAGTATATGCACAATGACACAAAACCACTGATCAAAATAAGTATGCAGAAAACCAACATTTGAAAAATAGAGAATCTTAACGCATTTTCGGCTAATTCACCTTCATCAGAGCAAAGTAGAATAACTTTGTTCATTGAACTTCATAACTTCATTCTACTTGCTCTGAGGAAGGATTAGCCGAAAAACGCATAGCATTCTCTATTTTTCAAATGTGGTTTTTCTGCATACTACATACTTTGATCAGTGTTTTTGTGATCATTGCTGCATATACTGTGTGTTGTTGTGTGTGTGTGTATGTGTTGGAAATTAGAGCATGAAGCATTGGAATATTTTCCAATGCTATTGAATCTATTTTTTCAATGTGGTTTTTCCTGCATAATATATTATTATATATATATAATATATATATATAATATATAATTATAATAATAATATATATATATATATATAACCAACCACACCCACCACACACACACACCATACACATCCATCAGAGAGAGAGAGAGATGAAAAGGATGGATAGTGAGATGAAAGAAAGGAGGGGAAACAAACATAGAAGTTAACTTTTTAAAATATGAAATTCAAATATTACTAAATTAACATCCCTTTTGTCAAGTTGCTATATACAGTAGTCATACTGGCTTATCACTTTTTTGCTCATCGTTTTTAATGGTTGTTTGATTTATCAAGGCCATCATTCTGCAAATAATATATACACAAAAACTAGCCATACAGTAAACATCATGTTGTTGACTGTCTCTGTTAAACTGTGGGTGGGTGGTAGTGGAGATGCGGAGTGACCTACGTGGACACTACCGGCGCCAAGATGCTCACTCACCTCCACAAAATAAGGAACGTTGGCATCACCCCTGTCTTGCAGCTGTCCCGGGAGTCCCCAGGGACAGTTCCTTTTCTCTCTACTACTGTCTTGGGTCAGTTCCCATATTCTCATCTGTCTAGCCATGTCCAGGCTGAGTCTCCATGTGTCTTATCTGTCTAGCAGCTGGCCCAGGTGAGTCCTCTTTGTGCCATTCTAATAGTTGTCCCAGGAGAGTTCCCAGGTGTCCTCGTTTTTCAAAACAGCCTGTCCGGGTCTGGGAGTTCTATTATGTCCTCTGTTCTCAGCTGTCCCAGACAAATCCCCATGTATCCTTACCTATACAACATAAGTACTGGTTTTTTTTTCTTATAGCCTTAAATGTTCTTTATCTGTTTTGCATGACTGATTTCATATACTTAGTGATATAAAAGGCTGCCTGAACTGCAATAAGAATAGTGCACCAGAAAGTGACTTGGGCCTACCTTAATGCTACACCTGGTTTCCAATTTGTTATTAAAGCACATTTTTGTTACGTGGAAATATTTTGTTAGATCAGTTGCAAAAAATAACATACAGGTACCTACAAGCCTTGAATTATCAAAATAGTATGCACTTGGAAAGACTTCTACAGTCAATCCTTAGACCATTGATACAGTATAATAAATTTGGAGCCCATGTGGCCAATAAAGTTAAAATTACATTCATACATGCCAAATGTTTTGCATTATCTTGTATATGAATTGACAGATATAAGAAAATCAGCATAAAATTAATTTTTCTTTCAGAGCGGGTGCAGGAAAGTCTTGCGAGGTGTGGAACACTGGACGTCATCACCCGGGACTTGCTCTTCCACTCAACCCATGATGCAGTGACAGTTATTACCCACACCCAGCTCCACCTTCCCCCTATGTCTGCCACGCACCTCTAGCCCAGCTCCACCTCCCCTCCATGTCACTTCTTGCCCAGCTCTACCTTCCCTGTGCCACTTCTTGCCCAGCTCTACCTTCCGTGTGTCACTTCTTGCCCAGCATCACTTCCTATATGTAGCTTCCATGCTATGAAAATAGCACTGCTCTGTTGAGAATACCAACAGTATTCCATCCGAAAGACAACAAGACAAGCAAAATTCTCATCAAAAATGATTCCTAAAAATAAAAAAAACATGAAATAGATTTGTCTTGGCAGACATTTCAGGAAACTTTTGAAGTGCAAAGATTTTACCTAACATTTTAACTTATATAAACTGCATGGTTAATTAAGCTCGACAAGCTGAATCACAGGCAGCAAATTTTGGTTTTAAATTTTGTGTAGAAGACAAAATTTGAAAAGGCTTAGAAAATGAAATGACTGTTTTGTACATTAAACATAAAAGCTTAAATTCCTTACACTTAAATCCATAAATTCCTCTCTCTCTCTCTCTCTTCCCATCATGGAGTCCTACATATTGCATCAGATATTTGGTCACACCCTCCATCTCTAATAGGGTATCAGCAAAGAATGCACACTGAACCTGCTTTACAGGTTTACTCACCAAAGAAGTTGCAGTGCAAGAAGTGTGTTACTAGCAATCATTAAAATAAATTTAGAGTGTGCAGATGAATTGTAAAAGCTGGATAAAAGAGGATAAAAATATATCCCCTGAAGTCTGATTAATTAAGACCTTTTGTGATCTCTACAATCCTTTTATTCTGCTCACAGAATAAGTATAGGGGTGCACAATAATCTAACCACTGCTGGCAGCAGCAATACTAAAAAAGGGAGCACTGTATAGTGGTCTACGAGCTAGGCAGACATGAGTGGGATGCAGACAATACTGTTTTAAACCTGTCAGTCATTACTGCTCTGGTATGGGCTGACTTGCCCCCCTTTACCCACAAGTGAATGATGACTACTCTGCAAAGAGGGGAAAATGGGTCATGTAAACAAAATTAGGAACTCCTTTAGTGCAGTAGTTAGGGTAATTGGCTGACAACCAATTGGACCTGATTTTGACTACTGAGCAAAACAAGACATTGGGCATGTTTCCTTACACCTGATGCCTCTGTTCACCTAGCAGTAAATAAGTACCTGGGAGCCAGGCAAGTCTTGTAGGGTGCATCACGGGAAAGGTCCTGTCCCTGACAAAAATCAAGTACTGTAGGCAATAATTGTGCAAATGTTGCAACAATACTCACTAACCATGAGCGAAGAAAATAGTAAACCAAGAAAATTAAGTTGCTCAGTAAGAGCTAAACACAATTACTATATCTTAATATATGCAACTAATACATGTAATTAGGCACAGTTTGCAATGTGCTTTCTTTATATAATGCCATAACCAATTTCATGCAATATGCTCTTCTTAGCTAATCAGATTACTGTATATGTACTGAGAGTACAGTATATCATCAATGAGGAGGATGCCTCAATGATGCACAATATAAAGCATAGTGAAAATTATACTAAAAACATGCACGGGACAGTATTTTTAGAGGCACTTCCACATCAGAGCTGCATAATGGGCTCCGCAAAACATTTGTGTGTTATTTACCCATTGTTAAATGTCCTCATTTTCCTGTGAAATTCTACTGGCCTAGATGGGGTGAGAATAGTCTCATTCCGTTCCTGTAAATATGTAAATTTCTAGTCTGTTGTTCTGAGTGGGGGGTCATGCCTTTATTTTCTATAATCTGAATACAGTATTTTAGTGTAAGTGAGACAGTTATTACCTTAAATTAATTAAGCTCAGTCATATTTAAAATTCAAAATTTGTACAATTAGTTTGCAAGTGATTATGAACATACCAATCATGAAAGATCTGACAAATCATCCACTAAAAATAGGAAAAAGACCAGCAGAAAATTGTAGAATTAAAAGCATTAAGAGATCATCATAGAAAATTAGTTTTAATCGCCTGCTGCCATCAGAGTGGCCATATGTCCTACTGGCAGAAGCACTAGAAACAGTTGATCTGGTCAAAATGAAGCAATTTTCTAACATTCAAAAAATAAAAAGACATTCACCAGTGCTTATTATTTAGAAGACTATCAAAAAGCAGTCTTTGGTGTCAATTAGATCATCAAGCCTTAGGCTCTGTAAAATTATTTTTTACAACCATGAGAAAAGGATGCAATGCTACCCCTATCTGTGAGAACCTAGTGATGATACAGGTATATATATATCATCACTCCTAGGAATAGGTCTGTTGACTTTTCAGAAGGCTTATCACTAGACTGATTGACATGTGGGACAAAAACAAATTGCAGGAATTACAAGAAGAGCTTTTTGGAAGACCATAACTGTTTGGACATTATTACTCATCAGGAAGTGAAGTCTGGAAGGATCACTAAAGAATATCCATAATAATCTTACAGAATTTCTGTACATCATTTGTTAAGCTTTTAACCAAATGGTATTCTCCTAAACAATAAATAATTTATGGCGTTATGCAATACTGTACTGTACTAGATTATTTCCATAATGATAATTTCTCACTTGTTTTAACTTATGCTGACTTAACAAAAATAATAATGAACCTAAGATTGTGTGTTTGTGTCTATGTTTAATTAATCTTATTTTCTGTTAGGTTAACGTAAGTTAAAACAAGTGAGAAGTTATAATTTTGGAAGCAACCTTGTAAAGTATTGCATAATTCCACAAATTATTTACAGTATTTAATGTTTAGGAGACAATACCAGTTGCTCAAAAGATTAGTGGATGATATAAAGAATTAAGACTTGTATGTACGGTATATAAACCAAAAATATACCTGTGATTTTACTGTTCATCCATGTCCAGCCAGGCGCTGTGGTTTGTACCGAGACACATTTGTGCCCAAGAGAGAAGAAATATTATAACACAGTATAACCTTTGAGAATATCATCATGTTTAATGTGGGTTTTTTCATCAGTACTGCTTATTTATATACGGTATTATGTATTTGAAGTGAGCAATCGTGACAGTAATCACTAGTGAATTACAACGTTAATGTAACTGACCTGTAGTGCAGTAATTAATAGAACAGTCAGCTCACAACTTCACAATGATAGCTCACTGTCGAGAGCTCACAACTGGGTTAGGATTAGATGTTTGGGAACACTTCCTTCTGTTCACCTAGCAGTAAATAGGTAGCCAGGAGGTAAAATATATGGACTGCATCCTGCAGAATGTCAGCCATTGGCTAGGAGGATCTGGTTGAAGCCTAACAGGCTTCCTGTCTCTAACAATAAGGAACCATAAATAATTATTAAATAGTGGTACCTACCACATCCATTATATTTGAAATTTGTATTCATTTGTGTTTAATGTTGAGATGGATTATTCTTATACTGTCATGTGTACATCTATGTTGATATTATATTTTATTTAGAAAATTACAGTACATGTATTTCATTATCCTTTTGAAATTTGCAGTGCCGATGTCCCGAACCATAAATTTAAATTGGTAATGCCACTATTTTGTTAGTCTACACATATTACTGTTACCAGGATTTCCATTAACAATGAATTTCAACCAGCCAGTTTATTCATGCTCTTATCAGGGTGCATGAATAAACTGATCTAGAGTGAAGAATCTCTTCTTCACAACAGACACTGTATACAATAGTCCAAATCTACACACAGAAATAACATTACATGAGGAAGATGTGCAGAATACCCTCGTTGAAAAGCAGAGGTGCAACAGGTACTCTGAGAGAGAACTATCAAGATCAGAGGCCCGAGACTGTTCAATACGCTTCCACTACACATAAGGGACATAACTGGCCGACACCTCACAGTGTTCAAGAAGAACTATCAAGATCAGAGGCCAGAGACTGTTCAACACGCTTCCACTACACATAAGGGACATAACTGGCCGACCCCTCACAGTGTTCAAGAGAGAACTATCAAGATCAGAGGCCCGAGACTGTTCAACACGCTTCCACTACACATAAGGGACATAACTGGCCGACCCCTCACAGTGTTCAAGAGAGAAGTTGATAAACGATACCTGAACAACCAGGCAGAGTTGTTAAGGCTCAAGGAAATAACTCGCTGATTTGTCTCATGATAATGATGCTTAATACTATCATCAACGAAAGAACATCCTTTCCCTAATGAATAAAAAAGTCACCACATCTACGACAGACTCTAAGATGTACACGTACCAAAACATGAAGTAGCAAGCCGTTTTCGTTTTCTTCTTTCAAGAACGTGCAGTTTGCATGAAGGTTCTCAACGAGTTCATAGGTTTAGCTCTTATTTACTATACTATGTGCAGTTTGCACGAAGGGTTTATCCTCCCGCTGGTTTATAGTTTCTTCTTCTTCTTCTTGATAGTAGGTGTAGTTTGCATGAAGGTTTTGTCCTCCCGATGACTGCACTGGTTTAGTTTAGTGTCTCCGGAAGAGTCGAGGCGACTGTGTTGTGGTGTTTGGGTCGCTTATATTGCTACACCATAATCATGAAAGAAAACGGCGATGCAGATCTGTGTAATTTGTCCATCTAGAATAAGGTAGCAGAACATTGCTGTGTATACCTAAGCTTGTTAACTTAATTAAAAAAATTGCACTATTATTATTATTATTATTGTTGTTGTTTTATTCGTAAAATATGCATACATAAGAGTACAATTTTTTTTTCATTTTATTAACACGCTTAGGTGTACACAGCAGTGTGCTGCTAAGTTATTCAATATGAAAGATTACACAGTGTATATAAAAAAATAGCTATAAGTTCATCTAATATCCCCATCTCACAGGATGGTATCTCACAGGATACATGGAATCAGAGGAGAAAACACCTGCCTCAATACAAAAAAAATTTGCTATAAAAACAAATTTGATATAAAAAACAAATTTGATATAAAAAACAAATTTGATATAAAAAACCAAATGATAACAAAAACAAAACTTAAATATCCCCAGTCCAACTTAATCTGTGTAAACGCTCTATGCAAATAAAGGGACCTAGTATATGGAACTCACTCCCTAACGAATTGAAAAACTGTCCAACTTTTGCCTTATTCAAAATAAAAAACAAAGGTACCTAATTTCATCTTCATAGTTTCCTACCAAATGCTTTAACTCGCACTGTATCTGGTGTTACCCAATCTCCCAATAGCAGTTACTCAATACCCAAGCAGTCTCCGTGGTGCAGTGGTAAGACACTCGCCTGGCGTTCCGCGAGCGCTATGTCATGGGTTCGTATCCTGGCCGGGGAGGATTGACTGGGCGCAATTCCTTAACTGTAGCCTCTGTTTAACGCAACAGTAAAATGTGTACTTGGATGAAAAAACGATTCTTCGCGGCGGGGATCGTATTCCAGGGACCTGCCCGAAACGCTACGCGTACTAGTGGCTGTACAAGAATGTAACAACTCTTGTATATATCTAAAAAAAAAAAATATATGTACCTAAGCCATATAACTTTACCATTGTAATCTTTGAGATCATCTGATATCAAAGATATCATCTTTGCCCCTCAAACCTGTGTCTCTTGTGTTACCAGTTCCTTTCTTTTCACTAGTTGGCCTCTTACAGTTTTTTTCTTTATTTATTTTCCTTCCTGTTTTTCTAACTTGTTCTTATTGATACCTTTTCCTATTATTTTTCCGTTTTCCCCTTACTTCTTACCTTTCCTTTATCTGATTCCCTTATTCTTTTTCTTTTATCTTATTTTTATCTTTTTTTTTTTTTTTTTAGATATATACAAGAGTTGTTACATT